>LR749599.1:1021670-1334894 GCA_902729485.2 Mus minutoides
CCAGGGATCCCTCCCATAATCAGCCACCAAAATAAACACTATAGCATATGCCAGCAAGATAATGCTGAAAGGGACCTGATATAGCTGTCTTGTGGGAGGCTATACCAGTGCCTGGTAAACACAGAAGTGGATGCTCACAGTTAGCTATTAGTTGGAACACAGGACTCCCAAGGTAGGAGCTAGAGAAAGTACCCAAGGAATGGAAGGGGTCTTCAACCCTCTAGGTGGAAGAATAACATGAACTAACTAGTTCCCCCTGCGCTCATGTCTCTAGCTGCATATATGGAAGAAGATGGCCTAGTTGGCCATCATTGGGAGGAGAGGCCCTTTGGTCATACAGACTCTATATGCCCTAGAACAGGGGAATGCCAGGGCCATTACATGGGAGGGGGTGGGTAGGGGAGCAGGGCGGGGACGCGGGAGGGTAAGGGAAAATTTCTGGATAACATGTGAAATGTAAATGAAGAAAATATCTAATAAAGAGAAAAAAAAGAAATGAAAATAGGTATTACTATTGATTATGTGGAAATAAAGAAATTATAAGTATATTGAAAACATACAAGGACTGAAAAGAACACACAGGCAATACAAAGTCCTGGAAATATAAAATGAGCAAGAATAAATCATGAAGAAACAGAGTATGTCAATAGACCTTTATCTTATTAACAATATATTGGTAATAAAACAAATTCCTGAATCTCTAGGTTCCACTTATGAATTATCAAGCATTAAGGGACTATGACTTGTCCCTCTCTCATAGTTATGTTATTGCTGATGTTGTGCTGTTGTTGTTGTGTTGTTTTATAGAGGATGCAAAGCTTCCTATTTCATCCAATGAGAGATAAGCATCACTCTAACCCCAAACCCAACAGATGTTCCTAAAAGAAAGAACTATTAGTAAATACGTTTTATGCACAATGCTGTTTAACTCACAATAAAATAGTAAGAAACCAAATTCAATACCATTTCAGACCATGACCAAGTCAGATTAATTCCTGGAATGCAAGGATGCTTCAACTTTGATTAATGTTGAGGATAGAAAATAGAGAACTTCTAGAAAACAAAACTAATAAAGAATGAACAACTGACTCAAAATTGGGCAAAACACTGAATAGACATTTTCCTCTAGAAGATAATACAAGTGACCAATAATCACATGAAAAGGTGATCAACATTGAAAATCACTAACAAAATATAAATTAAAGCTAAAATGAAATGGAGATTTCTAAAAAAATAAATACAATTGAAAATAGAGCTACCATATGACCCTGCTATACCACGCCCAAGTGTTTATGCCAAGGACTGTAAGTCACCATTCTAGCATACTTAAAAATTCATGTGTATATATACACTACTCACACTGGCTAAGAAACAGAACCAGCCTACATGTCCATCAACAGATGAATGGACAAGGAAAATGTTGTATACAAACAAAATGGAATATATGCAGCTATGCAGGAAAAATGAAATTGTGACATTTGTAGGAAAGTGGACACAACTTGAAATCATTATGCTAAATGAAGTAAGCCAGACTGAGAAAGGCAAGAACTAGATGTTCTCCTCTCATCAACAGAGTCCAGATTTAAAATCACATCTATGCAAGCATATATGTATATGTTTGTGTGTTATTGAACAAGGAAGTGGTTCAAAGGAGGAAAAGGGGCGTTATTAAAGGAGGTGGAAATAGAGATGCTACTAGTAAAAATTCAATAGGAAAGCAGAAGAGAAGAGCACCTGAGAGAAGGAAGAGAGGAAGCAGCTGGAAGAAGGGAAGAAGGTAATAGAAAATAATCACTTATATTATGAGGATTTTGTAATGAAAACCATCACAAAATGCCAATCACAAAAAGAAGAAAGAAACAAACAGACAGACAGAGGACAGGGAGAAACAGACAAATAGACAGAGGAGGACAGGGAGAAAGAAAGACGGAAAGAACAAGGATGGGGAGGACAATATGGAGCACTCAGAGAGGCCAGGAAGAGCACCTGACCCTTCCAGACTTTGAAATCTCAGAGCTCAAAGGGAATTGGGGTCACAGTCCAGAGGACTCTTGGAATGTTGTAGAGAATCCTTGACCTGAGGTCTGCTCTGGCTCTCTTAGCCTCTGTGATGACCCATCCTGATTGTCACCCTGACTGGATCTGGATGTGACCAATCTCTGTGGGGCATTTTCTCATTAATCAAAGTAGAAAATTCTGTGTTGCCACAGACAAGGAGAGCCAGGGTCATGGAGCTTCTGCTTGGCCTGCCCGACATCTTACTGAGAGTTAATCTCTCATGTTCCTAAGTTCATCTACTCTATAGCTGCTACTGCCACTGTCACAGCTGACACCATCACTCGCTGCCATCAGAATCCAGCTTCTCCAGCTTTCCAACATGGGTTCAAGATCAATGGCCCTCAGGAATCCTCCAGGTCTTCAGGTTGGGACTGAAATATCCAACATCATGGCTGGAGAAGTTCACAGTCCCTCTTATCTCCAGTGTGAAGACAGCCATTGTTGTCCTGTTCAGCCCACACACTGTAGGTTGATCGAATAATATATAATACAAGGTTATTATGTTCTTTCTATTCATTCAGTGTTCCTCTAGAGAACACTGACTGTGTGTGCGTTTGTGTATGCCTGTGTGTATGGTACATCATACTATTTCTAAGTAATTTATCTGCATCCTAGAACAAAGATAAATAATATTCATGGGAATACAAAATATCCAGAACCAAGTAGGCAAGTTTCACTGTCTGGCATTTAACTAAAAGTTACCAGGGAGGCAAGGAAAGAATAAATTATAGCCCATAATTAAGAGAAATACTTATTTACATTGACCCAGCCTCAGGAAAACATGTGGGGCTGCCTGGGCCTATCTGGGCCTGCCTCTTCATGGTACCTTCCCTGTCTAGAGACCTGTAGTTTCTTTACACTTACAGGATCATCTTATCCTCTTGTATAGAAAAGAATTCAACTTCCTGATATTCCTGCCTGGAGCCAACCCAGAGGACAGACATTCACATTCTGTTCCAGGTGGCCCAGAGATTTTTTTTTAACATGTCACCTTTTGCCTTTTTAATTTTCCATTTTTCCTTTCTGTTTCTCATTGCTGTTTTGGAGCACAAGGAAAGCCCCCAGTGTAGTCACACCAGAATTCAACTGGCAGTCCTCCCTGCCTATCAGTTCCTCTCTCCCCTTCACTAACACTGGTTAGCTTGATTGGCTTTCACACCTCTGATTACTGCCCATCTTCCTTTGACTGTCCCTCTCTTCTCTCTTACCATTTAAATACATGGACATTATAGGGCTCTACAACTGACCTTTTCTTCTTAATCTATGCTAGTTTTTTTTCTTTATTCTATCTATCCATTAATTGATTGATTTTTCAAGACAGGGTTTTTCTGTACAGCCCTGGCTGTCCTGGAACTCACTCTGTAGACCAGGCTGGCCTCAAACTCAGAAATCTGCCTGTCCCTGTATCCCAAGTACTGGGACTAAAGGCGTGCACCACCACTGCCTGGCTGCTAGTTTTTAAATAAGATTTTCCATGTCAGGGCATCCATGAAACTTTATGAAGATGCAGAATTCCTCTGACCTAGAGAAACACTATTTAAAGGTTGGTTTCATGTTTATAAGAAGAAAACAGGTTTGTGTGGCTTTAACAATAAATGAAATTCTTCAATTACTTATATGGTGGATGTTGTCATGCACACTGTGTACATAAAATAAATAAACAATGTTCTCTCAGGGCTCTTCCAGTTTGTGAGACATGTGCTCATGGCTAAGTGTCAGCAGAGGAGTAGACAGACATGTAGACATAAACTCTGCTTAGACAAAGGACAAGCAATGGCTTGAGTGTAACTTCCATTAACTATTCTTTGCAGATGGCACATGGTGTTCATGTGCTTGCATCTTCAACCATCCAATACGTAGGAGGCTCCTTGCCTGAGCAACCAGACCTGGGAACACAAAATACTCTCGGCCATCACTGACCTTACACTTTAATTTTTTTGTTTTGTTTTTAACACTTCTTTCTTTCTTGGAGGAAATGGCTAAACCTCAGTGACCAGTAACCTAAGGACAGAAGAATGAAACAGGTCACAAGACTTACTCATCTCTGTTTTCAATAACCTCCTCAAGGTCTCCTTTGAGAGTGAAACTGAAAAAGAAATATAGCACAGCATGCTTTTTGTTTGTTTCTTCTCATCTACTACATGAGAGTGTCCTCTTGCATTGGGAGCTTTTCTAGTTTTTATGTGATTTTCCATGGAGCAGGAGCCATGGGTGAAGGTGAGGCCAGTGTAAGCATTTCTAAAGTGTGAGTCTTGTGAACACAGCCCAAGTCATGGGAGAGAAGACACAGAGGAGGGGAACCACTGTAGGGCAGATGAGGCTCAGACTGGCTAGTAACTGACCTTGTATAATGCCCTACAAAGACTGGAGTTGTACATAGCCATTCTGGACCCTCAACAGACTGTTCCCAGACAACACAGGCAACATGTTCCCAGAGGCTTAGCAGATAGTGAAAAGTGGATTAGGTAGTGACTGCAGAGGACCAATGTCTAGTACTTGCCACATGGTAGGTCAACATTTCCTTCCCAAGTAGTGCACAATTTTATCAAGCAAGACTTGAGACTACACGCTGAACACTGAAGTATTACAACTTCAAGAAATGGTTCAGTAATTATTTTCACACTTCCAATTACCGTCAATAAAATCAAAAGTACTTAAAAAGGAGGAATTCCCCCAGAGATGGGACTTTCTTAGCTTTTGCCTAAGAATTTAAAGGCTTCTTTAAAATATTTTTAAAAATTAATAAAAGAAATAAAAAGATTGTTCTCAGACCCCAGAGCCAAAGCTGTCACAAGGCAGCTCATCTTGCAGTATTCCCCTCCATCATTCTTGCTGTTCCAAAGGCTCAGAAGCCTTGGGGACTTCATTTCACAGGCAGGCTTCTAAGGGACTGGAATTCCTTGGCAGGCTAATCCTGTAGGCAAAGTAATGTGCAGAAAACACTCAGCTTTTGGAGTTTGAAGTTCCCTAAAATCAGAAAGATACTGCTAAAAAACCAACAACAACAACAAAAAAAACTATTTCTAACACTGGTTGAATCTTGAGGCGTCACCACAATGGAGGAAGGAGGCCATCAATGGGGTACTTTGCTTATATTTTAAGTTGAAGAGAAAATCAGGTATTAGACACATCTTCCTGTCTCCAACTAACCACTCACCATTTTGTTATTATTTATTTTGGGTAAAGGGTTTTTTTGGTTTGCTTATTTTTATTTTTTTAAGATACTGTCTTACACAAAGCCCAGGCTGGCCTTAAACTTGTAATCCTCCTTCCTCAAGCTCCTGGGGGCTGCAACGCCATGGTTAGCCTCATCTTCATTCTTTATCATATGTGTGTTCTTAATTTACATATTTCTTCTCTCTCCCCAGACCTTCTCACATTCCTTGCCATGCTCCCTGTCCTTTAGCAATTATTCCTACAAGCACACAAATAAATATATAAATACAATATGCTAGATACATTTAGTGTGGCTCACACGTTTTTAGTGATGAGCAGCCCTGGGGAAGGTGGATGCTCCCTCTCTCAGCAACCATTAATTGCCTGTTGTACCTCATCTAGGGGCGGAGCGTTGAGAGATGCCTCACCCACACATGGATCTCAACTGGTATGGTCATTATTCAAGTCTTGAGATTGATTATGTCATAGATTCCAGCCATCGCCCCTGTCAGATCGCATGGCTGGTGACCTTCTGAAGGCAGCCATTCACAGGAATAGTTCCCTCAGGTGCAATGACAACAGCAGCAGCAGCAGCAACAACAACACAAAGGCTGACTTGAACCTGGAGGGGGCACACAGCTTCTAGTACAGTTTCCAAAAAGGACATAAGCCTGTGGAGACCTGAGCCTAACACTGTGCCAGGAAGGAGGATTCCAGCACAAGAATCCAGCAAGTGCCTGGAATACCACATGAAGATGGTAGCTGTGGCCTACCTTTCATCTTCCTCTCTTGGGAATTGTACTTGCATGCAGGTGTTGTCCTGAGAATGCCAACAGCATGACGCTGTAGACCTGACTTTGAGAGTTATGAACCAAAATCTACATCTGCTGTGCATGTATGTGTGGGCGAGCATGTGCGTGTGTGGTATGTGTGGATGTGAATGTGTGTGGTATGTGGTGTGTGGGGTGTTGTGTGTATGTGTGTATGAGAGAGATAGATGTATGTTGTGGTATATGGTGTGTGTGTGTGTGTGTGTGTGTGTGTGTGTGTGCTTGTGTGGAGGATGTGGGGTGTGTGTATGTGTGTAGTGTGTGATGTGTGTGTACATGTGCATGTGTGTGTGTGGTGTGTGTATATGTGTGGTGTGTGGTATGGGGTGTGTGTGTGTGTGTGTGTGTGTGTTATACATGATTGGTGTGTGGTATATTTATGTGTGCATGTATATATGTGTTTGTGTGGTGTGTGTGTGTGTGTGTGCATATGGTGTAGTATGTGGTATGTGCATATGTGTGTGTGTGATGCATGGTCTGGTGTGTTTGGGGGGGGGGAGGTTATGCTTCTCTAACAAAGGGCTCTGTAATTCCCTACCAGAAGTCTTTGCTTGCCCTTGGAGCTGCAGAGCTACTTATGGTTAGGTGCAGGTGCTGAGAAGTAAGAAAAGTGAGAGCAGTGTTATTTCCTTCTGCTGTACACCGCCTCTCAGGTGTTTCCTCCAGAATGGGCCCTTCCAGGAGCCAGGAGTCAGCTTGACAAATGCCTTGCCACAGCAAACTGGAGGCTCAGCTCCTGGCTGCATAGTGAATCCCAACCTTATTATACAGAAGAAATATAAGTTTTATCAAAAATTTAGATAATTCTTTTTTTTTTTTTTTTTTTTTTGGTTTTTCAAGACAGGGTTTCTCTGCTTAGTCCTGGCTGTCCTGGAACTCACTTTGTAGACCAGGCTGGCTTCGAACTCAGAAATCCGTCTGCCTCTACCTCCTGAGAGTGCTGGGATTAAAGGCGTGCGCCACCACGCCCGGCTAGATAATTCTTAAGTTTTCAACAACAACCTTATAATTAAAAGGGTGACATTTTCTGAGTGTATTTTACTCCCAAACATGAACCATGCTTGATATGTTGATGAAGCATTTTCCATTTTTTCATTCATTCACATCTTTAGTATTCGATGTATTGGACATGGACCTGAACTACTTGACTAGCTGCCCTGCAAATACTCATTAGTCACCAGTGCAGTGTCTTCTATGTAGACCAAGAATGCTCTTAAATTTTCATTTTTTTTTTTTGTAGATCAAGGTACAGTCGTCCAAACGTATGTGAAATTCTTCCATCCAATTGGACAGAACAGGATAAAAAGAGGCTGTGGACAGAAGCATCTCTAAGACTCATATAGGAAGGGGACCGCCCACCTAGATACATTCCCCATAAGAGTTTAGTGTGCAACTGCATACTGTATGGTTTTCATTTGGCCACAGAGAATAGAGGATCCCCACCCATCCCCACGCATCCCCACCCACCACCAGTGATTTATACAGAGGACTTGCTGCGGAGCAGGATGGGAGGTGACAATGACTGTGTCTGTGTTTTCTGTACATGTCACCCCAGCTACCAGCTCCCTTAAAAGCCCTGCATTTTAAATGTTCTGTACTATAAGGGCTTCTCAGTATTCTGCCCCACAAAGTTGCCCTCCTGTACACTCCAATATTTTTAATGACGACATCAAGTCACTGAGGGACTTATTCACACACCCCCCTCCCTTTATGTCCAGTTTGGAAACTATGTAAGATTTGAAGAAGTGCTTCTGTTTTGTAGGGGGGGGGGAACTGGAGTGGGGAGAAAGTTTCTAATGAAGTCCCGTTTGCCTTTCTTTCAGTGAGAGCCCTTTGGGAGAGATGGGAACTGTTTTGGGATGGGATCGTAAACCTTAAACATCTTAGTGCTAGCTAGAGCCCAGAGCAAGCCCTGATGGAGAGAGAGAGAGAGAGAGAGAGAGAGAGAGAGAGAGAGAGAGAGAGAGAGAGAGAACAAGCATTGGCCTTCTAAATAGACAAGGTACTAGAGAAATAATAAAGTTAGCATTAAGTGACCTTCTGTGACAATTCTTACACGGGCAGCTGCTCCTAAACTTCCTTTCTCATCCAAAAAGTTAGCATGGGCTGGAGGCAGAGTGCAGGGCTAAAGCATTGTCTGACACATACAAGGCCTAGGCTCTAGGTCCAGAATACATACGCATAATATTCTCTCCCTCTCTCTTTCTCTCTCTCTCTCTCTCTCTCTCTCTCTCTCTCTCTCTCTCTCTCTCCTCTCACACATACATGTTATAAATAAATAGTTTATATTTCAAAATTAGATAGATAGATAGATAGATAGATAGATAGATAGATAGATAGATATAGATGTGTGTGTGTGTGTGTGTGTGTGTGTGTGTGTGTGTATGTGTGTGTGTTTCAATAGTATAGTGATGTGTCCTGACAACCCTCACACTTGGGATGGTGAGACAGAAAGAGTGTCCTACCTGTATCCAGCCTGGAATATGTAAAAGGCACCAAGTCAACCAGGGATATATAGCAAGACTTTGGCTGAAAAAAATTAATAAGTGAAAGGAAATTACCAAAAGTAGGCAGCAAGAAACCAAGAATGAAGAAATATAATAAAACATATTAATGTTGTTTTATAATATAGTATTAACTGCCCTCACTCACCACTGCACAGTTAGAATATGGTTAAAAACAGCGAGACTGACTATAAATAATAGACCATAGTATATGGCTTTTACAAGTCTATAATTTTTAAATTGTAGGCAAGCCGAATTGATTTCAGAGTACTTTATTAATGGAAAAATAAAGACATTACCATTCACCTACAATATGTGGTTACATCAAAACAGTGGGAAAATACAGGCAATCAAGAAAGCTGCACTGTGCTGTGCTCTCTGGGCTTTCAGGATGCTTCGGGGAGAAGGAAAGTCAAGCATGGTGAAGAGGAACAAATGCTGGGCACTGCAATACAGCCCACACTGCCGCTGCTCACTAATATGGACCGCAGAGGCGGTCCATGCATCCCCCTCTCACATCCGAGGCCAGAAGAAGGCAAAGGGACAAAGTCGCAGCCAGACTACAAATAAAATGCTCACAAAAATGAAAGAGAAAGGAGGAAGGAGAATAGGATTCGTAAAGGTGTGTAGAGAGGTTTCATCCCCAAGAGATTGGTAGTCAGTAGCAGCCACAGCAAACAGGACAGAAGGGAAGCCTGGGAGGAGAGGAGAGGAGAGGAGGGTGCTCCAGAGAATACAGGAAGGAAAAAGCAGCCTTGATCCTCAGCACTGAGGTTGGGCAGTTTGGGGAACTGTTTAGAGAAATGTAGCATGCCCCCACCATTAATCTTTCCTAAGGAAAAGCTTTGTTCTGCACCTGTATAAACAACCCAGATTTTTAAAACCTATATGCCTGCCCCTAATGTGTGAGAGTATGTATTTATAGTGATAGCTTAAAGTCATCTATATGTAACACCTCAGCCTTGCATCTTTCTGCCTGCACCCCCATCTCCACCTCACCCCCTTTTGCCTGGCCAGGCTTGCCTACAGTCAGGGTTAAGCAGTCCAAAAACGAAAAAAAACAAAAACAAAACAAAAAAAAAACCTCTCTGCCAAATACAGCTTCATTTCCCCAACCCAGAAAATCTGAGAGCAAAGGACTTTTTTACTCAAATTGTCTCGCGATGAGAACCTCTTTTACCCTACCCCCAACCAAAGACAAAACTACAAGAAAACTTCAGAAAAGGTAGGAAGCAGGGGTGGTTGTACACAATACCCCTAAGTGGGAGGTATCACCTTGAGACAAGGTGGAGGGAAGCCCAGAGGGCCAAGTCAACCCCTGCTAGCCACCTGCTAAGATACTTCAGGCTCAAGGCTCAGCTATTTGTTCTGCTGTAAAGACTAGACTTTGCCAGGCAGCTTCTGCATCCTGCATCCGCGTATCTGCTTGACCCACTCTCATCTGGAACCTGTGAGATGAGAAGCACCAGAAGGAGTGGAACAGGAAAGAAACTCAGCGTCCTTCTGCTCAGCCAAGACAGTCAAACCCCAACTCTTTAGGGGCACCAAGTCCTCAGTCTGGAGCACAGCGGGAGTCCTGGCTGACACCTGTTTGATTGCTAACAAAGCCCTTCACCTTGAGCACACAGGGCCCACCTTCCACCTTGTTTTGACTGCTCTGGGGATGGGGAAGGCAAGGTGTTTTGTTGTGACTTGAAATGCAGCACAATTCTAGGAGCTGCTTGGTAGTCCTTTTTATTTTCGTTGTTATTGGCCTTTCTTTGCTTTGCTTTTCCCCTTTCCTTTCTCTTTAATTCTGGCAAGGCAACTGTGCTGACATTCTATTCTGCATCCAAGAACTTGCTCTCAAAGCGCTGGGTCTGGGTCCACAACTTAATCACGCGGGGAACTCTTACAACAGTGGAAAATAACCTATCTTGCTGTGTGGTTAGGAGGCTACTGAAACGCTACACACAGATTCCTCATCCTACTTATTTGCTCTGCCAGTGATTTTGCAAGATGGACATCCTAACATGTAAGTTTCAGAAGTTGCTTGAAGATGAAACGAGACAAAGCAGAAAAAAAGCGCCACAGTGTGAATTATAAAGGGGGGGGGGGGTGGTGGCAGGGATGAGGGTCAAGAGATGGGTTGTTGGAGCTGCTCCTTGGTTTTTGCTCTTTCTCTGTACTCGTTCTATGAAGCCTTGGATAAGCAAACATATCTTGAGTGATGAACTTGAATGACAGGTCTCCAGGAACACACTAGGAGACAAGTAGTGTGGGCATGCTCAGATTCTTCAGTTCCCACTAAGACCAGCTTCAGGTGGAAATGGGATGAGTAGGAACAAGGTCTTTTGTCTTTTTGTTCCCAAATCTCACTTACCTCGCACAGATACTCTGAGGGTCAGTCGTGGGCATAGAGGCCCAAGTCTTTGCTTTGCGCGCAAACATTCCTTGCCCCCGCCCCGCTAACCGCAGGGTTCAGGGAAAAAACAACCGATCCCCACCCCTTCCACGCCCCTGCCCCACCTCTTGTCCCCCTTTCAAACCTCCTCTACTTGGCCTAGGGGGATGGGGGTAGCTTGTCCCTAAGAGTACAGATAAATAGTCCTGTCAAAAGGCTCAGCTCGCGGCTGTACTTCTGGATCCGGAGTCAAGTTCAGCAGAGCCCTGGGCTACAGGGTTAGCAGCCGATCGCGCCCGCTCCAGGCGCCCAGCTAACAGGGGAGCCTCAGTGCGGAGGCAAGCACTGGTCTCTGGTCCTCCCCTGGGCTCTCCCACACCCCATCCTCTGTCAAAGAGAAGAAGCCAGAGAAAGCGAGACTGGCCGGGGAGGAAAAAGGCGGACGCGCGTGGGCGCGTGGGCGCCGGGGATGTCCACCGGCTCGGTGAGTGACCCCGAAGACACGGAGATGAGGGGGCTGCAGAGGGTCTACCCGGCCCCGGCCTCCAAGAGGCCGCCCCTGCTCCGTACAGAGCGCGGTTACGCCTCACCCAGCGACAATTCTTCTGCGGAGGAGGAAGACCCCGACGGCGAAGAGGAGCCCGGCTCCCTGGGAGCCGCGGGAGGATGCAAGAGGAAGCGGCCCCGTGGAGCTGACTCAGGTGGCGGAGCTGGCGGCGAGGGGAAGAAGCCGCTCCCGCCCAAGGGCTCGGCCGCAGAGTGCAAGCAGTCGCAGCGGAACGCGGCCAACGCCCGCGAACGCGCCCGGATGCGCGTGCTGAGCAAAGCCTTCTCCAGACTGAAGACCAGCCTGCCCTGGGTGCCGCCGGACACCAAGCTTTCCAAACTGGACACCCTGCGCCTGGCTTCCAGCTACATCGCGCACCTGCGCCAGCTGCTGCAGGAGGACCGCTATGAGGACAGCTATGTGCACCCTGTGAACCTGGTAGGGATGCTGCGCTTGAGGCCAGGGGACAGCAGCCCAGAGCGCTACGGGGCCCAGGGCTGGCTCGGCCCCAGAGGAAGAGCCAAGAGGGATGGTTTCTGGAACCAGTGGTAAGGAATCTGGTTCAGTGACCCCCCGAATCAAGGCAAGAGGAGCCAGCCATTTGCTGGGAGAAAATCATCCAGCCATCTGAAAATGTCCTGGTCCTTTGCCTGGCGACTGCTTTCTGTTAACACCCTACTTCTGGGATAAAGTGTGGCTTCCCACTTGAGAGTATTTCTAAGTTTTTAGGCCAAATTGGAAAAACAAAACCAAAACCAAAACAAAATAAACAAACAAACAAAAACTCAGTTGCCCAACTTTTTTCCAGACAACAACCTAACCTAGCCGGTTTGAATCTCCAACGCTGCTTTCTTTAAAGAGGGAGGGGGAAATGGGAGAACCTAACTTTTTAAAATAAACGTTTGAGTGGTTTAAACAAAAGAAAACATTAATGCAGCATAGTTTTCCTGGACGCGACTGTCCGGAAAGTCCCTGTCTAACCTGCCAGCTCCCTGAGCTTGGGAAAGATCTCATACAAACTTACTTAGAAAAGAATGCAGCGTGTGTATGAGGGAGTGGGACAGTAAATCACAGAATTCTAAACTCTCGCACTTTTCACAGAAAAATCACGTGGGCAACCCATAAGGAAAGCATGAAGGCACTTTGTCGCTCTCAAATAATCAGTAGCCAGTAGGATTAAAATTCTAATCGAAGGACAAGACACACACATTTCCAGAACACTAATAAAAGCGAGGGACCTCCAGGGTTCCCTTGGGAAAGTGATTTCATTTTGTGATCGTTTCTCCTCTTCCGTAACTGATGCTCATTTTAATTTTTTCAGACGTGGCCATTCGTGGTCTCTGGACGCCCAGACTCTGACAGCAAAGACGTTTCTGCAGCCAACAGGCTTTGTGGAACTTCCGCTTAGACGGACAGGACAGTTAGATGGATTGTGGTAAACGCAAAGGACTGGGCCAAGGAAGTCTCACTGGATTCTGGACCTTCTCCTTTCCCTGCTCCAGTGAACAAGATAGGAGACAAGTGTGGTTGCCCTCCTGGAGCACAGGTGGCCATATAGTTGATGGCAAGGTCCTGCACAGCCAGGTCCTTCTGTGACTGTGTATGAGAACTGTTTCCCAGCACTAGAAAGAAGGCCTTGGTATTAGAGCTGTTCGGGGAGCCTGTCACTAAGGGCAGTGTTGCTAAGGACAGTTGCAAACTCCCCCTTGGCAGGACATGTGGAGATGGAGACATTAACACCAGGTGCTGGTTTTGCTCGAAATCTCTGCGGGCTGGGGTTCATTTCCTGAGCTCCCTCCTCTGTTTAATCAGTGTTGGGGCCACCTGTCCTGCTGGTCTCCATTCAGTGAGTGCAGCTTGTTTATGGGGTCTCAGCTCCTTCCCACCCACACTGTCCCCTATTTGGGAGGCATGTGCTTCACCCCTCTAATTGTATCACCCTGCCACAGCACAGCCTTCTGTGGGGTTCCTGTTCTTCCAGGGTTGTACTATACTTCCTGGTCCAAGGACTGTGTGTGGTGGGTGGCTGGGGCTAGAGCTAGTCTCTATTATACTGGGGCTAGAGCTAGTCTCTATTATACTGGGGCTAGAGCTAGTCTCTATTATACTGGGGCTAGAGCTAGTCTCTATTATACTGGTTTCTACCCAGTACATGGTGCTTCGTGGTCTAGGCAATGCTGCACTACCATGGTAACTAACATATGTAAATAAATTTATTTTTTTATGGACAAAACACGCATTGTAAAAGTTCTTCCTAAGACTGTTAGGTGTGGAAATCAACTATAAATATGTAGGACTCTCCTCTCTCAGGTCGCTGTCATTATGTAAGAAGGAAGGTAATGCTTAGTCAGATTTCCGATATCTCTCTTTCTCATCACCACTCTCCACACAGACATGTATGAGAAGCTTGCTCTGTAAGCGCAGCAGCCACTGGATTCATAATCCTCTTCATGCTGCCCCGTTAGTGCTGGCATTACCAGCATGGTCGCCAGAATGAGCCACCATATCAAATCAAAACACTCTGTGTTTCTGTTTCTGACCTTTCCAGAGTCCCTCCTGGAAAGCAGGAACTAGAAGCCTGGTAAAGGTGAAACAGTTTGAGGTTAGGGTTGCCTGGGGATTGGGGGTGGGATACAAACACATCTAAAATAAATATAGTAGTTAATTAATAATTTTCTATTCTCATTGCTCTGCCTCTATGTGTCGCTGTGTTGGTTTGTCTGTCTGTCTCTCTCTTTCTCTCTCTCTCTCTCTCTCTCTCACACACACACACACACACACACACACACACACACACACACCTTCTTCAGCCTGACCTATACCCTACTATTTACAAGGGTAAGTCCTCTATCCCCACACTCTGGAGTCTACAGCTCTTAGATCTGGCTGGTAGAATAAAGCTATAGGAATTCTATCTGTATTGTACTCCACCCCTCCCTGCCCTGTAACTGCTGTTCAATCCCACCACCACATTTTCGGCATCATGTCCTATTTTTTTTCCAAGAGCTACAAGGTCTGTATTCTTTTTCAGTCAGCAGACTCTCTGAAAACAAAGCCCATTTTTAAAGAGCATTGTAAAAGTGTGAAGGATGAAAGTACCTAAATATCCGCTAGACTGAGATTCTGTCTGTGACTTCCTAAAATCAAAATACTTGACCATTGAGAAAACACAGCTGGATTTTTGTTAAAGAGGTGAGACGGGGTGGGTGGCAAGACTTCCTGTTTTGAACTAAACTAACCCAAACCCCAGAGAACCGCCCCCTGACACAGTTTCTGGAGCAGTTCAGTCCAGAGAAGGCTGGTCCGTCCTGGGCTCAGTTAGGAGGTTGAGAGATGACATTGGTTTTTCTGTGGCATCATGGGCTTTCAGACAAAAGGGAACCCAAAATGACTAAAGGCAAGAACCCCAAGCATGATGGGTAATTCAGCTGTGAGGTTTGAACAGCAGAGCACCAGTGTCTGCTGTCGACCAGATCTCAGTGAAGATGACCTCCAAAGGTTCCAGCAAGCCTGGCCCCTTTTCACTGCCTGTATGATGGTTAAGAACTGATGTTATCTGGTAATAGTGACTGACTCACACACTGTCAGCCCAGCACTTGGCAGGCTAACACAGAAGGGTTGTCCTGAGTATAAAGATCACACAGCCTTAGAAGGAGTGTCCCTGTCTTAAACAAAATTTTAAAATACAAAGTAAGAATGTTTCCAAGCAGATTCTTAATGAAGAGTAGGAGGGAAAGGATTGCCACCCCAGGGGATAAGAACTGCACAGGAAGATGAACAGAATCAACTAAATTGGACCCTTGTTGGGTATTGGACCCTTTGGGCTCTCTGAGACTGAACCACCAACCAAAGAGCATACATAGGCTGAACAGAGCCCCCTCCCCCAGCATATACGTAGCAGATGTGCAGCTTGGTCTTCATGTGGGTCCAGAGCAACTGAAACGAGACCTACCTCAAAAGCTGTTGTCTGTTCATGGGATATGTTCTTCTAGCTGGGCTGCCTTGTCTGATCTCAATGAGAAAGGATTTACCTATCCCTGCAGAGACTTGATGTGCCAGGGTTGGGGGGATACCAAGTGGGGCCCCACCCTCTCAGAAGAGAAGGGAAGGGGATAGGGGAAGATTTTGGCAGGGTGTAACCATGAGGGGGCAGTGAGCAGTAATAAATAATAAGGAATAAAATGTTTCTTAACATAGTGGAAGAAGGAGAAGGCAAAAGGATTGCCATGAGTTCTAGGTCAGCATAAGACAGCATAAGACCCTGTCTCAAAAAACAGACAAACAAATGAACTTAAAAAATAGTGTACAAGCCGGGCGTGGTGGCGCACGCCTTTAATCCCAGCACTCGGGAGGCAGAGGCAGGCGGATTTCTGAGTTCGAGGCCAGCCTGGTCTACAAAGTGAGTTCCAGGAAAGCCAGGGCTACACAGAGAAACCCTGTCTCGAAAAAAAAAAAAAATAGTGTACAGGCTAGTTTTATGCCAATCTGACACAAGCTGAACTCAACTGAAAGGAGGAAACTTCCATAGAGAAAATGCTACCATAAGATCCATCTGTAGAACTTTTTTTTTTAATTAGTGATTGCTGGGGGAGGGTCCACAGCACTGTGGGTGGGGCCATCCCTGTGCTGAAGGTCCTGGGTTCTATAAGGAAGCAGGTTGGGCAAGTCATGAGGAGCAAGCCATTAAGCAGCACCCCTTCATGGCCTCAGCAATAGCTCCAGTGTCCAGGTCTCTGCCCTGTGTGAGTTCCTGTCCTGACCGCATTAAATAAGCAATAGTTATATGGCAATATAAGCCAAATGGACCCTTTTCACCCACACTTGCTTTTGGTCACCATATTTCATCAGAGCAATAGTAACCATTACCGGAACAGAAATTATTGCAGGATTGTGGGCTATTGCTCTGACAGGTTTCAGAGAGGATTGTAGGGAGACTTGAGAGAGCTCTGGGCTAGAAAAGCCATTGAGCTGAGAGCTCTGTAAACTGTTCTGTGGGAACCTGGAGGATAAGGACATTATGAGAAGTGCAAATGATGGAGGCTTGGCTTGTAAACTTCCAGGAGATTTGAAGGTCACTATCAGAGTCCTTAAGAATCTATGGTTTTGGTCAGCTGGGGGCTGAAAAATTGTCTGTGATTAACAGAAACCAGAACCACTAAAGTGAAACTTTTGCTTTATAGGGGTAGTTGACACTGCTCAGATGGAGCTGAGAAATTAAGGAGAAACCTCAGCCTCACGGAGATGATGGGAAGACTTTCCTCAGAGTAAGCACACAGCAGCTGTGCTCTAGAGGCTGCCAACGATGTGCATCCTGCTGGTTGCAGATCTCGGTAGTGTAAGAGTCACCCAGGTGGTATTGGTTTTGAAGGCACGCAGGAGTCATGAACAACGTTTGAAGCTCGGCAGTGTGAGAGGTCAGAGTGGGCCATTGGAGAAGATGCTCCCTCAGTAGCCGTTGAAATCCCCGAATTGAAGAGGTCATGGGGAGAAGTTAAGGCTTGGTACCATAAAGAGACCCCAAGAGAGGCTATTGGTGAAAGTGTAACCCTGTTGCAGCAAAGATCCCAGCATTTTGGAAATGCCAATCCCATAGGATGCCCACCAAGAACAGCAGCAGCAGTGCAGTGGAATCAGCAGGAAGGTAGAAGACAAGCTGTGTCTTCTACAGAGGGTGAAGCCTGAGAAGTGACCCTGGCCTCTTAGAAGAACCCAGTTATTGGGCATTGAGTAATGTACACAGCTAAGATTTGGTTCTATTTAGATTTGACTATAACGGTGACCCAATTCCTCCCTCTTAGAGTAGGAAATTGCTTAACTTATTTTTAAAATTACTTTACAAATAAGAGACTTTGAAATTTAATGAGATTTTGAAATTTTACCAAGACTGGATTTTAAAAGAGACTGAATATTATCTAAACAGACTGAATTGTTAAATGTTTGAATCTTTGAAGACTTTTAAATTTGAAATGTTAATATTGTATTGTTGATATTTACTTGTGATCTTGGGGGCTGACCAGAAAGGAAAGGCTATGGCTTATCAGATATGAATTTGTATGTCAAGTTGACAAAGGGTCAGTTGTGATTGATAGATTTATATCAACCTGATATAAGCCACAGTTATGTGAAAGAAGGGAACTACAACTGAGAAAATGCTTCCATAAGATCCTGCTGTAGGGCATTCTTTGTTATTAGTGATTGATGAGGGAGGGCCCAGCCCATTGTGGATGGGGCCATTTCTGGGCTGGTGGTCCTGGGTTCTATGAGAAAGCAGACTGTTCAGGCCATGATAAGCAAAGCAGTAAGCCTCAGTTCTCCACGGCCTCTGTGCCAGAGCTTGCTTTCAGATCCCTGCCCTGTCGGAGTCCTTGTCCCAACTTCCTTCAGTGATGAACAGTGATGACGTGGAAGTGTAAGCTGATCCTTTCCTTCCCAAGTTGTTTGGACCATGGTTATAGTAATATCCATAGTGACCCTGAATAAGATGAATAGAAAGCAGAAACTCCTCCTACCCATATTAGAATTTCAGTGTTTTATTTCACTATATGCAGCAAATGTAAATTTATTCCTTCTAATCTCAGTTTCTTCATCTGAACTGGGCCAAAAGAGTGGTTCCTGAGTAAACACTGGAGCATAGTCCAGCAACTGCAATGCTTATGTAGTCAGTAACACTGGAAGAGCTCACAAGGAGAGGATATCCAGAGGCAGGGGCAAGACTTAGGGGAGAGGACATTTAATAGTTCAGCCTTTAGACTAGATCCAAAGCCAGGTGAGTGCTACAGCCTGTCATCCCACTCTCTCAGAGGCTAGAGCCTGGTGTGGTGGCGCTCGCCTTTAATACCAGCACTTGGGTAAAAGAGGCAGGTGGATTTCTGAGTTAGAGGCCAGCCTGGTCTACAGAGTGAGTTCCAGGACAGCCAGGGCTACACAGAGAAACCCTGTCTCGAAAAACAAAGAGAGAGAGAGAGAGAGAGAGAGAGAGAGAGAGAGAGAGAGAGAGGAGAAAGAGAGAGAGAGAGAGAGAGAGAGAGAGAGAGAGAAGAAAGATTACAAGCTGTCCACTTTCCAGAGCTGTAGGACATTAGCTTATATAAAGCAAATGACGAACAAAACCCCAGGAACAAAACCCCACAGGGGAGTGGGTTCAGTGTTGGGATTGCCCTTGTAACAAATGTCTCAAAGGAACAAACAGACCCACAAAAGAAGTTACATTGAATACTGACAATAGTAGAATTTGGATAAATAAAGAAATGGAGCAGATTTTCAAAGATCAGTATTTAAAATGGGTTATTTTCTCATAATTTTATTCTCAGGGTGCCCCACAAACAAGCACAGACTTTAAACTCACTGACTCACATGAACACTGCTGCTATCATGTCCTTTGAATTCACTTTTAACAGCAGTCGGTATGTAATTCTGTAATCAATACAGAAGAAAAAAATCTCAAGAATTTTCTGCATCATGGATTTAGTGAAAAAATTTCTAGCAAGATATAGTAATGGTAAAGGAGAGACGTGGAGCTATAGCTTAGAGTCCTAGCTACTGCCCAGAGAGTGGTCAGGAACCCTTGAGCTCAATCCACAGCAGCATATGAGCATGGGTGTCTCATATGCCTGCAGTTCCAGCCATTGACCAGGAATTCAGTCATCCCCAGCGATGATCTGGGTCTTCAGAATGAACAAACACAATGTAACAAAACACTCCAAACAGGGGGAAAAATAAAACAACAAAGGAAACCAAAGATTAAAAAGGAGGCATTACATTTCTCATAAGCCCTAGATTAAACTGCTGAATCTCTAGGGCAAGAGCTGTCATGGAGAACCTCGAAGTTCTTCTTTCTTTGCTACTATGACTCAAGCATGCTGTGTCCTTAGAACAAAGGAAAGAGAGAGGGGGGGGATTGCGGGAGGAAAGACAGACAGACATCCCAAAGCTTCCTCCACTTCCACCCGCCATCATTTTCTTTCAGAGATATGAATGAGAAATACAGAGGTGGGATTGGGAACGACGCATAGGGTTTGTAGGTTAGGCAGACACGAGGAGCCCACTCTTGGGATACCACCTTCTTGATTCTACTCTGAGAGCAAAGGGTAAAGGCTGATTGTGTTAAAGCTTCTGAATGACAAGAGATGAGTAAACTGAAAACACTCTGCTGGGGGTTTCTAAAGGACCAGAGCTCCTTGCTAATGGTGGACCAGCGATGGTGACTCATCAGATGAGAGCAAAAGTCCCTGTCCACAGACTTTTCCTAAGATGAGTGTTTCAGAAGAAGTAACTTTGGCACTGTAATTTTGAAACATTGGGCGTTCCTTGGTCCTGGATGATGAAGTGATTTTGTATATAATCTTTTGCTCTGGGCTTCAAGGTTTTTTATTTTGATTTTTTGGTTTTTCATTTTAGTCCGGTGGCTCCTTCAACAGACTGCAACAGCAGTGATGTTTTGCAATTTTAAAGGGATTTTTACAGGCACAAGATTTTTGTTTGGTTTGGTGATAAAAATGTTTCATCAAAGAGTAGGAAAAAAACCATCTCCTGTCAAAAGAAGAACTGAGTGGAACACATCAGATTTTAACAGATACCAGGAGGGAATTTTGCTTGACTCTCCTGGAAGATGTTAAGCTTATGACTCAGAAAGTCATCTTAGTCATAGTTAACAAAACCAGGTAAACTCACAACTGACTTCTCACTGCCAGGAATCTAGCATGTGGCTCCTTTGTAACAGAATATCTGGCTGTGTCTTCTTTCAATAGGACATCCCTTCAGTATAGACCTATCCACTGGGGCAAACAGGGATTGCATCTCTGCACTTGCCACTGAAAATTTATCTTTCTGTATTCTGGTAGCTTTAGGGGCTATTTTTCTTTTCTCTCCAATAGTGAAACTTGCTACAGAGAAATCTTTGAATGCATGATCTTTAAAAAATGTCCAGAAAGTAAATAGAGGAAGAAATTAATGTATTCCGGTATACATAATTAGCACAGAAGCTCTGGTTCCCATGAGCCTCCAGCCCTGTCCTCCACCTTTGAGGTCATTGCTGATATTCAGGCAGCTGAAGCAGAAGATTTATCTGGGCTACAACGTAAGCTTAAGTTTAGCCTGGACAACTCATTGAGACCCTTTCTCAAAATTAAGAGTAAGAAGTCTGAGGTCAGCTAGCAAGATTCATTGGATAAAACCTAATTGAGTTGGTTCGCAGAACCCACATGGTGGAAGGAGAGCATTAATTTCCATAAGCTGTCCATTATCTATTGACCACCAGCAGTGTACTGTGTCATATGTGTGTCAACTCACACATCACACCACACACACACATATATAATAGATAGATAGATAGATAGATAGATAGATAGATAGATAGATAGATAGATAGATAGATAGCATAATATAAGAGATTTATGAGGATGTAAGGAAATGGTAGAGCAACTGCCTAGCATGTATAAAAACAGTCATTGTTCCCTTCAACCTGAAAAGATTCTATTTGAAACAGCTTTAGAATCTTCATAGCTTGGATAAAAAGAACCATGGGACAATTGACAGCAGGAGCTTGCATTTAGGGGAAACACACACAATACCTGATCCCCTCTCTTAGCAATGCATGGGGCAGAGAGTGGGTAGCAAGACACTTCCGCCTTTTCCTCTGCTTCTAAAATAGCTGTGCTATTTAATGGGTAAGGTATAGAAGCAGCCAAGATAGCCATCAGCCAGTGACTGGATAAGGAAAAGGTGGTATGTATACATAACAGAATCTTATCCGGCTGTAAAGTAAAATGAAATTGTAACATTTGTAGAACAACTTCTGAAGCTAGAAATCATAATATTAGGCAAAATGAGCAGATTCGGAACAACAGGACAGCAGTTTTTCACTCAAATGTGGGGCCTAGATTTAAATTTCTATACATATAGCAAGTGGGTGGAGGAAGAAATCAAAAGGAGGAGGAAGGAATATTATGTATTATGAAAGCAGAAAGGAGGACTCTTCAGAGGGAGGGAGGGGACTCACATGAGGCAGTGCAGACAGTAGGAAAGGTGAAAGAAATGTATACAAATGTATATGCATGAACATGCTATAGAAAGAATTGCTTTGCATGTTAACCAAAAAGATTGGTTATGCATCTTTTTTGAACTTGTAAAACTGCTTTTTAAAAAATTAGATATTTTCTTTATTTACATTTCAAACATTATTCCCTCTCCTGGTTTCCCCTCTGAAAACCACCTAACCCATCCCCCCTTCCCCTGCTCACCTACCCACCCATGACCGCTTCCCTGTCCTGCATTCCCCTACACTGGGGTTTAGAGCCTTCACAGGACCAAGGACCTCTCCTCCCATTTATGACTAAAAAGGACATCCTCTACTACTTATGCAGCTGGAGCCACAGGTCCCTCTATGTCCCTCTTTGGTTGGTGGTTTAGTCCCTGGAAGCTCTGGGGGTGCTGGTTAGTTCATATTGTTGTTTCTCCTATGGGACTGCAGACCTCTTCAGTTCCTTGAGTCCTTTCTCTAGCTCCTTCATTGGGGACCTTGTGCTCAGTCCAATGGTTGGCTGAGAGCATCCACCTCTGTATTTGTCAGGCACTAGCAAAGTAGCTGTTATTAATCTTTGATATGATCTTTCTCTTTCCTTTACAAAATGATGTTGATTTTCAGAATTTCTTAGCTTTGAAGCACCTGACATAGTTATCACAGAGCCTAGGAAAGTGCACAGTCAGGTATTAGGACGTGGCATGAACTCCATTTTCTATCTAACTACTTGAAAGATTTCTTGGATGGAAAAAGAACTGATTGAGTATAAAAAGTAAAAGAAAAAAAGCTTCAAAATCAGAAGAGATGTGCTGAGCCCTATGTGAATACCTCACAGTTATTATCATTCCTTTTAATCACACATAAGATAGAGCAATGTGCCTCTGATTATCTTCATTTACACATAGGAAAGCTGAGGCTCACAGACATTAGGAATGTGCCAATGGCTACCCAGGGTAGTCATAGCTTAAACCTGACTCTTCTACTTCAGAACTCCAATGTATCTCCAAAGGATTGTTTTCCAGGAGCAAGAGAAAAGCATGTGTGTATAGAGATGGGGACAATGGCCACCCAGGCCAAGCTTACCTTAAGTGTTAACTTGAACTTCACCTTGGATGTGAACTAAGAGCAGTAGGTGAGTTGTAGAACTACATCTAGCTTAAAGAATTTAAAATCCCCCTCTCTCTAAGGAGATGCTAGACAAGCTATCCAGGAAAGACGTGTGTGTCTAAGAAAATCTTTTTAGTTTGTTGTCCTCATTTTCTGCTGATATGGATGGTTTAAAGTCACATGCTCTCTCTGTGGTTACTGGAAGGAAGAGGTCCAGCTTAAGGAAGGATTTTGTGAACACTCCTGGAGAACCCAGCACAGGCAGAAAGTGGCCAACCTGAAGATGGGAGCCAAGCTGCTGGAAGGAAGAAAGGAAGGCAGAGCCAGTTAAAGCCTACCTGGGCAACCCTGCTGTTACTAGAACAGTCAGCTAATTTTGAATGTAGGTGTTGTTTAAATGGGTTTCAGATAAAGATCCCTTCCCTTCCCTTCCCTTCCCTTCCCTTCCCTTCCTTTCTTTCTTTCTCTTCCTTTTATTGGATATTTTCTTTATTTACATTTCAAATGTTATTCCCTTTCCAGGTCTCCCCTCCAGAGACCTGCTACATCCACTCCAGTAGTGACTCGTATGACAGGCCTAGAAACCTGGACACAGTCCCGAGGCAAAAAGTTCATGGAAACTTAGTCTCCTGGAACCGTGGCATCCCGTATAACGAATGCTCCAAACTTGTCCTTGCGAATGGATCTGTGTGCTCTTTCAGTATTGTTTTATTGTAGGTGCCTCCAAGCAATGGCTTGCCAAATACCTAAGCAAAATTGAACTTTGCTTCCTGGCCTTCACCAATGCCCTAGGTAGTCCTTGAGCAGACCCTGAGCTTGGAATTCAGTAAGAATGTTACCTATTCAGTGACATTCAGAATTGCCTCTAGTATAGTAAGAGAGATAGTGAAAGAAATCAGGCATCACTATCTACTACATAGAGTTAGAAATCTCAGGGCAAGCTTAGCAAAGTTTAGAATTCTTATTATATTGTAGTGTATGGCAGACTACAGTACTTATTAGGAGAAAGTCCCCCACACACAATCATTTAGAATAATAGCTGAGTTACTCCCATATGCAAGAATTTACAATGACCTAGGAAGAAGAAAGGTTGTGGTCTAAGAAGGAACTAGAGTAAATACTTAGAACTATAGATAGCTGAGTTATACCAATACACAGGAATTTACAATGGCCTAGTGGGAAGGTGGACTATACAATAGACTAGAATTGGAACTATGGCAAGGGCATGAAGCCCTTACCCCTGGCTTCTAAGATTAAGCTGACCTTAGGTGGGGCTGCTTTTGATCCCAGTTGGTTCCTGTTAGCTTTTATTATGCATTCTTCTGTTTTGTTGTAAAAGCAATTTTGCATCAGATAACTTCAAAGTTCCTTGGATAACCTTAATGCATCACTTAACTTCTCTGTTTTCTGTAATTTATAAGACTGATGCTGAGGCAGAGGCAGAGGCAGGTGGATTTCTGAGTTCGAGGCCAGCCTGGTCTACAGAGTGAGTTCCAGGACAGCCAGGGCTACACAGAGAAACCCTGTCTCGAAAAACCAACCCCCGCCACCCCCCCCAAAAAAAACAGACTGATGCTCACTTTGACAAATTGCCTCCAGATACAGCACTCCCTTGTGTCCCTGTCTGTTTGTCACCCTTTTCATCACCAACTCCTTGCCCACCTGTCTGGAACCCTAATTGCTCCAGCTGATTGAGTGGGTCCGACTGGTCCACAGCATAAACCCCTATCCCCTCCTCTCTCTCCGTGCCTCTATGAGGATGCTCCCCCAACCCCGACCCATATTCACCTTCCTGCCCAGGCATTCCCCTACACTGGGGCATTGAACACCCACAGGCCCAAGGGCATCTCTTTCCACTGATGTCCAACAAGGCCACCCTCTGCAACATATGCGGCTGGAGCCATGGGTCCCTCCATGTGTACTCTTTGGTTGGTGGTCCAGTTCCCCAGGAGCTCTGGGAGAAGGGGCTTCTGGCCAGTTGACATTGTTGCTCCCCACATGGGGCTGCAACCCCCTTCAGTTCCTTCAGTCCCTTCTCCAACTCCTCCATGGGGTTCACACACTCAGTCCAATGGTTGGCTGAGAGCATCCACCTTTGTATTTGTTAGACTCTGGCAGAACCTCTCAGGAGAAGGCCATATCAGACTCCTATCACCAAGTACTTGTTGGCATCCACAATAGTGTCTGGGTTTGGTAACTGGATATGGGATGAATCCCCAGGTGGGACAGTCTCTGGATGGTCTTTTATTCAGTCTCTGCTCTACACTTTGTCTTAATATTTCCTCTTGTGAGTATTTTGTTCCCCCTTCTAAGAAGCACTGAATCATCTATACTTTGGTCTTCCTTCTTCTTGAGCTTCATATGGTCTATACTTTGGGTATTCTGAACTTTTGGGCTAATATCCACTTATTAGTGAGTGCATACCATGTGTGTTCTTTTGTGATTGGGTTACCTCACTCAGGATGATATTTTCAAGTTCCACACATTTGTCTGCAAATTTCAGGACGTCATTGTTTTTTTTTCTTTTTTTTTTTTTTTAAAGATTTATTTTATTTATTATATGTAAGTACACTGTAGCTGTCTTCAGACATTCCAGAAGAGGGCGCCGGATCTCGTAACGGATGGTTGTGAGCCACCATGTGGATGCTGGGATTTGAACTTATCACCTTCAGAAGAGCAGTCGGGTGCTCTTACCCGCTGAGCCATCTCACCAGCCCCTACGTCATTGTTTTTAATAGCTGAGTAGCATTCCATTGGGTAAATGTACCACATTTTCTGTACCCATTTCTCTGCTGAGGGACATCTGGGTTGTTTCCAGCTTCTGGCTATTATAATTATGGCTGCTATGAACATAGTGGAGCATGTGTCTTTATTACATGTTGGAGCATCTTCTGGGTATATGGTATAACTGGGTCCTCAGGTAGTACTATGTCCAATTTACTGAGGAACCGCCAAACTGATTTCTAGAGTGGTTGTACCAGCTTACAATCCCACCAACATGGAGGAGTGTTCCTCTTTCTCCACATCCTTGCTAGCATCTGCTGTCACCAGAGTTTTCTTTTCTTTTTTTTTTTTTTTGTTTTTGTTTTTTCGAGACAAAGTTTCTCTATATAGCCCTGGCTGTCCTGGAAATCACTTTGTAGACCAGGCTGACCTCAAACTCAGAAATCTGCCTGCCTCTGCCTCTGCCTCCTGAGTGCTGGGATTAAAGGTGTGCACCACCACACCCAGCAAAGATTTATTTTATTATATATATATATATATATATATATATATATATATATATGTAAGTATACTGTAGCTATCTTCAGATACACCGGAAGAGGGTGTCAGATCTCATTACAGATGGTTGGGAGCCATCATGTGGTTTCTGGGATTTGAACTCAGGAACTTTGAAAGAGCAGTCCCTGCTTTTAACTTCTGAGCCATCTCTACAGCCCTGTCACCAGTTTTTGACCTTAGCCATTCTGACTGGTGTGAGGTGGAATCTCAGGGCTGTTTTGATTTGGATTTCCTTGGTGATTAAGGATGTTGAACATTTCTTTAGGTACTTCTCAGCCATTTGATATTCCTCAGTTGAGAATTCTTTGTTTAGCTATGTACCTCATTATTAATAGGGCTATTTGATTCTCTGGAAGTTAAATTCTTGAGTTCTTTTTTTATATATTGGATATTAGCCCTCTGTCAGATATAGGATTGGTAAAGTTCTTTTCCCAGTCTGTGGGTTGCCCGTTTTTCCAATTGACAGTGTCCTTTGCCTTACAGAAGCTTTGCAATTTTATGAGGTCCCATTTGTCAATTCTTGATCTTAGAGAATAAACTATTGGTGTTCTGTTCAGGAACTTTTCCCCTGTGCCCATGTGTTTGAGTGTCTTCCCCACTTTCTCTTCTATTAGATTCAGTATATCTGGTGTTATGTGGAGGTCCTTGATCCACTTGGACTTGAGGTTTGTACAAGGAGATAAGAATGGATCAATATGCACGCATCTACATGTTGACTGCCAGTTGAACCAGAACCATATGTTGAAAATGCTGTCTTGCCGAGCAGTGGTGGCACACACCTTTAATCCCAGCACTTGGGAGACAGAGGCAGGCAGATTTCTGAGTTCAAGGCCAGCCTGGTCTACAGAGTGAGTTCCAGGACAGCCAGGGCTACACAGAGAAACCCTGTCTCAAACAACAACAACAACAACAACAATAACAACAACAACAACAACAACAAAAATTAGCTTTTTTTTCCACTAGGTGGTTTTAGCTCCTTTGTCAAGATCAAGTGACCATAGGTGTGTGGGTTCATTTCTGGGTCTTCAATTCTATTCCATTGATCTTGCTGTCTGTACCAATACCATGCAGTTTTTACCACTATTGCTCTGTAGTACAGCTTGAAGTCTGAGATGGTGATTCCCCCAGAAGTTCTTTTATTGGTGAGGATAAATACACTTTCTGCTCCTCATAGGTGAACCAGAATTTTTCAAGCTTTACCAGTAGCAAAAGAGAAAATAAGTCTGTATTGAAGTGGAGGTGACAGTAGACTTAATAAAAGTCACCAAGGAGATGTGTGATGGCCTTTGAAGACAATAAGCATTTCTGTACTTATGGGGGCACCTGTGGTGGGGATTTCATAGAAACATACATTTATAACCCTTCTGAGCTACAAGGAGCCTCCTGCACGATTTATGCTATGTTCATCACACGGCCTTAACAGTAACAGGAATGAAAACTAATTAAATACTTAGCAAGATTACCTAGGCACAGAATCCGTTGCCAGAATTTAAAATTATGATTCCTTCAAACAGGGTAACTACTTAGGAAGGGTTTGTAACTAAATGTCACTTAACTTATTTTACAGCCTCAATAATCTGTCACCAAATTCAAGAAAATTAGGAAACTTTCTAAAGTCACCTCCACCGACAGTCTGCTCACACACCCACCTTTCAGTTCTTGAGGACTCTGCTACTCAGGAACTGAAGTAAGCCAAAAGCCTTAGGCATGTGAGTCCCCTCAGAGTCCCTCTGAGCGCTCAGCGGTGGTAGCCCCCATAGAAGCATGTTACTAGCTCGCCATCTTGTGCTAAATACTGGAATCGCAGGCAATGTTGAGGAAGAGGCTATTGGCCTCACAGAGAGGCTTTGCCCCTCCCCCACCCCTGCACTCCCCCCCCCCCCCAGTCCGTCCCTCCCCTCAGGCTTAGGTGACTTAGTACATGAGTACAAAGTTTGGGACGGCACTTAGTGCAGGTATAGCCTACCAACATCAAAACAGTTTGAGCTCAGATCTCCTGGTAGACAGATCCTCAAGGCAAAGGCATGTGTGCCGACTCATGATGAGGCATTTGCTGCAACATCAGGGCCAGGAAATGCCTGGAAGAAGAAGCGACCCAGGACCTGGGACCCAGGAGGCTGCAGGGACAAAGGGGCTTAGCATGACTTGTCACAAAGACCCCAGGCCCTACCCAGGCTCCATATAGTGCTGTTGCTAATGTTGGTCCTGAGAAGCAGAGACGGTTCCTGTTGCTCCAGCTCCATTCCTGGAGGTCAGCTTACCCAGTCGCTCCAGGAGGACCCAGGGGTGGATAGGCTGTTTTCTCAAACATTCTTGGGCCACTCTCCTCATATTAATTCCATATTCTATCCATGTGCAATCATGAATAGAAAAGGGAAAAGGCAAAGCAATGCCACGGTGGGGGGTGCCGGGTGGGGGGGATACTGCCTCCACCTTCACTCATTGACCACAAGTTTCACCCTGGCTACTGATCAGAGGCACACATGGAAGCCGCTGAGACACACCTCCCTGCAGAGACAAGCTTCCCTTCTAAAGAATTAAAAAGGGCAGCCGTCCTTGTTTACTTTGCGATAAAACTCTGACCAAAAGCACCTTCTGCATCATAGTTCATCACTGAGGCAAGTCAGGGCAGGAACCCTGCAGGTAGGAACTGAAGTAGAGGCCAAGGCCATGAAGGAACAAATATGCTCCTTGTGGTTGGTCTCAGACGCCTTTTGTATACAGCCTAGGCCCACCTGTGCAAGAGTGGCCCCACTCATGGTCATTTGTGCCCTCCTTGGTTAATGAGGACTTAAGAACATGCTACAGGCCCATGGGCCAATCTGAAGGAGGTAGCTCCTCAGCTGGGCTTCTTTCCCCAACTAGTAGCCAAACTGAAGCAGAGCAGAAGCGTCCTAGCCTGTGAAACATATTAGAATGGCCAGGCTCTACCAAGGCCATAGATAGAACACAGATTCCACTCCCTTGATTGCCCACAGTTGGCTGGACCATCCTACATTAATCATCAATCCAGAAAGTGATGTTTCTTATAGAAGAAGTCTGTCTTCATGCCCATAAATGACCTTCATAGGACGAGACTGGGCTCTGGGACCTGTGGGTAGAGAAACAGAAGAGGTAAAACTATAAGTTTCACCTATCAGGAAGTAACATGGACAGGGCAGAAATACCAAGAAGCTGTTGCCCTGGAGGTCAGGGGTTAGCTGCTGGCCTGAGGGTCAGAAACAGGGCCCTTCTGGATGGGGGAGAAGTTGTCAGTTCCCCCACAATTTCCTTCTGTGGCTGCTCTGAGGGAATGGGGCATTACTAGCTGGAAGTTCAGTCCCTTGTGGCTGTCAGAGGAGAATCACAACAGCCCCGCAGACACAGGCCAAGCTTATGGAGACAATTTCTCAGTGGATCTTTCCTATTCTCGGGTGAGTTATCTGTGTTAAACTGATAAAGACTTACAAACCACCATGAGCAGCAAGAACAGTTGGCAGCCTGAGATGAAGAAAACCATGGATAAATCAGGAGTTGGCAATCATAATCTGTGTATATACTGCCCACTTATGGTCAATAATATTATCTCAGGAATAGATGTTACAAAACCATAGTGCCACATGGAATTTAATCATTTTATTGTCCACTATAAGTCATAGGTATATGTGATATGAGTACACATGTATGCAGTTTTAAAACCTCTATACATAAAAATATGCACATAAGTTATAAAAAAAGTCAAATTATTTGTTACATTGGTCAGAAGGGAGCCTATATTTTCTTCCTTGCTGAATTGTTAGCAAAGGAACAGGTTGGCAATAATTTTGAGGTGTGATTCTCTGAATAACAGATGTTCATCTTATTTTTCTTCTATTGTAATTTAAAGTCATGCTTTCCAGATTTGGAGGTGGTGGGTAGAAGAATTCTCAAGGAAAAAATAGTCACAAATAAAGTTGACACCTCTCCCCAATTCTGGCATTTAAAAACTAGTGTGCAATTACCAGTCTCATAACATCCTAAATGAAAGAACACTGTGGCAGGAGTCTCCCTGTCCAATTACCTTAAAATATTAGTGCAGCAGGAGGCCTGTGATTGGGCATGGAAAAGGGAGGCAAGGCAAAGAGTTGCAGGGGCAGAGAGGGACTCAGAGGAGAGAGGAAGAGAAGCTAAGATGGAGACAGACAGACAGGAAGAAGATCCTGATCCCACGTGGTTTTAATAGCCACAGGTAGTTATAAATATCATAAAGGGATAACTTGTCTGATCTAGGTGGGCAGCTTGTATCATTATCAGTTGGCTCTGAAATTACTCTGTGGGCATCTTGTGAATTGAGAGTTTATTGATACATAAATCTGACTTGTTAATCATAAGCTTTTAGAGTTTTGTTTCTACCGGGTTGCTGGGTGTTGTGGCAGATGACCATGGGGTGGACGGTCATTGTGGGGGGTTGGCGTGGCAGCAAAGGAAACTTGGGAGCTCCAACCCTGCCAAAGAATTGGCAGGCAGAGAGTTCCTGGATGGAGGGTGAGAAATTATCAGTTCTTTTTTAATATTTTCTGCAACAGAACACCTCAAAATTCGGAAAACTATGTAGAAAGGACTGTTTCAAAGTAGGAGCAAGCTTTTACAACAGAATCCTGTTGTGTTTTATGAAAAACCAGGGTATTTTTGACAGAGGGAGTTATGGTGAGGTGGGAGGGGGTGCCTCTGTGGGCCTGTGCTGGGGCATCCCTTTCCCCTGAGGTACCAAGGGGACCAGCCATAGCATAGGATGGGTATAGTGTAGAATAGAGTTTATTTGGGGCATAGGAAGAGGAGTTGAGAAAGGAGTACAGACAGACAGACAGACAAGGGAGTGGGAAGAGAAGAGGAGATGCTGGCCAGGAACACGTGAAGCAAGAGGGGAGGAGGAGAGGAAGATTGAGGGTAGAGGAGAGAAGAGAGTCAGAGAGAGAGAAGGGTTAGAGAGAGCGAGGAAGAGCCAAACAGTCCCTTTTGTAGCAAGCCAGACGTACCAGGCTGTTTCCAGGTAGCTGTTGGGCAGAGCCTAGAAGGAATGCCAACACCCCCCACCCTGTTTGTTCTGATTTTTCTCTGATGGCCATATCAGAGGGACTGTCCTTTAAAAGGTTGGCAGCAACCACTGGGAACCATGGCACTGTTGCCTTCTTTCTGTTTTCCAAACTCAGCGTGCAGTTCACAGAGAGCAGCCATAGAATGAAAGTGTAGGGAAGGAGGTGGCTCCTCCCCAGTCCTGAAAGGCCCTGCTTCTGTCCCTCAGGTCAGTTAACCCCTGACCACCAGGGCAACATCCTCTTGGAATTTTGGCCTCTTCTATGCTACTTCCTGAGTCTCTTTTGAATTCTCACTACCTCTGTTTCTACCCACTTGTCCCAGAGCCCTGTCTAGTTTTATGGGCATGAAGAGAGATTCCTTTTACAGATTTCATTTGAGTCGAAACTTGGGTTTTCATTGCCACAATACCCACACTCTAGGGTCCTTCCACCTGACTTGGGGTGTACTAAAGTCTGTGCACATCATCGTCTATAAGCCGAGTCACGGGCATTGGTTAACTGGAACCCTTTGGCAGCTTCTGCTCTGATACCATGGCACCCATGAATGCACCCTAGGGTGGTTCAGATTGATACATGCATAATTTTTTATTCTCGTTGCTGTGACCAAATGCCTGGCAGAAAGCCACTTAAGGAAGGGGGAATTTGTTTAGGGTCATGGTTTGGGAGGTCTGACCTCAGTCTCTGTTTCAGACCTGTCCCCATTACGGAGCAGCTACAACAGCTTTGTTGGTGGCCTGGTTATCAGTGACATTCTGAACAGTGAGAACTGCTGTAGAGTTAAGTTTTAAACTCTCTCTCTCTGTGTGTGTGTGTGTGTGTGTGTGTGTGTGTGTGTGTGTGTGTGTGTTGGATTGTGGGCTTGTATTAACATGAGTTTTACAAATGTCTCCTCCTTTCTGATACATGTTCATTATCCCAGCCCCACTTTACCCTTCCCTATTTAGGTCATCCTTTCTTGAAAAGAGGCCTTCAGTCTTGCTTAGGGTAAACATCAATAGTGTGGTTTATATGCAGCCAAGAATGGGTTTCTATTAATTAAGCACAGCACTTTTCATGCAGACTGGAAGCAGAAGCAGAGCAATGCTGGTTGGCAAGGAAGAGCAACCAGCAAAAGTAAAAGAAATGCTGGAGCTGGGGCCAGGGTAGGGGCAGGGGCAGGGGCAGGGGCAGGGGCAGGGGCAGGGGCAGGGGCAGGGGCAGGGGCAGGGGCAGAGGCAGGGTAAACTAGCTGCTGTGTTTCTGACAGGGACATGCTATGTAGTCATTTCTTTTGAACTGAAACAGGAAGCTAACCAATCTAACAACAATCATGAAGCCCAGAAAAGTTAGATTCACAAAACCTTTTGCAGGGTTCTATTTGCAGATGGAGGACAGAGGGAAAGAAGCACTCATTTAAGTCTCCCCTTCAACCCAAGAATGGATACATTGTGATAAAAAATGAATTTACACAATATACACAGCTGTTTAAAATTGAAATCATAAAAGTTGCACGCAAATGGACTAGAAAAATCATATTGAATGAAGTAATCCAGACCCAGAATAAAATATATAGTATGCACTTACTTATAAAAGGATATTAGCCATTAAATAAATAATAATGAAGCTACAATCTATAGATCCAGAGATGTTATGTAAAGAGGAAGGGTCTAGTGAAAGCACAAAGATCCCCCTGGGAGGGGAAAAGAGAATAGATTTTATGGGCGAGCAAGGGACAGGTGGGGGGTGGGAAGGAAAAAGATCAAATATGAGGAGGGAGATGGGGAGGAGGGAGAGAATGTAAGGAGAGATAGCTGGAATGGGGGTAGGCATTTTGAGGGCAGTGTGGAAGCCTAGTACGTGGAACCTTTCTGGAATCCATGAGGATTCCTAGTAATGGTAGAGATGGAGTCACAACTGGACATCTCTTACAGCCAGGCAGGCTTCTGGGACTGGGTTGTATTCAGTTGAGTTGTTGGCCAAGAGGGTACCATGGAAAATCTCAAACAAGCCAGGTTACTGCTAAGACAAAAATTGCTCTCCACAAACTCACAACGTGGTCCCATTGCTGAAGACAATACCCACACAACTCACTGAGCATGGAGAAGTAGAGTTGGTGCCTATGTTCTAGTCTTCTTGGTGAGGGAATATACTCTGCAGGCTACAGAAAGAAAAACATGACACCAATCAAGCCACAAAACATTTGACCTATAAGCTGTCCTGTTTACAAAATATACTAGGGCAATGCTGGCACAGAATTGCAGGAGTAGCCAACCAATGTCTGATTTGTGACAAGGGCCACTTCATGAAAAGGAACCTATACCCAACACTGCATAGGTAATTAAGAACCAGAGACTAGATAGCAGAGTCCTAAGCTAAAACCAAACACTATTTGTCTTTTAAAAAATCAATAAAATGATTTCTAATCATATTATGCTATACTCACAGTCAATGACTTGTTTAGTTGTCATCAAAAATGCTTTCTCCAGCATTAGATGGGAATAAATGCAGAGATGTACAGCCAGACACCATGTAGAGGGAGAGCTTAAATGGGAGGTCTCCATCAAAGCCCTCTTCTCAGAGCTTGGGGAATCCTGAGGAATAGAAAAGATTGTAATAGCCAGAGAGGATGGAGGACACCAGAAGAACAATACCCTTTGAATCCACTAAGCAAGGAGGTATGAGCTCACAGAAACTAAAGCAGCAACCATAGATCCTAACCGAGTCTGTGCCAGGTCCTCTATGTACATATTATAGCTATTTGCTCAGTATTTTTGTGGGACATCTGCCTATGTAAATGAGCGGGTCTTTGACACTGTTTCCTGCTCTTAGGACCCTTTTCCTCCTGTAAGATTGCTATGTCCAACCTCAATATGATAGTTTTGGTTTCATCTTATTACATTTTATTTTGACATGTTTAGTGGTTATCTCTTAGAAGCCTGTGCTTTTCTATTGAGTGACAGAAAAGAAGTGATTCCACAGGGAGGAAACTTGTGGAGGAATGAGAGGAGTGGGATATGTGTGCTATAAATAGGATGTATTATACAAGAAAAGGCTATTTTCAATACAAAGAAAAGGAAAATAAATTCATGAAGCCATTTTTTAAAAAGAGGTCCACACCATTCAGGATAGAAACATAAAGGGCAGCAATTTTATTATTTATGGGAACTTGTTTTAATTTTTAACTAATTGATTAGTTCTCTGTGCTTGGGAATCCAAGCAAGAGCTTCCAAGCATGCTAAGCAAATGCCTTTATACCCAGCTGTAGTCTAGTGCTGTTCTGTTTGCAAAGCTTAATGTCAGATAGAAAGCTACAGAGGCTGGGGACACCTCATTGTCTTTTGCCCATAGTTTCCTCTTGGGGATAATGTGTTAACTTACAAAATTGTGAATGTTTCTTTTAAGGTTAACTTCAATAAACACCCCCTTAGACCTCTTGCCTGGGCACCAACATAATACTGTTGACAACTGAGAAAGACTTGAAACATGTGGCTAAGGAGACAATTTATATTACAAATATCATGTCCTCAAGTTTCTAGCATATAAGTGCTGCAGACGAACCTCTATTGGGTCTCTGATCTGCAGGAAACGGGGTTCTGGTCACAGGTGAGCAAGGGTCTGTGAGAAAAATGACAAACGGACACAGACACAAGGGGGTGCTGTATCTGGATGGATTTTGTCCAAGCAAACACCAGGCTTTTAATACAGAAGAAAAACAAGAAGGCTAGGCAAATACATCCATCAAGGTACACTGGTTCTTAACACAAAAGAAAGAAAATGCATACATAAAAAGATGGCAGGAGCCAGGCCTTGTTTACAACTGAGAATAGGGACAACCCTAATTAAGATCAGCTAAACACAGGAGCCAGGTGAATGTTCTGATACAATGCTAGTCTACTGTTAAATCCACCACCAGGGGTCTTTTAGTAAATACATGATTATGCTATTCCTCTGGGCCTAGTGAAAAAACCAGCACCAGGGGAATTCCTTTCTACTAACCCTTTCATGAATAATACTACAGCCCTCCTATTTCCTAGGCCATTGTGTATTTCTGTGTTTGAGTGTGATTCGGCTTTTGTCCTAAGTAATTACTATGTAGACTAGCCCTGAACTTTCTAGCTCTATTCAAGTAAATTGCAATGCCTCATTATTTTCACTGTCTCTACTAGAAGTAAATTTGAGTGTTACTAAATAGTAACATTCTTACTGAATTCTAAGCTCAGGGTCAGCTTCAAGGACTTTCTAGGAACCATTGGAACACTGGTGGAGGTTTATCTATATGTCAAAATCGATCCTTAAAGGCACTTATAATAAAACAATACTGAAAGAAAGCACACACATCCATACACCAGAAAAACATGGGGACAGGTTTTGAGTAAATGAGCTGTTGGAATGCCAAGGTTCCAGGAGGCCAAGTTTCTGTGAAACTCTTTGCCTCAAGACTGCTTCCAGGTTTCTAAACCTGTAATTCAAGTCACTATTGAAGTGAATGTAGCATATAAGTTGAAGTGATGAGTTGCCAATGAACTTTCCAGTTATGTAACAATAATTTGTAGTTTTTGTTTGCATTTATGCTCAACTAACACACTCTTTCCCATCACGATGGCTTTGCTAGAGTAAATTCCTATACCATGAATGTTGCTATTCTCTTTTCTGCCTTTACCGAGAAAACTGGAGCTTACCAGGATCTCCTCTTATGAACGAATAGTAATATGCACCTGTGTCCTCTGTGGAAAGGTGGTGTTTTGTTTTGGTGTCCCGAAAAAATTCGATAATTGAACTGGAGGTTACTGAGTACCTGAAGCTTGAATGCTGAGCCCCAGGACAGACTTCCTGTTCTCTGCAGCCTTCACTTTAGTTGGAGAAGAGTGAAGAAGGAAGGGCCCATCAATATGAGCTGAGTGTTGTGTGTTTCTCCTGAAAGCGTAGCTCCCAGCACGAGGATGGGTGGGAATGGGACTTTTGCGAGGTCAGGAGGTCATGAGAGTAACTCTTTCATTATGAAATCATTGCTTCATTTCATGGCTTTTTCTGGGAAGCCATTCACAAATATTTATTTGATCGAGATGGATTATGGATAACAAACAAGAAATATGAATCTAGTCAAGTCAAACTTGACAAGTCAGTGAGGTTGTTGGGGTTACTTTCAAGAGTATAGGGTACTTAAAGATAGCTGTGTCACCAAAACTTTCACCCCAGTGTGAGTGAGTCCACATGGAAGCTGCCTACTGGAGAGCTCTCTGACTTCTAGGCAGTTCCATGGGGTAGGGTTCATCTACTTCACTTAAAACCCTGCAAAGGACCTTGGCGCATCTTGACTTTCTTGTTTTTCTGTTCTTTATTAAGCTGGTGAGCTTCCTGAGGGATTCGGTTCTTGCATTCTTGGCCACTACAGTACTGCCCTTCCCCCCCCCCCCAATACCCTCCCAACCTCCCAAGCCTGGTACTTTGTATCTTGCAGCATTGGTCATTCCTGGAAAGCATGTTGTGTTGTTGTTGTTGTTGTTGTTGTTGCTGCTGCTGCTGCCGCTGCTATTGCTGCTGCTTTTGGGGGAGGGGGGGTTGTATTTTACAATCTGAGAGAATTGAAACCAGAAAGCATTGGGTGAATGAGGAGAAAGCATTGAGAAGTCCAGATGCCACAACAACTCAGGAGTAGCCAGGCTTTCAGCATCTCTGCTAGAATGGAGTGTAGGAAGAATGGAGCAAGGGGGTTTGAACATAGAGAAGTTCATGTTGACTCCTTTTGAGAACCTTTCTCAGATTTTGAAAATGAGGACTTTAACATTGACCTTTGCTTGAAAAGGATTTTCAAGGATTCATTAATTTCATTCATTCATTCATCCACGCATGTAGCATATATTTGACAGTGTATTAGATATAGGCGCTAGCCTAACACCAGAGATCTATTAAAGAATCAATATGTACCTGAAATAGATAGGATTCCATTGCAAAACAGCCACACATAGCAAGTTTGTGGAAGATTGGAAGGACAAGAGCTTGCATATATTCTCTACACACATGGGTAATGACAGCCACAACATTTAATCCCTCTACTGTAGCTTTCATGTCTTTCTATGTTCATAGAAATCATGCATGTAAAACTATTACAGAATTGTCACAATAAACATTAGCTTTTAGAGCTATTGTGTAAACACATTTGCTTTGTACTTTACAAAATTCTACAATGAGAATATGTACTATGAAATGAATTATGGGACAACCATGGAAGGGCTTCCAAGTATCAACAGTATTGATCCAAAAGTGACAAATAAAAGCAGGAGCTTGTAGAATGTGCACTGAGTGGGAACACACAACTGTGGGGTGTCTAAGGATCAGCCGATGAGCTGGGAAGAATGGTGAGGTGAAAGCCAGGCTGAGGTGGGAACCCCCAAGAGTATTGCTTAGCAGTCCTACCTGGGAGACTCAGCAAGTCACTTCAGTCTCTGACTGAATAGAGTTACAAAGTATCCCATGTACTTCAAAGTATAGATGGAAACAATTTTGGACTAACAAAGATGACTGTTTAAAACCATAGACCTTATGAATTTACAAAAGGGAAGAATCTCAAGGGCAGCAGGCTTTGACTGTTTGCCAAAGGATGAACTAGTTTGCTGGACGAGGGACAGGCAGAGGCATTGGCTGTTGGACGAGGGGCAGGCAGAGGCATTGGCTGCTGGACGAGGGACAGGCAGAGGCATTGGCTGCTGGCTCAGCTTACCGTTCCTTGTGCTTCTTCGTGTTTGTTGTATTAGCCTTTCATGCTTGGCATTTCTATTCTCAAAATAAAGGAAAAACTTAAACACCAGGAACTAACAAATGAATAGCCCTACATGGTTCTATGCTTGTGAACTGTTTGCAAAGGGAACTGGTACTTTCTATTCTAGGCGACTGGAGAAGGAGATACCAACTTAGGAGACCAGAAGCAAAAACTATAAAGCTCAGAACAATGTTTTCTTTTCTGCATGATATAACCACTCCAAGAAAGTCAGAGGTGGTTCTGGGTTTGGGAGAACGGATTCCACAGTAAGAGCACAAGTGAACTGAACAGAGTGTCAGGATCCCTCTGTCACCTGCATGGTCATTTTACTCACCTGTGTGCACATGGTGGAAGGGCCGGCGATTGGAATACTGTACCTACAAGGGATTTTTTTTTAGATATTTAAAGATATCACTTTGACAAACATTTAAAAATATTTTCTCTCAAAAATATGTCAAGAGTGCTTGATTTGTAGATAACAGGAAACAGTCTGCAGAAGCAAAGCGAGCCATAGATAACTAGAAATTCATACCAACAAAGTATCAGCATATTTCTGAAAAAAAAAAGAGAAAATCTGTACTTAAGTTAACTGCTCTTTTACAACTTAAATAATTTAAGGTTACAAAAAGATACAAAACATCTTATCTGGAAAGCATGATATGAAATTATGTCTGTATCATAGGATCAGGCTTGACCTAGCCTATCTCATGAATCCAGTCTGGTGGGATGGCAACATCTCTTGACATAATTTCATTGTATCTTCTACTTGCTCTACTTCTGTTCTTCCTTCTTCTCCTCTGCCTTTGCCTTTGCCTCCTCCTCCTCCTCCTGCTCCTTCTCCTCCTCCTGCTCCTCCTCCTGCTCCTGCTCCTCCTCCTGCTGCTGCTGCTTTTGGGTTACTTATTTTTTTTCCTTTTTTCTTTTTTAATTATAATTTTAAAATTATTCACTTTACATCCTGCTCACTGTCCTCATCCCGGTCTCCCCCTTCCACAATCCTTCCCCCATGCTCCTGCTCCTTCTCCTCTGAGCAGGTAGGGGCTCCTGAATATCCCTCTACCCTGACACTTCAGTGCAGCTAATAGGACTTATCCCACATGTAGGTAACAGCTTTTGGGATAAGCCCCAGTCCAGTTGCTTAGGATCCACATGAAGACCAACCTGCACATCTGCTACACATGTGCAGGGAAACCTAGGTCCAGTTTGTGTATGTTCTTTGGTTTGTGGTTCAATCTCTGAGAGCCCCCAAGGGTCCAGGTTAGTTGATTCTGTTGGTCTTCCTGTGGAGTTCCTCTCATGAGGTATTTTTATTAGTCTCCCTTTTTATATGATAATGATGAAGATCAGATGGTAGCCCTGTCTCTTCTGTCTGGTGCTTCATGAGGATGTCCCAGGTGTGTTGCTTAATCCAAAATGCCATTCTGCCATGGGAATTTGGTCCTTCATTCCAAAGGGAGAGCATAAAAAAACAAAAAGACTATGCCTAATAGGTCTGACCCTTTATTAGTGAAAAATGCCACTCAAGGAGCCAGTGTAAGGGAAATGGCGGGGCTGGAGATAGAGCTCAGCTCAAATATGACTTGCTCAGCATTTATGAAGCTCTGGGTTCCATCCCCAGCACTAGACGAATTGCACTATGTGTGGCGATACAGATACAAGCTTCTTATAATCCCAACACTTGGGGAGTAGAGGCAGGAGGTTCAGAATTTCAAAGTTACCCTTGGCTTCATAGTGAGTTCAGGGCCAGCCTAAGTTNTGTAGCTGAGGCAGGAGGTGAGGCGATTCCGTGTGTTGTAGCTGAGGCAGGAGGTGAGGCGGATTCCGTGTGTTGTAGCTGAGGCAGGAGGTTTCACTTTTAATGAACAGATTGCCTTACCTTACTGGGTTTTGGTTTTTGTTCCATCTCAGAGAATGGAATTGAGGTAAAGCATACATTTCCAGCAGGGGGCAGCCGATGCCTGCCAGAGAAAACCAGCATGCTTTCAGCCTCTCCTGTTCACATTCCTAATTTTCTTGCTGATGAATTTTGCTGAAAACTCATCACCTAGACTTAAAATTGAGTTGTTAAAGGAGTATCAGCAGAAAAACTGAAACAAAAACCAAACAAGGAAAAAACAAACAAACTAAAATACCAAAAAACCAAAACAGAAAAACAAACCCCAAAATCTTTTTGCTGGGAAGTAATTTTTGATAAAATAAAGCCCGACAAAGATTTTGTGCCATGGCCCTTCCCCTGGCATCTCTGGTACAGTGTTAAAGAATAATAAATCCTGCATTATTTTACTTTTCAACCACAGCACTTAAAACTATACAAAACTTTAAATGGATGGAAAAAGCATAGGAACTATTGGAAAAATAAAGAGAAATTACCACTACTCACATAAGATATGAAATTGTGTGAAAAAATAGACTTTCCACTACTCACATATGATACCCAATTGAGTGAAGTTTAATTTGTAGTTTATGAGCCCTGGAGAACTTGTCTATTTACCAGAATAATTGGTGATGAATGATAGAAACACAGCAGGAGCACAGAGGTTAGAATTGTCACAAACAAATGGAAAGACCTGGACACATTCTCCCACCCACAGAATAGAGAATGCTGGCTTCTTCTCCTGGCTTTCCCTAACTTTGGATGAATTGTCCAGTGTCTTACCCTCACAATGCTCATTGTATCTGCTTACTTTGCAGGTGACCAGGACTCCAGGTGACTCCTACAGCAAGCATCTCGCAGAGCATCTGCCATCTTGTAAACTTGAAAGGATATTGTTAACTTCCAGGGCTTGGCCAGCTTGTTTCTGTTTGGAATGAAGATGTTAGAGGAGCTCTGTGAGTTGGGCTGACGATTGAGAAAGCTGAGCTCTATGTGTGTGTGCTCATGTGAATAATGTATAAGACCCCGATTGGGAAATGCTTTAACGTGAAAGAATCCTGTGCTACTGATGCCAGATACTTGCAATTCGTGGTAGATCCTGTATTTTTTGGTTGACTGGAAAATATGTCCAGAGAGTCCAACTGACAGATCTTACCCTCAATGGTCTCTCATCCATGTTCTTCCCCAGTCCTTGCTGAAGTGAGGACTATATCACATTTCTGTGTTCCACTCAACTCAAAATGGTTTATTGAGTGCCTAAAGCATACAAGGCACTTTTCCATGGCAGAAAAGAAAACGAGACACAAATGCCCTGTAGTAAGACATTATCTCCCAGATATTAAGTTATGCTAACAAATAACCGAAGAGAAGCATGAAAAAAGTGATGAACGATGTGAGTAATTTTTATTCACATTCCTGAAGGAACAAAGAAAAATGTGAAGTAAGATTCTGTACAAATGAGTCTTCAAAGGTGGGTAGGATGGTGAGATGGGGTGGCCAAGGGATCCAAGCAAGAATATTCTAGACAGAAGGAAGGGACCATAAATGAGGAAGGCTATCTATAATTGGGACTGACTGAGGAAGGGGTTTGAGAACAGGAGAGAGCAGAAACCAAGAAGAGGAGACCTGTTGAGTATAGCTGGCTTGGAGTCCCTAGTTAAGGACTTTAAGCTTCCTGAGAAGAAAGCAGTGGTTCAGGGGCCTCTTGGGAGTAATGAGAGCTGGAGAGAAAATAGCAACGGGAGGATGGCCATGTCTGCAGGTGACATCAGTGGTCTGTGTGGAGTGCTTCAGCCCTGAGCCACTGCACAGGGGAAGATGGTGCAGACAGCAGAGAAGCAGAGATACTAGTCCACTCGACCCATTTTTATTAAACATCTCTCTTATCCAAGACAAGCCTCCCAGGGACTTCAGAGAGGAAACTATCTTCCTGTGTTGAGAACGTTGCTTTGATGATGTAGGTAAGACTTGGCCTTCCAAGAATGCCTGTGCTGGTGAGGCAATGGTGGGCAGTGAGAAAGGAGAGGGGCCATGATGCCCCTGGCAAAGTAAGCCCACTCTAGTCAGGGAAGAGGAAACTATTTAGCAACGGGAAGCAATATCCAAACCCACTGAGTAGGTAAATGAACATGAGTACGGGAAAGAGAAGGCACATGAATGAGTGCATAAAAGAATGGGAAGCCTTCATGAAGAGAGTCCTTGAATATTTTGCCATCAACATTTGTGAATAGATCTCCCAAAGTGAGCAAAACAGTCTCTCCTCAGTCTAAAATGGCTTTCATAATGTTGGGTAAAGAACGACTGTATCTTAGTGCTCGTCTTGATTGGCACCACTCAGAAGGCTTGAGGAGATCCTTGTTCTATTTGTCTTGAGCTCTGTACAAGGAGATAAGAATAGATCAATGTGCATTCTTCTACATGATAACTGCCAGTTGTGCCAGCACCATTTGTTGAAAATGCTGTCTTTGTTCCCCCTGGATGGTTTTAGCTGCATTGTCAAAGATCAAATGATCATAGGTATGTGGGTTCATTTTTGGGTCTATGTTCTATACCATTGATCTATCTGTCTGTCACTGTACCAATATCATGCAGTTTTTATCACAATTCCTCTGTAGAACCACTTGAGATCAGGCATGGTGATTCTGCCAGAGGTTCTTTTATTGTTGAGAATCAGTTTCACTGTCCTGGGTTGTTTGTTTTTCCAGATGAATTTGCAAATTGCACTTTCTAACTCTATGAAGATATGAGTTAGAATTTAATGGGTATTTCATTGAATCTGTAGATTGATTTTGGCAAGAAAGCCATTTGACTATATTAATCTACCCATCTATGAGCATGGGAGATATTTCCATCTTCTGAGATTTTCTTCACTGTCTTTCTTCAGAGACTTGAAGTTCTTAGCATACAGATCTTTCACTTCCTTAGTTAGAGTCACACCAAGGTATTTTATATAATTTGTGACTATTGTGAAGGGTGTTGTTTCCCTAATTTCTTTCTCAGCCTCTTTATATTTTGAGTAGAGGAAGGCCACTGATTTGTTCGAGTTAATTTTATATTCAGCTACTTAACTGAAGTTGTTTATCAGGTTTAGAAGTTCTCTGTTGGAATTTTTGGTTCACTTAAATATACTATCATATTATCTTCAAATACTGATAGTTTGACATCTTCTTTTCCAATTTGTATCCCCTTTGACCTCCTTTTGTTGTCCAATTGCTCTGGCTAGGACTTCAAATACTATATTGAATAGATAGGGGGAGAGTGGGCAGCCTTGCCCAGTCCCTGACTTTAGTGGGATTGCTTCAAGTTTCTCTCCATTTAGTTTGATGTTGGCTACTGGTTTGCTCTTACTATGTTTAGGTATGGGCCTTGAATTCCTGATCTTTCCAAGTCTTTTTTTATGAAGGGGTGTTGGATTTTGTCAAATTCTTTCTCAGCATCTAATGATCTGATCGTGCTTTTTTTGGTTTCCCTTTGAGTTTGTTTATATAGTGGATTATGTTGATGGATTTCTGTATCATCGAATCATCCCTGGGATGAAGCCTACTTGGTCATGATGGATGATTGTTTTGATGTGTTCTTGTATTCAGTTGTGAGAATTTTATTGAATATTTTGCATTGATATTCACAAGGAAAATTGGTCTGAAGTTCTCTTTCTTTGTTGGGTCTTTATGTGGTTTAGGTATCAGAGTAATTGTGGTTTCATATAATTGAATTGGGTAGTATTCCCTCTGTTTCTACTTTGTGGAAAAGTTTGAAGAGTATTGCTATTCGGTCTTCTTTGAAGGTCTGATAGAACCCAGCACTAAACCAATCTGGTCCTGGGCTTTTTTTTTTTTTTTTGATTGGGAGACTATTGATGACTGCTTCTACTTCTTTAGGGGTTATGGGACTATTTAGATGGTTTATCTAATCCTGTTTTAACTTTGGAACCTGGTATCTGTCTGGAAAATTGTCCATTTCATCCAGATTTTCCAGTTTTGTTGAGTATAGGCTTTTGTAGTAGAATCTGATGATTTTTTGGATTTCCTCAGATTTTGTTGTTGTGTCTCCCTTTTCATTTCTGATTTTGTTAATTTAGATACTGTCTCAGTGCCCTCTGTTTAGTCTGGCTAAAGGTTTACCTATCTTGTTGATTTTCTCATAGAGCCAGCTCCTGGTTTTGTTGATTCTTTGTATAGTTCTTTTTGTTTCTACTTGGTTCATTTCAGCCCTGAGTTTGATTATTTCCTGCAGTCTACTCATTCTGGGTGTATTTAATCCTTTTTGTGCTAGAGCTTTCAGATGTGCTGTCAGGCTGCTAGTGTATTCTCTCTCCAATTTCTTTTGGGGGGCACTCAGGGCTATGAGTTTTCCTCTTAGCACTGCCTTTATTGTGTCCCTTAAGTTTGGATGTGTTGTGCCTTCATTTTCACTAAATTCTAAAAAGTCTTTAATTTCTTTATTTATTCTTTGATCAAGTTATTGAGTAGAGCATTTTTCACCTTCCAGTTTTATGTGGGCTTTCTGTTGTATTTTTGTTACTGAAGATCAGCCTTAGTATGTGGTGATCTTATAGGACTCATAGGATTGTTTCCAACTTCTTGTATTAGTTGAGGCTTGTTTTGTGACCAATTATATGGCCTCTTTTGGAGAAAGTACCATGAGGTGCTGAAAAGAAGGTATATTCTTCTATTTTAGGATAATAGATATCTGTTAAATCCATTTACTTCATAACTTCTGTTAGTTTCACAGTATCTCTGTTTGGTTTCTGTTTCTATGATCTGTCCATTGATGAGAGAATGGTACTGAAGTTTCCCACTATTACTGTGTGAGGGCCAATGTATGCTTTGAGCTTTAATAAAGTTTATTTTATGAATGTGGTTACTCTTGTGTTTGGAGCATAGATGTTCAGAATTGAGAGTTCATCTTTGTACATTTTTCCTTTGATGAGTATGAAGCATCCTTCCTTGTCTTTTTTGATAACTTTTGGTTGAAAGTTGATTTTCTTCAATATTAGAAGGGCCATTTCAGCTTGTTTCTTGTGACCATTTGCTTGGAAAATTGTTTTCCAGCCTTTCACTCTGAGGTAGTATCTTTGTCACTGAGGTGAATTTTCAGTATGCTGCAAAATTGTGGGTCCTGTTTATTTAGCCAGTCTGTTAGTCTATATCTTTTTATTAGAGAACTGAGTCCCTTGATGTTGAGATATTAAGGAAATTTGATTGTTGCTTCTTGTTTTTTTTGTTTTGTTGTTGTTGTTGCTGCTGCTGCTGCTGTTGTTGTTAGAGATGAATTTATGTGTGTGTGGCTATCTTCTTTTTGGTTTGTTGAAAGATTACTTTCTTATTTTTTCTAGGGTAGTTTCCCTCCTTGTGTTGGAGTTTTCTATCCTTTGTAGGGCTTAATTTGTGGAAAGATATTGTGTAAATTTCTTTTTGTTATAAAATATCTCGTTTTCTCTGTCTATGGTAATTGAGAGTTTTGCTGCATATAGTGGCCTAAGCTGGCATTTGTGTTCTCTTAGGGTCTGTATGACATCTAGACAGGATCATCTGGCTTTTATAGTCTGTGGTTAGAAGTGTGGTATAATTCTGATAGGTCTGTCTTTATATGTCACTTGACCTTGTTCCCTTACTGCTTTTTCAGTGTTTTGATTATGTGATGGGAGGGATTTCTTTTCTGGTCCAGTCTATTTGGAGTTTTGTAGGCTTTTTTGTATGTTCATGGGCATCCCTTTCTTTATGTTAGAGAAGTTTTCTTCTATAATTTCGTTGAATATGTTTACTGGTCTTTTAATTGGGTATCTTTGATCTCTTCTATACCTATTATCCTTCAGTTTGGTCTTCTCAATGTGTCCTGGATTTCCTGAATGTTTTGGGTTAGAAGCCTTTTGCATTTTGCATTTTCTTTGACTGGTGTGTCAATGTTTTCTATGGTATCTTCTGCACTCTTCTATCTCTTGTATTCTATTGGTGCTTCTTAGATCTATGACTCCTGATCTCTTTTCTAGGTTTTCTATCTCCCTTTGTGATTTCTTTATTGTTTCTATTTCTAGTTTTAGATCCTGGATAGTTTTGTTCATTTCCTTCACCTGTTTATCAGTGTTTTCCTGTAATTCTTTAAGGAATTTTTGTGTTTCCTCTTTAAGGGCTTTTACCTATTTACCTGCATTCTACTGTATTTATTTAAGTGAATTGTTTATGCCCTTATTAAAGTCCTATATCATAATCATAAGATATGATTATAAATTAGAGTCTTTCTTTTCTGTTCTGTTGGACTATCCAGGCTCACTGTGTTTGGAGAACTGAGTTCCAATGATGCCAATAGCCTTCGTTTCTGTTTCTTAGGTTCTTGTACTTGCCTCTTGCCACCTAGTTACTTCTGGTATTAGTTGGTCTTGCTGTCTGCCTGGAGCGTGGTGTCCCTCCTGTGGACCTGGGAGCCAGTGATCTTAGGTTTTCAGCACGCCTAGGGAGACCAGCTCTCTTCTGTGCAGGATTTGGATGTGGATAGCTGTAGGACAGCCTTAGTTCCAGGGGGGCAGATGGAGATTAGAAGGATCCTGTCCCAGCTGCTTCGCTGTTCCTTTGCTTTGTGAGCTCCTGTTGGGTCCCCATTTGGAAAGTTATTGGAGTGAAAGTGGTGATCTCACCTCTGCCCTTAGGAGTGAGAGCACTCCTAGAAGACCAGCTCTCTCATGGTATGATTTGGGTGAGGGGGGCTGTGGGATAGCCTTAGCTCTAGGGTGCAGATGTAGACCAGAAGGATCTGTTTGACCTCATATCAGCCTTTGAATCAAGATTTCATTTTGTAGCACACATTTTCATGAACCATTAAAAATTCCATTTGTGGACCAGCTCTGGTCTCGGGCGCAGGTGCCGTGCACTCTCCCGAGTTCCCTACAGGACTCCCCAAGCTATCTTGGGACCACAGGTGAGCAGCGGAACACAACATCTGTTCCAATCCAATCGTGTGGGACTTGAGACAGCAGCTGGGAGATAGATAAAGGCCCAGGGAAGGACAGCAGTTCCCTTCCGGTCCGCCCTGCACCAGCACTGGTCTCGGGCCCAGGGACTGTGCACTCTCCCAAGTTGCCTACTGGACTCTCTAAGCGATCTTGGGACCACTGATGAGCACAGGAACACAACATCTGTTCCAATCCAATCCCGTGGGACTTGAGACAGCAGCCAGGAGATAGATAAAGGGCCAGGGCAGGACAACGGTTTCCTTCTGGTCGCCCTGCACCAGCTCCAATCTTGGGAGCAGGCGCTGTGCACTCTCCTGAGTTCCCTACAGGACTCCCCAAGCTATCTTGGCACCACAGGTGAGCAGCAGAACACAACATCTATTCCAATCCAATCTCTTGGAACTCAAGACTGCAGCTGGGAGATAAATAAAGGGACAGACCAGGGCAGCAGGTCCCTTCTGGTCTGCACCAACACCAGGTCTCCTCGGGCAGAGATGGCAGGAGGCAAGCATAAGAACAGAAGGAAAAGAAACCAAGGGTACTTGGCATCACCAGATCCAAACACTCCCATAACATCAAGTCCTAGATACAACATCACATCTGAAAAGCAAGACATGGACCTAAAGTCATTTGTCATGATGATGATGGAGGACTATAAGAAGGAAATACAGGAAAACACAGATAAACAACTTAGAGAGTTACAGGAAAACAATACCAAACAGGTGATGGAATTGAACAAAGCCATCCAGGACCTAAAAATGGAAGTAGAAACAATTAAGAAAACCCAAAATGAGATAACCCTGGAGATAGAAACCATAGGAAAAAAATCAGGAACCATAGATATGAGCATCAGCAACAAAATACAAGAGATAGAAGAGAGAATCTCAGGCACAGAAGATTCTATAGGGAGCATAGACAAGACAATCAAAGAAAATGCTAAATGCAAAAAGATTCTAATGCAAAATATCCAGGAAATCCGGACACAATGAGAAGACCGAACTTAGGGATAATAGGAATAGATGAGAATGAAGACAAACTAAAGGGCCAGCAAATATCTTCAACAAAATTATAGATGAAAATGTTCCATACCTAAAGAATGAGATGCCCACAAACATACAAGAAGCTTACAGAAATCCAAATAGGCTGGACCAGAAAAGAAATTCCTCCGGACACATAATAATCAGAACAACAAACGCACTAAATAAAGACAGAATATTAAAAGCAATGAGGGGAAAAGATCAAGTAACATATAAAGGCAGGCCTATTAGAATTACTCCAGACTTCTCAACAGAGACTATGAAAGCTAGAAGATTATGGACAGATATTATACAGACACTAAGAGAATACAAGTGCCAGCCCAGGCTACTATACCCAGCAAAACTCTAATTTTACCATAGATGGAGAAACCAAAGTATTCCATGACAAATTCAAATTCACACAATATCTTTCCAAGAATCCAGCCCTTCAAAGGATAATAACAGAAAAACACCAATACAAGGATGGAAACTCTGCCCTAGAAAAATCAAGAAAGTAATCCTTCAACAAACCTAAAAGAAGAAAGCCACAAGAACAGAAGCCCAACTCTAAAAACAAAAATGACAGGAAGCAACAATTACTGTTCCTTAATATCTCCTAATATAAATGGACTCAATTCCCCGATAAAAAGACATAGACTATCAGACTGGCTACACAAACAGGAACCAACATTTTGCTGCTTACAGGAAACACACCTCAGGAAAAAAAGACAAACACTGCCTCAGAGTGAAAGGCTGGAAAACAATTTTCCAAGCAAATGGCTCGAAGAAACAAGCAGGAGTAGCCATTCTAATATCAAATAAAATTGACTTCCAACCCAAAGTTATCAAAAAAGACAAAGAGGGGCACTTCATACTCATCAAAGGCAAAATCTTCCAAGAGGAACTCTCAATTCTGAATATCTATGCTCCAAATGCAAAGGCAGCCACTTTCATTAAAGAAACTTTAATAAAGTTCAAAACACACATTGCATCTCGCACAATAATGTGGGAGACTTCAACACTCCACTCTCATCAATGGACAGATCCTGGAAACAGAAACTAAACAGAGACTCAGTCAAACTAACAGAGGCTATGTAACAAATGGACTTAACAGATATCTACAGAATATTTCATCCTAAAACAAAAGGATATACCTTTTTCTCAGCACCTCATGGCACCTTCTCCAAAACTGACCACATAATTGGCCACAAAACAGGTCTCAACAGATTCAAAAATACTGAAATTTTCCCATGCATCCTATCAGATCAACATGGACTAATGCTGTTCTTCAATAACAACATAACTAACAAAACACCATCATTCACGTGGAAACTGAACAACATTCTACTCAATGATACCTTGGTCAAGGAAGAAATAAAGAAAGAAATTAAAGACTTTCTAGAGTTTAATGAAAATGAATCCACAACATACCTAAACTTATGGGACACAATGAAAGCATTCCTAAGAGGTTAACTCATAGCTCTGAATTCCTACAAAAAAAAAAAAATGGAGAGAGCATACACTAGTAGCTTGGCAGCACATCTGCAAACTCTAGAACAACTGGAAGCAAATTCACCTTAGAGGAGTAGATGGCAGGAAATAATCAAACTCAGGAGTGAAATCAACCATGTGGAAACAAGAAGAACTATTCAAAGAATCAATCAAACCAGGAGCTGGTTCTTTGAGAAAGTCAACAAGATAGATAAGCCCTTGGCCAGACTCACTAGAGGGCACAGGGATAGCCTCCGAATTAAAATCAGAAATGAAAAGGGAGACATAACAACGGATCCTGAGGAAATTCAAAACACCATTAGATCTTTCTACAAAAGGTTATATTCAAAAAAATTGGAAAATCTAGATGAATGGATAACTTTCTAGACAGATACCAAGTTCCAAAGTTAAACCAGGATCAGATTAATGACTAAACAGTCCTATATCACCTAAAGAAATAGAAGAAGTCATTAATAGTCTCCCAACCAAAAAAAGCCCAGGACCAGATGGGTTTAGTGCAGAGTTCTATCAGACCTTCAAAGAAGACCTAGTTCCAGTTCTTCTCAAAGTATTCAACAAAATAGAATCTGAAGGTATACTACCCAATTCATTCTATGAAGCCACAATTACTATGATACCTAAACCACATAAAGACACAACAAAGATAGAGAACTTCAGACCAATTTCCCTTATGAATATCGATGCAAAAATACTCAACAAAATTCTCGCCAACCGAATCCAAGAACACATCAAAACGATCATCCATCATGACCAAATAGGCTTCATCCCAGGAATGCAGGGATGGTTTAATATACGGAAATCCATCAATGTAATACACTATATAAACAAACTCAAAGATAAAAACCACATGATCATCTCCTTAGATGCTGAGAAAGCATTTGACAAAATTCACCACCCATTCATGAGAAAAGTCTTGGAAAGATCAGGTATTCAAGGCCCATACCTAAACATGATAAAAGCAATCTACAGCAAACCAGTGGCCAACATCAAACTAAATGGAGAGAAACTGGAAGCAATCCCACTAAAATCAGGGACTAGACAAGGCTGCCCACTTTCTCCCTACCTATTCAATATAGTACTTGAAGTCCTAGCCAGAGCAATTCGACAACAAAAGGAGGTCAAGGAGATAAAAATTGGAAAGGAAGAAGTCAAATTATCAGATGATATGATAGTATATATAAGTGACCCCAAAAACTCCACCAGAGAACTTTTAAACCTTATAAACACCTTCAGGGCAGTAGCTGGATATAGAATTAACTCAAACAAATGGATGGCCTTTCTCTATACAAAAGATAAATGTACTGAGAAAGAGATCAGGGAAACAACACCCTTCACAATAGTTACTAACAATATAAAATACCTTGGTGTGACTCTTACGAAGGAAGTGAAAGATTTGTATGACAAGAACTTCAAGTCTCTGAAGAAAGAAATTGAGGAAGATCTCAGAAGATGGAAGGATCTCCCATGCTCATGGATTTGCAGAATCAATATAGTAAAAATGGTTATCGTGCCTAAAGCGATCTACAGATTCAATGCAATCCCCATCAAAATTCTAACTCAATTCTTCAAGGATCTAGAAAAGACAATTTGCAAGTTCATCTGGAATAACAAAAAACCTAGACTATCAAAAACTCTTCTCAACAATAAAAGAACCTCTGGTGCAATCACCATGCCTGACCTCAAGCTGTACTACAGAGCAATTATAATAAAAACTGCATGGTATGGGTACAGCAACAGACAGGTAGATCAATGGAATAGGATCGAAGACCCAGAAATGAATCCACACAGCTATGGTCACCTGATCTTTGACAAGAGAGCTAAAACTATCCAGTGGAAAAAAGATAGCATTTTCAACAAATGGTGCTGGCACAACTGGCAGATATCATGAAGAAGACGGGGAATTGATCCATTCTCATCTCCTTGTACTAAGTTCAAGTCTAAGTGGTTTAAGGATCTCCACATAAAACCAGAGACACTGAAACTTATAGAGGAGAAAGTGGGGAAAAGCCTCGAAGATATGGGCATTGGGGAAATATTCCTGAATAGAACAGCAAAGGCTTGTGCTGTAAGATCAAGAATTGACAAATGGAACCTCATAAAGTTGCAAAGCTTCTGTAGGGCAAAAGGTACTGTCAACAAGACAAAAGGGCCACCAACAGATTGGAAAAGGATCTTTACCAATCCTAAATCAGATAGGGGACTGATGTCCAATATATATAAAGAACTCAAGAAGGTGGACACCAGAAAATCAAATATCCCCATTAAAAAGTGGGGCACAGAGTTAAACAAAGAATTCTCATCTGAGGAATACCGAATGGCTGAGAAGCACATGAAAAAATGTTCAACATCCTTAATCATCAGGGAAATGCAAATCAAAACAACCCTGAGATTCAACCTCACACCAGTAAGAATGGCTAAGATCAAAAATTCAGGTGACAACAGATGCTGGTGTGGATGTGGAGAAAGGGGAACACTCCTCCATTGTTGGTGGGACTGCAAGCTTGTTCAACCACTCTGGAACTCAGTCTGGCGGCTCCTCAGAAAATTGGACATAGTACTACCGGAAGATCCTGCAATACCTCTACTGGGCATATATCCAGAAGATGTTCCATCTGGTAAGGACACATGTTCCACTATGTTCATAGCAGCCTTATTCATAATAGCCAGAAGCTGGAAAGAACCCAGATGTCCCTCAACAGAGCAATGGATACAAAAAATTTGGTATATTTACACAATGGAGTACTACTCAGATATTAAAAACAATGAATATATGAAATTCCTTGGCAAATGGATGGATCTGGAGGGTATCATCCTGAGTGAGGTAACCCAATCATGAAAGAAATCCCATAACCTGTACTCACTGATAAGTGGATATTAGCCCAGAAACCTAGACTACCCAAGATACAATTTACTAAACACATGAAACTCAAGAAGAATGAAGATCAAAATGTGGACACTTCGCCCCTTCCTAGAATTAAGAACAAAGCACACATTGAAGGAGTTACAGAGATCATGTGTGGAGCTGAATCAAAAGGATGGACCAACCAGTGACTGAGGCAGTCGGGGATCCATCCCATAATCAGCCACCAAACATATACAGGATTGCATATGCCAGCAAGATAATGCTGAAAGGGCCCTGATACAGCTGTCTCTTGTGAGGCTATACCAGTGCCTGGCAAACACGGAAGTGGAAGGAACACAGGGTTCCCAAGGAAGGAGCTAGAGAAAGTACCCAAGGAGCTAAAGGGTTCTTCAACCCTATAGGTGGAAGAATAACATGAACTAACCAGTACCCCCAGAGCTCATGTCTCTAGCTGCATATATAGAAGAAGATGGCCTAGTTGGCCATCATTGGGAAGAGAGGCCCCTTGGTCATGCAGACTTTATATGACCTAGTACAGGGGAATGCCAGGGCCAACATGTGGGAGTGGGTGGGTAGGGGAGCAGGGTGGGGATGTGGGAGGGTATAGGGAACTTTCTGGATAACATTTGAAATGTAAATGAAAATATCTAATAAAAATTGAAAAACAAACAAACAAACAAACAGAAAACCAAAACAAACAAAAAATTCCATTTGTATATATTTTTTTTTACTATGCCATTCACTAGATGTTGTTATCATCAATGTGGGACTTTGCTCAAGAACTTTAAAGTGAAGCATGAAGTCTCTACCTGCATCTGTCAATCATCACAGTCTTAGCCAAACCCAAAGCCTTGAGGGTTCAAAGGATTGGACTGACTAGTGTCCACTGTACCTGGATAAGTTCATTTGGGTGACTGATGACCCTAGGATACCATGGCTTGCTCATGGTGTCCTCAGAAGACTTGCAGTCAAACAGCAAGTATCCCTGTCCACCCCATGAATCTCCATCAGTCCCGTGGATTTCAAGGCCCTTTGCCTGTGAGTGAATCAATTAGTAATATTGCTGTTGGACACTGGTACAGTCTCGCCTGCAATGGAGCCACTTTGTTCCAGGGAATTTCTAATAGTGGCAGAATTCTTGAGATAATCTAAATTGGATCCTGATGGATTTGTATAAAGAATGTGAGATATTATGCTATTGTTTACTTTTGTGGAAGAGACCTTTAGGGTCCTCTCATCTATAAAGTCCCAGGAAGAAGCTTGTCACCACAAATAATATGTGGAAGGAAGAAGTAACTCTGTCTTGGCTTGATGCCCACTAGCAGAGATGCTTGTCCTAGAAAAGAAAAATTTTGGCAGTGGGCCTCTGTGGACCACTTCATGGTTGTACAACAGAACTTTACTACTCTGCTCTTGCATGGTTATAGAACAGAGAAGGGACACCCAGTTCCCCCATGGTGTATCAGTCTGACATTGAAGCTGGGTCTTACTATTCCTCTCACATACCTATGTGTTAGTGTATGGAGGCCATCATTCAATCTCAAGTATTTCATTCCTCTATAACCATCCACCTAATTCATCCAGGCTCTCTCACTGGGCCAGTGACTAAGGCTAGGCTAAGCTGACCAGAAAGCCTGTAGTATCTGCCTGCTTCTACTTCCCTAGCACTGGAGCCACAGTCATGCTACCATACCTGGCTTTTTCACTGAACTGATGGCCTTGTCTTTGTGCCGTGGTCAGGACTTTACTGATGGAGGCAATTCCCCAGCCCCACAAGATGGGTGTCTCTGTGTATGACTAGTAGCCAGCTAACTAATTAGTATCATTAGAAGCTCAGCCCTGTCACTTTCTCCCAGACATACATTTATAACCAGTCATTAATTGTATAAGAATGTTGCAGTGTTTTCAAGAGTGCACACAAGTATAGAGCATTTTTAAAGGGCCCTAGGTTGTCAAATTAGAAAAGCCTCAAGAATGACATAGTCAGGTTCCAGCTCATTCTTTTGTAATGTTACTATCACTGTCTGGAAAGATTATGTGTTTTCACCAGGCTTCCAGGTCATTTTCATCCCTTAGAATAGAAGGGATTTCCCAAGCATGGTGGGGCATTGCAGAGATAACTGAAGGCAGACAGAGTGGTGCCTCTGGCAGATGGGTGAGTAGCTATGTTTTAGAAGACATGATTTGGTATGTTTTTTGGAATCTTATCAGTGGGTAAATACTGGCACATAAGATCCATTCTCCCAATGAATATTCATATGGTTTGCAGAGAGGAGACTCAAGTAAAATATGTTGAATCTTAAAAACAAATTTAAAATGAGACCAGTCCAACTTTTCAATATCCCTCCTCCAAATGTTTGGTTTTAATCACGTTGAGTGCAGGGGTTTCGCACATCCCAGTAAAACACACTTTACATGTGTGAGTTCTCACCTGTTACCTGATGCTTTTCAATTTTCTGACTGTAGGACTCGATGCTCAACCCATTCTCCTTCCACATAGTCAAAGAACTTGATGACATAGGATGCTCAATGATGAATTTGACCCAAGGATCTTTTTACACCATTTGTGGTATGTATGTGATCATGGAGGGTTTAGAGGCACATAGAAATCCAGGCACCAGGCACCAGGCATCAGGCTTTGAAGTCTATCTTCTCTAAGTAGAAAATAGGAATATATGATTTTTCTTTTAGTATGAACTAGACCTAATGGCTGTGTGAGTAAAAGTTAACAGTTGTCAATTTCACCCTTCTTGGGAAGTATATTGGTACAACCCCAGGCCACAAGGCTTGTGAATGGCACAACATGTAATGGCAGACCTGAGGCAAACCCTCTGTTAATTTCACCCACAAAATCCCGTATCTCAGTAACAATAAAAAACATGACAGTCCTTTGTGATCAGTGACAAATATCTGGCAAATCCTTCCCAAGACCTGAGGCATGAACTAAACTCTTCCTCTGCCTAGATTCATCTAATGCATTGTAGTAGCATAACTTAGCATTCCTGTTTTTATAAACAGAGAAACTGAAGTATTGAGACATTTCATATTGTAAGCCACAATCTGTTTAATGAGCAGAGGGGGCAAAACCTCAAACCTAGTTTCTGCTCTATAGTGCTCTACTCACAGAAAGGACAGTGAATGGACACCGAACTTGACAGAAATAACCAACTGTAACATTGTTGGCATGTGCCTTTCCAGACTTCCCATGTGAATATCAAATATGACAAAATATGTGTGTGTTCATATATAAAATACTACATTAACTATTATATATTATAACATATACAGTATTTATTTATTTATTTATTTATTTATTTATTTATTTATTTATTTATTTATTGCAATATCTCTCTTTTATTTACCTTAACAGTACCTACCTTGGAAGCACTTCTATGTGAGTAGCTCTTACTGAAGACAGTGTGACAGTCTAGTCATGCTATATTTCCCAGAAGTCTGCCAGAAGGTAAGTGCTTCCCCAGAACAGTGGTCACAGAGTATACATGCTGATGGTTTTATAAAACAAATATGAGAAATATCTCCTTGAATATATCAAGACCACAAATTCCTGACAGCTTTGAAATTTACTCCAGCACATTCTCTCATTCCCATGTTTTATAGACATGGGTAATGAGCCCAGGAATCACTGCCTTTACCTTCACGGGAGTGGAAAGCAGAGAGTTGTTTTCCACGTAATGTGATGCCCCACAGCTGGCCCAACAGTCCACAGTGCCAGCCAGTCAGACTCTCCCCCACCCCCTGCTCACCACTGCATGTCATTATGTGGACCACAACAGGGCAATCTGTCATTCCACAAGCAGTGTGACCTCAGGAGGAAAGGGGACTTTATTTGTGGTTTCTGCAGCTCTTGGAGTAGTGAGCGCAGCCTGGGTGCTGGCAGCTGAAGAACTTGAGGTACACCCTGGTGGTGGAATCAATTATTTCCTCTTAGCCTTCCTCTTCCACCAATATCAGTACCTGTTTGGTGACAAACAGACACACAGCATGCCCACATCACAATGTCCTCAAGAGCAAGCAATAAAACTGTTCCTTGATCCACTGGGATAAATTGTACCAAATGGGGTTGTTGTTCCCACTGATAGCTAATTTGTCATGCATGGCCTGTGGAGCAGTTAGTGGAACAAATATTGTTTTCCAATAGAAACTGAATGAAGTCCGGTGACTGGACAATTTGCCATAATAGCAACCATGTTGCTGCTTTCCATAGCACTGAGGTGAGCTGATTCTATCCTGAGTCAAATTTCTTTCTTTCTTTCTTTCTTTCTTTCTTTCTTTCTTTCTTTCTTTCTTTCTTTCTTTCTTTCTTTCTTTCTTTCTTCCTTCCTTCCTTTCTTTCTTTCTTTCTTTCTTTCTCTCTCTCTCTCTCTCTCTTTCATTCTTTCTTTCTTTCTTTTCTTGTTATGTATTTTGAGGTTTGCATTTTTAGAGAAAGTTTCACCTGTTAACCCATGCTGGCCTGGAACTCAGAGTAAAGGCTGGCTTCAAACTTGCAACAATGTGGAGAATTCCACAGTGTCTGTCAACTGTTGTGGAGAATTCCACTAATTGTCTCACCCTCAAGATCACCTGAAAGGAGATAAAAGAACATGTAATTATCACTATAGGCCACTCATGATTTGATAAGTATGGATAGTAGCATTAGAGATTGATCAAGTTAAGTTGCAAAAAAGTATTATTATTCTTTTAACCATGAAAAGCAATACAATGAAGCTCTCTACATTTCTAGGCCCATTGGTGAATAAAATCATTCATGTAATACTCACTCTTGGCCTTGCTGTAATTACAAGTGATAACCATAAGAACTAGTCTACAGAGCAAGCTTATGGACAGCCAGAGTTACAGGGAGAAACCCTGTGTCCATTGGCTGGGCAGTGGTGGCACATGCCTTTAATCCCAGCACTTGGAAGGCAGAGTGAATTCCAGGACAGCCAGGACTACACAGAGAAACACTGTCTAAAAAAGAAAAAAAAAAGAAAAGAAAAGAAAAGAAAAGAAAAGAAAAGAAAAGAAAAGAAAAGAAAAGAAAAGAAAAAGAATTGAGAGGATGTTTAAAATGCAGGCATCAGTTAGACAGTGACTTCACACGTGCTTAGCAGAATGATTGAGCTGAGTCACCACATAGCTTGACAGACCCCAGACAGCACTCTGCGAGTCTTTACACAACAGGGAGACTTCCAGAGGTTTGTTAAGCTTCACTCACACATGGCAACAGATCCTTTTGCTTATGAGAAGAAGAAGAAGAAAAAAACCCGTGAAAATGCCTGGAAGATGTCATAGTTACCTTGCCTACTGCTTCTGCTCATTGCCACTCTCCAGCCATAATGGCAGCCACCATGGTGACATATGCCTGCCATGTTTGCAGTTGGGTCCAGGCCCAAGGATATGGGTTGGTCCTTCTGCCTTGATTGATAAGCCACAATTGTAAACCCAGTGTCCAGCCTACTCACTCAGTCTTCACAGGTGCCTCCTAGAGTAGGTGCTTGTCTTAACTGCAGTGATCACTCTCTTCAGGGACTCTCTCGATGCTTTGCCACACACTCAGCTGGAGTCACTCTAATTCTTGTCAGAATGACGCCTGTCCCAATGCAGGCCATCTCCATGTACAGCTATGCCTTTATTCTACTGTGAGCTATGCTACTGAACATCTCCTGTTACCCAGATCCCTCATTCTTAACACAGAACCCCTCTTGTTTTATGGATGTTGAGGAAGGTTCTACTACATACAGAACAAGGCTTGATTCATTATTGCTGGCTAAATTACCGTGTAAAAATGCATGAAAACAGATAACATTATGAAGAGGTGGCAGGGTGCCATGGCAATGGTAACAACCTTGTGGAATCAACTGTTGAGCACCCATAGACTCCACACCTTTGTTCTCTTAAGTTCCAAGCTCCCTCTATGGAACTTGCTTACTCTTTTCCAGCCTGGCCTTTCTTCCCACTGTCCTCTGTCCTCCTCTGCAATCCCAGGCTCTTTCTTTTATTTCAGCGGGATGATTTGCCAGCCACACTGATTCTATACAAACTTGAACCATAATGGCATTTACTACAAAAGCAACATCTCACTCTCAAGGTCAAATATTTGTGAGTCAATAAGATATGACCTCAGTCACCCTGTATTCTGCTAATATGGGCCTATGCCATCTTCAAGTGCTGCCTTGTTTCATGGAGGCTGACAGGTAAGACTGCCTGAAACGCTGCTCCTCAGTCACAGAGCATGTTCCTCCCCATGGTCTCTTTGCAAAGGCAGACTGGAAGGTGAGAGCAGAAAGAGCTGAGAGGACATTGTGAATGCCTGGATGATACTTCAGCAGTGAGGCCACCTACAGCAACCACTTCTGTGACTGTGTCGTTTATTCTGTTTGCTTTGAATTGCTGAAGATTCACAAGTAAGAAAGCTATGAGTCTATCATGTAGACACAAGCTCAGCTATTTCACTTTGCCCTTTAATATCCTTCCGAACCCAAATAAACTCTTGTGGACGTTGCGAATGTTTATGGATTCTTTTTGATGAGAAAAACGATTTTTAAAATATTGGGTTAAACAGCTTAATGGAGTCTGGGTATTCTTGCCATGTGTAAATTATACCCTGTGCTAAATATGCACTGGAAGATAGCTTGCCAGATAATATAGTGATCATAAAATAACTCATGGAGCCAACAGTAATTAATCTTCTGAAGACTCTTGGGTATATTTTACTTCTTAAGATAGATTTACAAACTGGACAGTGGTACTACATCAAGAGTATGATAAGATAAGACAAAGATACAGTGGTAAAAACCTCTTCTTGAAGTAAACAGGCTGGTGCCTTACAGCAAAGACAATTTTCATATTACTGTGGCTGCAACACATAGAAGCCATTAGTAAGAGTAGATTTAGTGAGAAATTGAAGCATCTCCATGGCCATTGCTGAAATGCAGTAAACAAGAGGAACTTCTGGAGAAAATGAAAAATAACAGTTCTTAAAAGAAAAACAAAATGAAAAAACAAAAAATCCTCAAGCTTTTGGCTATTGTACCACGATGTATAATGCTTCTGTTCACAAGGTTTTAACCTTTCGATCTTCTTTATGTACAAGACTGATGGGATTTGTGGGTTCCTAGTCATGTTACCTTAAATGCAACGACTACCTTAATGTGTATTGGTCCCCTTGAAGGTTTTCCTAGAATGAGCGTGCTGTCTGAAATTTTGTTTGTTTCGAAAATGAAGTCGAAGAATTCAGAACTGGACCAGGATACATGAGAATAGATGCTTGTGGAGAAATTACTTGTGGCAAATGTATTCATATTCTCCCCAAAAGCAAAATTGTCCCACACCATACTTTCCAAGCCCTGAATGCCCTGAACTTAATAATACTAAAAAAATAGAAGTCTCCAAAGGATAATGGATGTGTGGAATGAATTAATAGGACTACAATGGCAGTAAACTTAATAATCATATAGGGAAAGAATGAGGAGTTGGCACACTTCTAATGCTAACATAACAAACAGCTAACATGTAAGAAATGCCCTTTGCCAAATTGAGTCTGTGTTCAAAACAGCAACCATGTACTAGATATGTACCTGTTTTCTATGTGGTTTCATTTAAAGCAGCTTTTTCTGTTTTTAAGTGGGTACATTGTAAAAAATATGTACTTTGTAAGTGACAAGGAGCTGCTGGACTTTCAATCTTTAAAAAGAACAAGTTTATGATTCAAATATAAATGGCTCAGAAACATATGGATTAGATTTCCATGAAAATGTTTAAATATTATGAGGGGAGAACATATTTGGCAGCTATACTGGAGATTTTTCCAGAACTATGGTGTCGAAATGTGTACTAGGTTTCATAGGAAGCTTGGACTCTCCAGTTAGCTTTGGTATGAGCATCGTTTAGTCACAGAAGTCTCATTTAAACAATTCATTTGAAAACAGAAGCCATTCCTTTCAGAGAGGAATCATTTGCCTCAGGAGCTCATATTGATAATATTGATGAATCATTCAGGAGCTCATTGGCAATATTGATGAATCATTCAGGAACTCATTGGCAAAACTGATGAATCATTCAGGAACTCATTGGCAATATTGATGAATCATTCAGGAGCTCATTGACAATACTGACAAATCATTCAGGAGCTCATTGGCAATATTGAAATATCATTCAGGAGCTCATTTGTGGGGCTGTGGGTGTAGGGGAAGAGGTGAGAGAGAGAGATCCTATGTCCAGGCTGAGTTCCTGTGCTCTGGGCAGGCGGACATGGGATGACTGCCAGATGCTTTCCACATGGCCCTGGGTTGGCATCTGTCTGTGTGAAGCCACTGACCCCACACAGCCGGGGTGGACAAAGGGCAGCCCCCAGTACCAAGTTCTCAGTCTCTGGCATCCTACGCTGGATAGACAGAGGAGTTGAGAACAGAATAGGGGTCCCGGGGAAACTCTCAGCCCCAGAGATTCAGGAAGAGGGCAGAGGGAGAGAGATTCCCATGCAGGTGAGAGTCCTAAGTCCAGTCTGTGGCTGGAGCACAGGAAGGCCTTCCATTGGAAGGTTAGAAGTGGCTCATTAGAAGAAAGCCTATCCCATCATCCAAGCACAGCAGGACTTGATGAACAGAGACAGTCTATGGTTTTAGAGCTTTATTGTAGAAAGGCAGGGGGAAAGAAAGAAGATAAAGAGAGAGAGAGAGAGAGAGAGAGAGAGAGAGAGAGAGAGAGAGAGAGACCGGCCATGGCCAAGAGGAGAGAAGAGGGAAGGGAGAGACAGATAGAGAGTGAGAAAAGTGAAGGCTTAGAGAGAGGTAAAAGCTAAGAGAGAGAGAGAGAGAGAGAGAGAGCTTAGAGAGAGTAAGGAAAGTAAAAGCTTAAGAGAATGAGGAGGGACCAAGCAGCCCCTTTTATAGTGGGCTTGTTATCTTGTTGTTGCTAGGTAACTGGGAGGAGTCTAGCCTGAACGTCAGAAGCTTAGGGCAGTGTATACGTGACTGCTAGGCATGAGCCTCTCTTGTGGGGACTGTGGGGGCAGTAACTTTGACAGGAGCCAGGGGTCCAGGAGACATGAGGGAATGCCTTCTGTCCCATGAAGGTTGAAATTACCACCCATCGGGTTCTACCGGGGTTCAAGACCTCAGCTTGACTGGAGACCAATCTGTCTGTGCATAACCCATTGCCCCACACTCATTGGAAACCTCATTGGCAATACTGATGAATCATTCAGGAGCTCACTGGCAATGTTGATGAATAATTAGCAAACAAAACCAATTTGAAAACTTCATTTCTATGTGAATGAGCAAGGCTGATCTTAGACTGTAAGTCCTGAATGTTGGTTGATCAAGATCTCATGTGCCTTCAGACTGTTGAGAGCTGTCTTCAACTCTCCTGTTTGCAGCAAGTGTGCAATTTCTTGGAGTGAAGTTAAAGTAGTTTACTATAGGCACACAGGCACCATACTTACAAGGAGCAAGGTTCCTTGCAAGTGTCTTTATTGACAACCCTTCACAGGAGCTTCTTGATATTGTTAAAGGGTGACCTCAATCAAAATACTCAAATATCTTTAGAAACTGGAAATGAAGTTGCAGGGGTCTCGTGAGCTTCCCATGGTAACTCTCTTTATTAGAAATCTGTGTGTCAGCAGATGTTACTTAGTACAGCTACGACCCCATTCCTGTTTGAAACCCCACTGCTTCCTCCTCTTCTCTGTAAATTCCCAACCCTCATTACTCCAAGGTGGTCCAGAAAAGATCAGGTGAAGTGTTACTACACACTCATCCCATAGCCAAGAAATTTACAGACCCCAAGAGCTCCAGCCACAATGTAAAGGACAGAGTTGCTGATGTGCTCAAGTTGTGGTTCTTTGATTTGGTTCTCATTTTCCGGCATGATCTTTTAAGGTATTTCTTGATGACACTGTACTATAAGGAATTCTTTTGCAATCTGTTAATTTTTGTTTTATTTGGCTCATGGGAGCTTTCATGGTACTGAGGCTTCCTACATACTACTGAAGGGACAGCCAGAAGTGCGGCTCTCTTACAGCCTCTTTAAACCTGGAGATCTTCAAGTGGGTTTCACATGTGGGTGCCTGTGTTTTCTTTAAGAGCACTCCTGGATTCTAGGATTGTTCAGAATTATTTTTAAGCTTTCCTCTTTCCCGGAAGAAATTCTCCCCAGAGAAATTCTGTTCTAAACTTTCTCTCTGACTCATAAGACAACAAATCTTACAAACAGGTGAATTTTTGAATGACATCCCAGAAAAAGGAAAGGGTGACACCAAAGCCTGTCCAGGGGGGGTGGATTTTATTTACAGCAGTAGAGAAACAACTTTAAAAGAGAAAACAGTATTAAATCTCTTCCCATTTAATACTAACTCAAGAAAGAGAAAAATGTCATCATTGCTAAACTGCTTTTGCTGTTGTTTTAGCTTGGTTTTTTGAGGATCTACCCTTTTATTCCAGGAGGGATGGAAGTAAGTTTCTGGGATTTACTATTCCAAGTTTGAAAAGGAGAAGAAAATGTTTAGAACAACCTAGTCACAAAATAAAAGGCTTTAAAGTGGCAGATATTGCACATAACACACTCCTTTCAGTTTTAATTATCACTTAGGAAAATGATCACATAGATATATTAACTCTGCAATGACTATCTGCTCCACAGGACATTCCTTCCACAGACAGGCTATTTAACTAAACTAACTCTACTGATTAACTTATAACGAGACAATATAACAACATTGACTCAAGAAGCCATTCAGAAAATTTTGTGAATTAATGAACTGTAAATAACACAGCATAGAAGCTGACTCATACCTGCTCAACTGCCAGGGCTGTGTCAGTTCCATAATGCTCGTCTTCGGAGACAGCAATCAAAGGTGGGCTCTGGTGAAGTCACAAACTTAAATTAGCTTGGCAGTTGAAAAAATCCCAAACCTCAGAGTGTTGGCTTGCTACAGTTTTGATATTATTTCTCCCAAATGAAAGCTCATGTCCACAAAGTAACAGCTTAGATAAAGAAAGAGGCACTAATGATCTCTAGGAGTTGGGTCCCACTCTCCAGGAACCGACCCAGTACCTGAAAGCTTTCCCAGATTCTCCCAGAAGTTTCCCTCTGAGTGCCATTGCCTTAGTGTCAAGATGAAGGAGGAGGACACCCAACTCAGCCTCTAGAATTGTGAGCCAAATAAATGTCTTTTCTTTACACGTTATCCAGTACCAGTTATTGTTTTGATAGGAACATTTAACCCCAAATCTACACTATCATCCTTGTGTGCAGGAAAATATACTAGTTCAGAAATGTTTCTTTTTAGTCTCCTAGCATGCTATTTCTCTCTCTCTCTCTCTCTCTCTCTCTCTCTCTCTCTCTCTCTCTCTCTCTGCAAGTGAATTTCATTTCATTTTATTTTTGGTTATACTTCTAAGAACACTTGTTACTTCTGTCTCCTTCTTCCAAGGACAAATATTCTGAAACTGGTGAGTTCCGGCAGTTATTCTATCTAAATACTATTCTGGGTAAATTGAAAATATTCCCAGGTAAATCCTCCTCTTAATGTTTTAAAATTGCAATGTGGTGATCTTGTTCTGCATCGGTGCAGATTTCACTGAAATGGACCGTGCAATTTTATAAGCATGCACAGATCTGACTTACCTGAAACCTCATTTATACTCTGTTCAAGCAGCAGTGCACATCTGGCTCTACTTTGAAAGTCCACAAAAGGGTCTTGTGTGTGAGTCTACCACGTAACGTCATTCTAGCTAGAGTTGTGCCTAGGAGGCCTTTCATGGGAAGCTGGCTTAAGGTTCACTGTGTGAAGACGCCTTCAGAGGAAGGAGGTACAATCCCAGCCCTTGAAAGAGCCAGGGCCTTTGAAGAGCCGCTGGACTCAGATGAGGGCTGGTGGTCCTCTGCGCGGTCTGAGAGTACTGCTTGGTCTTTTATTCTTTGTTGCAGTGGCCTCTGGCTGCCATGGGAACAGACATCTGACTTTCCAAAAGGCAGCACATCTGACTCACTTGTGGAAAGGTATGGTAATGAGATGGTAAGTGTTTGGGAAAACTAAGGAAAGCCAAATAGAATCCCTGACCCTAGTCTAGCAAAACCAGGAAGCCTGGCAGCCAGGCCAAGTGTGAGGTGCCCCTCACCTCCCGCTGAGATTTTCCTGTGAGTGGTACTTATGCACATCACTAATTTCTCTTTATGTATGTATGTATTTATTTATTTGGCTTTTGGAGACAGAGTGGAAAGGAGCCCAAGGAGCCTTTGACTTACCATTTAGCTAAGGCTAGCTTTGAACCCTGACCTTTTTTCTTTCATCTCCCAAGTGCTTATATCACTAACCTCTTGACTACTTTTTCTAAGCATGTGACAACACAGGACATGACCCAAGGCTGGATTTTCAACCCCCAAACTCTTGCCAGGACCTCTGCCATGGTTGTTTGGTTCTGGTATGTAACTTAAGTTCACTCAAGCTCATATGTACTTCTCTGTGTCCCCAGCTGCTTTGTTGCCATTACTCAGGGCCTAGGCACAGATCTGCTTCCTTCCAATTGCTGACTCTGAACATAACCTACTCTGGCTTCTGGAGGACAAAGTGTCACCTGAAATACTTGCTTATGTTTCCTGCTCAAAAAGTGCTGGCCCGTGATGGGAGGGGCCAGGCAGGAAGTGCTTTCAATGGTGTTGTGAAGGCTCCACAGAGGGACAAACCATAGAAAACACGGACTGAGACTGCTCTTCTAGGCAAGACATTTATTAGGGGAATTCTTAAGTGGATAGACAGGCAACAAGGAGAGAAGTTTAAACAGGGTTCAGCCCATGAGACGAAGGCCTCTTCTAACAGGCTACAGAGTGGTTAGCCAGATCGTATGCCACGGACTTAACCAGTAGGGCCACACTCATTGTGGGATGAGAGAACAGACTGTTGAAGTTATCCAACCTCTGCACGAGCTCCTGCTCTCATATGTGGCAATGGCGGCAACAGCAGCAGCAGCAGCAGCAGCAGCAACCACCACCACCAGGTTCTCATCAGTTTCATAGGGTCTGGTTACTCTGGAGCTTTTTCGACCGTTTAGTGAGGACTGCAGACTCACACAGTCTCCATAGGGTGTCTGCCATTTCTCTTAAGGCAGCTGTTGAGGGTAGAGAAAGCGGCTGCATCAGGTTAGTATAGTCTGAGTCCTCCATAGTCTGTACTAACAGCTGTACTAACTATGAAGCGTGGCGCGTATTGCACTAAATTAAAGAACGTGGCACAAAAAGACAGCACTATTTTGAAATATATAGATCAAGCAAATCCACAGACACAAGTGAATTGGGAGGGGGTTCTGGCATAAAAGGGACAGTGGGAAGTGACTGCTCTTAGACATGGGGTTTCTTTGGGAAGTGACCATGTTTCAGAATTAGAAAGAAATGAAGGTTGCACTTATAAATATGCTTTTAAAACGTCACTGAGTTGTACCATGGCTCATTTTACATTATGTTTACATTTTACCTAAAGGAAAATATACACATTTACATTCCAAACACCTACTGGTTACAGTAGCCCCCAAACACAGAGTTGTATAAAAACATGGAATGAAATATGGACTTTGAGGGAGGGTGCTATTACAGTTCACAGAGAATCTTCCCTGTCTCAGTCCAGTGACCAGACACAGGCTGCACAGCCCAGCATTCCAAATGACTCTCTTGAGAGCGCTGGTCTGAAGTGACATCAGAAGGATCTCAGTTAGCTCCTATAAATGATATTGATTTTTTTTCTTTCAGTAGTCTGTGCAATTTCTCATGCAGCCTGTACTTAGAGAGGACTTTAAATTTTAATTATATGTACTCTATATGTATATGGGGGGGGGTGTCTGTGCATGGAGTGCAGTACCTGCAGAAAACAAAAGGGGGTGCTGTAGTGACAGGAGCTGGGTTTACAGGCAGTTATAAGTTGCCCAGCAGAGGTGCTGGGAATCCACCTTCAGTCTTATGTAAAACCAGTAAGTCCTCTTAATCACTGAGCTCTCTCTCCAACCTCCAAAGGAGATTTAAAAAAAAAAAAAAAAAGAAAAAGAAAAAGAAAGAAAAGCAATAAAAGAAAGCACTCTTTCCAAGGGCTTTATTTAAATCAAAGTTGGTTTTCATGGCCTTTAGGCTGTTTCCTTCTGTTTCTTTCATTTCCAATTTCTATTACAGGCCAATCCCCAAATCCTGGATTTGACTCAATTTTGTTAAGAAAACAGAAGAGTTTAAACAACAAATTTGAAGTTGTTACACGGTGTCAAATATATTGATTTCTACTTATAGCTTGCACGCATTTTCTAATAGATAAGTAAGTAGCCTCTTGCATGCTGTAACCCCATCAAAATATTGGCTGAAAACCAATTCATCTGCAAAAATAGCTCAATTGCCTTAGCCTTGTTGGGACAGCTCCAACAAAGCCACAGTGCCTGGACAATCTACGGGAAGCAGAACTGTAGACATGTATCTGCAAGTGTTGAATAGCAGAGGTGATCTGTCTCTCAAGGTCACTGTGAAGGTCAACTCAGCCTGTGAGTTGAAAGAATTCAAAGGCTTCCCTCTTGACAGGAGTGGATACAGTAGTGGTGCATCCGGAAGATGCTGTTCCTAGCCCGGAGGTATACAGTCTTTTGAACAGCTGTGTCTTTTGTGTGTGAGTTGATGTTTGGAGGTCTGCTGAAGGGCTACAGAATGACAAGGCACCTTGTGGGCCCCAGGAGCTTCCTCTCCTGCCATTAGGAGCCAAACAACTTGTAAATGTATAAGTATTGCATCTCCTTGCCAGCTCATTTCTCATCAGAGCAGTTCTTCCTGTTCATTCAGGACAATGTAACTGTCGCGTAAAAACTGGGGCCTTTCATTGTCACGAAACACATGGACGTGATACTGACTACTTTTGCTCTGGGCAGAATTGTCATCTAGGAATTTAAAAATAGCATGTACACACATACCAATGAGGCTTTAAAAAATTACTCTTTAAAGTCTCAGTGTAATATAGACCTAAGATCAATATTATTCTTACCCAGATTTAGTATGTTAATAGATTTAGCAGCACTTGGGATGTGTGAGCCCAGTCATTTAGTGTGCCATCTGTTTGATTTCCAACATCAACATTGAATTGCTTTGTGAGACCCACACATTGAAAATCCCACAATATCCAGGTCTCCCTTAGAGTTGGTTGGATTCCTACAGTGCAGCATTGGTAGTCAAGGGAAAACTACTACAAAATGTTCCCCCTCCTTGTGTCCGTTCCCTTGTGGAGCTGCATAAATCCGACTTTCTCATTCCAGTGAAGCTGAAAGCTTCTTACTAAACTTTTGAAAGAACCCCGTATTGGGGAGACCCTCTCTCAAGTCCCAGGATGAGCCGATGCCCCAATCACTCGAGAGAAACCGTACTCGATGCAATACCACAGGAGGTTTATTCAGGAATCCGCATGCTGAAGTTGGGCTCATAACCCACACAGGGGCAGAGGAGATCGACCCCTAGCAGTTGCCATTGAGGGTTTTTGAAGAAAAAAAAAAAACCTCAAAGAAAGGGGAAGATAAGACCACAAAGAATGGGGAAGCTGAGTAAACATCATAAGAATGTGGATGATGAGTTTCAGCTCATCTTCAATAGAAGGGTTACAGGCTATCTTTGGTAAACATTCCACAAGGAATGGGGAAGCTGAGTAAACATCCTTGGTCCCTTACACAATGAGTCAGGCGCCTGGGTGGGTTACCCAGTGGTCATAGGTTTCTCAGACTGCCAAGTAAGAGAACAAAGAACTTCATGCTGGCTTTGTTTCTAGGGGTCTGGGAGATGTATTGAGTTAGGGTCTTACATTCCCTACTCCTTCTAGTAAATAGTTCTAATCATAGAACTAGTGAAATTAAACCTCTGACTCAGTATAGCCCGTATCAGCCTGTTCTACTTTTTGATATTGTTGGTATAGCATAAGAACCTGTACAATGTTGACCTGCTATCTGACAAAAGCCATGATCATGTTAATTATGCAGGGGCCTATAGTAAATACTAGAAGCAAGACTAATAAGGGCCCCATGAGTACGGATAGTAAAGTAGTCATCCATCGGAATTTTGTGAACCAACCTTCAAACCATCCTTCATTAGCCTCTCGCTCTCATTTTCGTTTTTCTAACCTTTCTCTGAGTTTGGCCATAGAGTCTCTAATTTCCCCTGAATGGTCAATATAGAAGCAGCATTCTTCCTTTAGGGCTGCACATAGTCCTCCTTCTTTGAGGAATAATAAATCTAAGCCTCTCCTATTCTGTAAGACTATGTCACAGAGTGAGACTCTTCTAACTGACTGACTTTTCTAAAACCTTAATGTCTACTGTCATTGCTGCCTGCAGTCCTTCTAGACCTTGTTTCAGTTGTTGGGGTCCAGTTACCAAGGCAGTGGTCTCCGTACCAATCCCAGCTGCTAGTCCCAAACCCATAACCATTGCGAGGGTGAGGGAGATAGGCTCTCTCTTCTTCCTGGTATTTTTGAAATTATATAGGACCTCGTTATCAGGGTGGTAGTATATCCTAGGGACTAATTGTGTTAACACACAAAAATCTTTTGACTGATCAAAAACAGCCACAACAACACATGGAGCCAATCCAGAGCTTCAAGCCCACCAATAATGCTTGCCAGGCCAAAGATTTTTAGATTTTTAGAAGAAGCAAGGATAGTCCAGGTATGGTTGCAGAGGTGTCTATGAGAAGGAGGTACAATTCCTATACATTTCCCTGATCCTGAAATTTTGGCTAAGGTGAGCCTATTCTTAGATTGTCCCCAGGGGCAGAGGCTTGCATCTGAAGTCATAGTAATTGATCCACCTACTGCCACTCCTTCATAATAGGGGTCCCGGCTGCCAAACAGAGTCAACATGAGGTCGCAGCTTTAGGATTTGTAACACTGAGATCCTTAGAAGCCCCTTGAATGAGACTGAAGAGTCTTTCACCAGTGGTAGGAGGCAGGGTAGGAGAATGATCATCCCCTGGGGTTGGGGCTCAGGAATCGTGAGAGGAGGGGCTGGGGGTACTTGTTGGGGAGGAGTCTCCTGTACTTTGCCGGCCCAGTAAGAATGGTGGGAGGGCCCTCAACCCTGAGACGGATGTAGAAAGTGAAGCCATTGTCCCATCCTTGCATGTAAAATCTGAGCCCCCAGGTGCGTCCCTTAGGCCAGTCAGTAAACTGCTTCCCTGGATTTGTAAAGGTGATATTGAGAGAATCTAAGCCCTTATTTCTCCTGGAGACAGCGATCAAATCCCATGAGGACGTGGGATTCCAATGAGTATCTCTGGATACTCATCCCCACTGTTAACAAAAAAAGTGTTCTAGTCCTCCACACCTATGTATCTCTGACCTGGATCTGCCATCTCTGGGAGGTCTGCCTTAGTTTTTCCTGTGTGCATCTATCTTTACTTCCCGGGCGGGGAACAACCTTGATCCTTGGTAAAGGGGCCGCTTTTGTAAATGCACTTCCTCTGAGGGTATTTCCTCATGAGTCAGTGAAGGAATGTTCCAAAAGTCGAATCCTGCTATCAGGGCACAAATTTCAGGAAACAAAGGGGGCCAAAAAGTTCCTAGGTGGGGCAACCTTGGTGGTAGACCAAACAATGTCCGCAGTTTGTTATTGTACCTGCCAGGTAAGTCATGGGCTGGTGGGGGTTCTTAGCATTCAGTGAGGCACAGCGTCATACACATAGCTTAAGAGGATCATCAATCTGCTCCAAATTCCAGGAGGGGCTGCTTTTATTTGGGACACGTGGATCCAAGCTGGGATGCCGTCAAGTTTGATGGTGGCGGGGTTTGTCAGAATCACCAGGTAGGGTCCCTTCCATCTGGGTTCAAGGTTGCCGGATCACCAGACCAGGATGGGATCCCCTATATGAAATTTGTGTGACACCACAGTAGTTCCTGGCTTGTATGATTTCTTCAGCTGTTCCCAGGAGTTCTTTCTGACCAGTTCTAGGGCCTTCAAACAAGCTAGCAGGGGTTGGGTAAAAGGGCCATCAGGATCAAGCATTCCTCCTGCTTCTGTTGGGGGGAGCGGTTGCCCATGGAGGAGCTTAAAGGGTGTGTGAGCTTAAATTTCCCAGGAGTCTTCCATACTCGGAACAAAGCAAAGGGTAAGAGGGCTGTCCAGTCTTTCCTGCTGGTCTCTCAAGCCAATTTAGTCAAGGTCTCTTTTAATGTTCTGTTCATCCTCTCTACCTGTCCTGAACTCTGGGGTCTATAAGCACAATGTAACTTCCAATCAATCCCCAGTTGATTGGCTAATCCCTGCCTTACCTGCGCAATGAAGGAAGAGACATTGTCTGACGCGATTACCTTAGGAATGCGGATACTGGGAAGATTTCCTCTAATATCTTCTTTGCCACAACATTGGCGGTCTCCTTCTTAGTGGGGAAGGCTTCGACCCACCCTGAAAAAGTTCTATAAAAACTAATAAATATTTATTACCTTATTTGGCTGGTTTAACTTCAGTAAAATCCACTTCCCAGTATGCCCCTGGCCAGTGGCCTCTTAGCTGCTTTCTGGGGGTGCTCTTATGGTGCCCGGCATTGGTGAGGGCACAGGCCTTGCATTTATCAACAATATCCTGGACAACGTTGGACAGTTTTATAACATAGTAGTTTGAGCTCTTAACAATTTCCTTGAGCTTCTTAGTTCCCAGGTGCGTGAGCTGGTCTAAATTAGCTACATTTTTTTGCCCTTCCTTGGTAGGCAAGACTGAGTGACCATCTTGGGTCCTTGCCACTCCATGGGGAGTATACCCCCGATATCTTAGGTAGTTTGTTTATCAGTTCCTGATGTTCTGGAGTGTAGTTAAAGCCTGTGTTTCCGAGTTCATAATGGTCCTTAGGTTCCTTATTTTTCTCTCTAGCCGTGAGAATCATAGCTCCTTGGGCTGCCTGTTTGGCATCTAGGTCAGCCATCTGATTTCCCTTTGCTATGGTATCTTGGCCTTTCTGGTGACCAGGGCAGTGTATGATGGCCAGGCCTTTTTTGTTTTTGTTTTTTGTTTTTCTGTTTTCTGTTTTTTTGGCAAGTGTATGGCTTCTAATAAGTTCAAGATTTCTTCTTTATTTTTAATATCATTCCCTGTTGTAAGGGTTGGGTGAGTGCGATCAACTCTGCTTTTTGGGCTGACATCCCTTCAGGCAAGCAGCTGGCCCAGATGGTTTGTTTCCCATCTATCACTGCTGCCTCCACTTTTCTCTTACCTTCAACCATAAAGCTGCTACCAGTTGAGACAAACTGGCCATGGCTGGTCAGTGAGGTCTTTCCTGGTTCCAGTTTCTTCTGCCAGCATGTCTATACACTGGTGCACTGGTAGGGAGTTGTTGGCCTCTGGTGGCAAGATGGCAGGATTCAGGAAAGCAGGGGATGCCACTAACAGATTGGGGAAGGATCTTTATCAATCCTAAATCAGATAGGCCACTAATATCCAATATATACAAAGAAGTCAAGAAGCTGGACTCCAGAAATTCAAATAATCCCATTAAAAATGGAGTATAGAGCTAAACAAAGAATTCTCAACTGAGGAATACCGAATGGCTGAGAAGTACCTGAAAAAATGTTGAACATCCTTAATCATCACAGAATTGCAAATTAAAACAACCCTGAGATTCCACCTCACACTAGTCAGAATGGCTAAGATCAAAAATTCAGGTGACAGCAGTTGCTGGCAAGGATGTGGGGAAAGAGGAACACTTCTCCATTGCTGGTGGGATTGCAAGCTTGTATAACCACTCTGGAAATCAGTCTGGAAGTTCCTCAGAAAATTGGACATAGTACCACCAGAAGATCTAGCAATATCTCTCCTGTGCATATACCCAGAAGATGTTCCAACATATAATAAGGACACATGTTCCACTATGTTCATAGCAGCCTTATTTATAATAGCCAGAATCTGGAAAGAACCCAGATGTCCCTCAACAGAGGAATGGACACAGAAAATGTGGTACATTTACACAATGGAGTACTACTCAGCTATTAAAAACAATGAATTTATGAAATTCTTGGGCAAATGGATATATCTGGAGGATATCATTCTGAGTGAGGTAACCCAATCACAAAAGAACTCACATGATATGCACTCACTGATAAGTAGCTATTAGCCCAGAAACTTGGAATACCTAAGATACAATTTGCAAAACATATTAAACTCAGATGGTTATTTCTACTAGATCAAGAAGCATTAGCTCTCCAGCACCCTGGAGTACTCTGCCTGTCTTCAGCAAGCAGTATTCACATAGGTGCACACGCTCTTGGGTTCCTAATTGAATACATCCATAGCATCTGCTTTTGGTTTTGATGCATGGTAGATATGGCTTTTTTGTTTGGCTTTCTTCACTGAGCATTTCATCTGTAAGAGTCATGCACGTTGTTGTGGTTCATCCTCCCACTGCTGAATACATTGGCATGGGTAGTCATGGTTGATTAATTCGCTGGGAATTGGGTGACATTCAACTATAGATCATTTCAATCCAGGCTGCTGAGAAATCTTCATGTGCCTTTAGTTGAGTATGATACAGTTCTCTTGGATACACACCTGGGATCACTGTGCTACAGCCAGATGTTTTCTAATATTACTAGAGAATATGCTCATCATAAAAGAACTTCCATGTCAATCAAGTAGAGAGTTGGTGTCATTTCCTTAAAATAGATGTCATGAAAATGAAATAGTGTCACTAGATAAGAGCTAAATGATAATTGTGGAAGGGTTTGCCATGAACACTTCACTTCCTGAGGTGTCTGTCATTGTGCAAATGTTTAGAGGTGTCAGGGATGCTCTCTTGCCACATGGGAACTTTCTTCTAACTTAAGAGAAAGCCTGGAAGACTACTGAAGTACAGTTGCTTCTTGCTAGGCAGTTGTGGCATCCAGTGCTATCTCCATGCAGCTATGACTCTTAAGAGAAAGAACTATGTGAGATGAACAGTCTTCTAATGCTAACAATACGTGACTCTGGATGAATAATTTGCCACTATCTGAGGAGGATTAGGCAGTGCCTGGAGATTTTTTTGTCACTACTTCAGAGAAGGGAATGCTACTGACACCCAATGGGAGGGGTCTGGGTTACTGTTACACATGTACCAACCCCATCTCTGTGGAATTCTGTCACTCTGTAGTGGAATGTCACTGCTCAGACAGTTCTTCCATGGGAGCATAATAAGCTCTAGAGGGATCAAAGTGACTATGCCCTGAAAACCATTGGCCTGTCCTTTCCCAGGCAGTGAATGAAGAGCTAATTCCTGTATGAATCTAAAGCCTGCTTGCTCCTAGCTCACTGTGTGCTACTGTTTTACCCACCTTTGAAACAAACACCAGAATGAAGTTAACACTACAGCAGGAAGAACAGGTTCTGCTTCTCTGGGTTAGGTCTGTCCAAATCCATCCACAGAAATTAGGTTAATTACAACTTCCTACCAATGGTTGGAATACTGATCACCTCATTTGTATTGCTGCTGGCTTGATTTGCACTTGGGGAAAATTGCTGCCAGACATTTTGCCCTCATGGTGGAATGTGTGTGGAAAAGCATTGCTCTCTCCCTGGCTTAGATGACTGATGACAACAGAAAGAGTACTCTGTAATCTTTACAACATCATTGTGCCATACTATAAAAATATACTCTAAAGGGCTAAAAATGAAGAGGAGTCAGTGCCAGAATTTTAACTCAGATTTTTCTGTGGTGACTTCACTAGACTCAATTGCATCTTCTTTCATCGAGAATTCTAGGTTTCTTTTCAGTCCAGTGAGGAGGAGAAAGGATGAGGTATTGGAGAGGAGGAAAAAGTGGTTCTTTTCACAATGAGAAGTAGTACACATTGACAATAAGTAAAAGATGACATTTGAAGGCTGAAAACTCCAGTACTATCAAAATGACCTGGGGCTACTCAATTAGAGATCTCTCATTGTGGTAAATGTCCATGGGAGATCAAAAGGGCAAGGATTCCTGGTTTCCAGTGGAACTGGCTTAGGAAGGAAAGTGTTCATGGTACTGTCTTCGGTTGCAGGATTGTTCATTTGTTGTTTGTTTTGTCTTTTAAATTAAGCATAAAATTTTTGTTAAAAAATGAACAATGAGTTTCCCATGTCACAGAGAGAGAGAGAGAGAGAGAGAAAGAGAGAGAGAGAGAGAGAGAGAGAGAGAGAGAGGAGAATGAGAGAGAGATCCAGCCAGTCCTGTGCCTTCCCCTTGGGGTTTGCCAGCAGTAAGCTGTCCACCAAGCTCTCAGGGTAAGAAATCAGAGTAAGGCCAGGTAAAGAGAAAATCGCTTAGCACTGGGAATTAGCTAAGCTTTATCAGCTAAATTCCCCACAAAGCACAGACACTATGCAAGTTCGACTGCCAGGCTGGAGTATAGCTCTGGAAGAAAGTGCCTCTTCAGCATGCTGGAAGCAGGCTGAGCCAGGGAGTGGGATAGAAAGGGAAGTCCCGAGGGAGACTCGGCAACCTCAAGTGTTTGAGAGCCTTTCTTGAAAGGCACCAGTCATGCCCAGTGAGAAGACCTGCACCTAATCAGCAAGCAGCCTTTTCCAAGGTGATATAGGAGAATATCAAAATATGACACACGTATACACACATGAATATTCATTTCAATATAGTTAGGAAACACATGCTCCACCAACTGTCAGTCAAAAATAAAGCTGAGCCCCAATGTGCACACTTGGTCTTTATGAGATCACAAAAAAATGAAACAATCCCTATGCATGTGTGTGGACCCAGACATGATGATTGTCTATCACTGTGGCTGTAGAGTCAGGAGAAATTGTAAGCCACCCGCGGCCTACACTAACTGGGTTTCTGAGTGGGAGGCTGGAGCTGTATGGAAGAGAATGTTCAAAGAGAAATATGGAGGCCAAGACAAACGTATGCTGATCAAGGCCCCAAAGTTTATTGGGAGTTTGTGCTTATAAAGAGGGTAGGCCCATCCCTCTGCCAGTCCAATCTTGGCACCTGGGTCCAGCCTGAAGAGATGACGTGCAATGTGCAGGATGTATCTCTGGAATGTCTCAAGGGTGGCAGGATTTCAGAGTAGTACAGCAGCAGTTGACATAACAAAAGAGCCTACTAAATAAGAAGGCTACACCGCAGGTGATGTCATTTCAGTGGCAGCAAGGTCTGAATCAGCCTGCTTCAAGGCTGGGGGAGGTTACAATTCCTCCCTAAATATATAATAAAAAATAGCTGGACTGAGACATAAAATTTATTTATGCTCCATAGTCCTGCCTGGGAGTTATGTTGGCTGGAGGCTGCACCTGGCTTGGGAAATCTGAGATTTTCCCAAACTATTCTTATCTGTTAGGAGAATATATGCAGCTTGTTTGTATTTATTTTGCACAAACATGGCTCTGTGGTCTATTATTAATAAACCTCATGGCATATACCTCTGTCTTAGATTGACATAGTTCCAAAATCTGGTTGCCCGTCATTGACTGACTGGCCCTCATAGCACACCTTGTTCCCAAATCAGACCAAAGCCACAATATGCTTCTTTATAACGATGGATTTCTGCCACATTCGCTTACTGGAGGTGAGCTGCACTCTTGCTGAAAACAGGGTGTAAGGCGTTGACTGGCCTGCTTTAAAAACAAAGTCAAGACAGTTGAAAAACAACAGGATAAAAGCTTCTTTTGGGATGTCCAGGTACTCTATTCAGTTGCAAATTAACAACAATCAAGCTTACACTCTGACCTCCTGGTGTGGGGGAGGTGGTTTTGAGAATTAACAGAAAGGCTGTTTCTCATGTAAATAGGCTAAGCTCCAAGTTAATTTTGCTAGTTAATAAAGATTTTTAGCTATCTTCAATAGGAATCTCTAATATTAGAATTTTTACTAGACCAGTCCAAGATTGAGTTAGAATAACTGGTCACGTTGAAGGAAAGAGAAGAATCATTATAATTCCTTCTTATGACTAACTTTTTAAGTCAGTTTCCAAGGTCTCTAATGTTCTCTGTCCCATAAGGTTAAAAAGCTTGAAGCAAGGCAGTTTAGCTTGTCCAATCTGGAAAAAAGGCAAAGGTGGGTCAAAGAACATATACCCAAATCAGCTTTCTTGTCACCACAGTCAGGGCACTCAGCAAGCTCACAATTCAGCCTGTCTCATGAATCATTCTGGCAGTTGTGATGCTTCTGCAGCATTCTGTGGAGAGAAACTAAACACTCTCTCTTCCCCAGATTAGAACAGGGTCTGGACCATACCACACTTTAGTTAATGGGTCACACCATTTAACTATGACATAAGAACTGGAAGTAACTGAATGCCAGTGGCAATCCACTGCAGACTGACCTTTAACATCTTTCTGCAAAACATTTAAAACAACTAAGACAAAAGCAAGATGTGCTTTTGGTGACCTTGGTGGTATAACTGCCCCTGTTTTGTTTTTAAAATCCATTTTTCTCAGAATGAGATGAGCACGTTCAACAATTCCTTGTCTTTGAGAATTATAAAAATTCTCAATAACATGGGTAACATTAATTGTTGACAAAACATTTCAAATACTTGACTGTTATGGCTAGTTCTAATATCTGTATTAATCTGATTTGGAACACCAAGTATATAAAAAAAATTTTTTTAGCATAGGCAATGACACTTTTAGTTGTTTCTCTTGTATAGCAGTTGTAACTAGAAAGCTTGAAAAGGTATTAATAGTCACATGTGCATAATTTATTTATTAATCAGAAATAAGAGTATCCATTTGTAGCAATTGATTAAGTATAAATCCTCAAGAATTAACACCATTATGTGGAAACAGAAACTGAGGACACTAAGAACAATTTTTTTACAATTTGACACGCACATTCTCTAAAAATATCAAAACATTATCTTAAGCCATTACTATTTTGATGATGTAAAGAATGAGATTATATGGCCAATTATTTTGTGTAAGGTCTGTAATCTGCCTGGGATATAAATATAGCATGGCACTGTCTTAAGGTCTTGTCCAGGCAATCTAGGACAAATTTTTAGATGTCTAAAGATAGCCGTCTTAAAAGAACAGCATTTTTCTTATGAGTTGTATATGCTTAAACAATTGCAAATTTGAGAAATAATAGTATGTGAGGATCAAACAATTTTAAGCAATTGTAAGCTCTGAGATATATATTGACTATTAATATACAAATTAAAGTTTGATTATTCAACATTTTAAAACACCATCTACAGCACACAATTTAATTATCTGTGCTGAAGCAGGAGGAAACTCAAAAGAATAAACATGTGATCCAATTCACATATACTTTTCTCCGATAGAAGGGTTGTTTTTAAATACAGTAGATGGGATTTATGCATGCATGAATTTATAGAAGGTACAAAAGCATGCATAAAAATAATTAACTTATTTTTAGGACAGTGATTATCAACTTTATTTAAAATGATGGTATGCAATAGGTCAAATATCAATATTCTGCAATAACCAATTTAATTGCTGTTTGGAACAAGGAACAGACACTTTGTCATGTTTGTAAGACACAATTTTTTTGTTATAGTTTTTCTAAAAATATATGAATTTATCTTACAATTCTTAATTAGCACCACAGCAGCCTTAATAGGATGTTAAAACCTTACTTTGAGGTAAAGTAAGATGATTTAATATTAATGTTTTCTGCAAAGCCTTTTATTCTTTACCAATTAATTTGTGTCTCTCGAGATAATATCCAACAAAGGTCTAAGTCACTTTAAGCCTTAGCCAATTATCTCCTGGAGCTTTTAAAAATAAAATTTTGAAGCAAATCAATTTTTCTTTCTTAGATTTTCTGTACCACAATTTTCAAGTATAACTAAAACCCTTACTATTATAAAGATATTGTCTCTGAATCTTTTCTGGAGCAACAGCTACTATAAAGCTTAATGTGTAAGAGCAAAGATTTGAAGTAAACTTTCCTTTAGAGGCCTGGCAATTTTAATCATAATTTTTTAAATTTCTTTTGCAACGTTAGAATATTTCTATAACTTTGAGAAAGCAAAACCCAGTCTTAAAATAATTTATCATCTTTAAAATCAGTATTAAAAACATCACTATACCTGAGTAACCAAATTAAAGCTTTCTTATAACCTATGTTACACTTTTTTTAATCATACCCAATAATTTATAAACCAATATTCTATGACCAAGATATGCAGAGCATATTTACACCTTCAAGACCAGTCAGAAACCAAATTAAGTGGCTACATGAATCTTATAAATTTAGACCAGTCAAAGAATTTTACTTTTTATAGCTATAATTATAAGATAAAAAAGCACTTTGTCAATTGCAGAACCCAATTGCAGAGAATTTTCTAGGAAAAAACCAACTCTCAGCTTTTTTGCCTTATAACTAAGAAGCTGCAGACTCGCTACCATGAGTGCCTCACTCCTGGCTAGAGTGCAGGGCAAATTAAATCTGCCTCTGCAGTGTAAACTGACTAAACTAAGAGATGGAAAGCCAGCAGATAAAGTTTTAATTATATTTCTTTTCAACATGAAACATAAACCAACAGTCATTCATACAACAAAACAAAGACAGACATGAATTGACACATGGACATATATTGGTGCACAAAACACAAACACAGAGAATTTGTAGAACGTGCTGTAACCAAATCTAAGAGTTGTCTCCTGTAGGGGCCAGAGAGAAAGCCGGACATCTCCGGATTTCCTCTTGACCCTGGGAGAGTTCTGAAATCCATTTTCCTTCTCTCTTGATCTCTCTCTCTCTCCCTATTTTTTAATTTATTTTTTGAATTTTACTATTTTTATTTTATTTTATATTTTTAAGCCCTACTTCTCTCACCTGATGCAGTTCTAGACTGCAGACAAATGCCTGAATTAGTTTTCACTCCCATTTTCCACTGTCAACTCCTAGCTGATATCAGTGCTGGGGCAACTCTGAGTCAGTGTAGCCTGTATCCCTTTGTTCCCTTTGCACCTACTGCAACAATTAAAAAAACAAAAAAGTTTAAAGCCAGAGCTAGCCTGAATACCTGTTGCTCACTGTGCTGGATACATCTTCTTCTTAACCCTTTCCTGTAGAGCTCTACCAAGACAGTGTTCTCTCGGTTGATCCACCCGTACTCAGGTCGCTGTTCAGGCATGCTACCTGTAAGCTGCCTGCGGCCTACACTAACTGGGTTCCTGAGTGGGAGGCTGGAGCTGTATGGGAGAGAATGTTCAAGAGAAATATAGAGGCCAAGAAAAACGTATGCTGATCAAGGCCCCAAAGTTTATTGGGAGTTTGTGCTTATAAAGAGGGTAGGCCCATCCCTCTGCCAGTCCACTCTTGGCACCTGGGTCCAGCCTGAAGACTGATGTGCAATGTGCAGGATGTATCTCTGGAATGTCTCAAGGGTGGCAGGATTTCAGAGTAGTACAGCAGCAGTTGACATAACAAAAGAGCCTACTAAGTAGGAAGGCTACACCGCAGGTGATCTCATTTCAGTGGCAGTGAGGTCTGGATCAGCCTGCTTCAGGCCTGGGAGGCTACAAGAAATCAGGAGCTCAAGGTAATCTTTACTTACACAAGAGATTGGAGGCAAGCCTGAGATGTGTGAGATTGTCTCAAAAACAAACAAAACAAACAAAAATCATAAAGTATTTCAAAGTCACTTAATCCCGATGTGTCCACTGTTTGGATTCTTTCAAAGTTGAGATTCCAAGATCGAAGAGTTCCTATCATATGCATGTTGGGAGGCTTATGGAGGAAAGACTCCCTGCCTTACAAAGGATGACTGCTTTTAACTCTATCTACTTACCTGCAAATTTATCATTTCCTTCTTATTAAGGGCAGAAAACTACTCCATTGTGTAATTGTACCACCTTTTAATTATCCATTCAATTGATAGCATCTAGGTAGTTAGTAATTTGAGGGACATATGAATAAAATAGCACTGAGCATGGGTGTGAGTTAGAGTATCCTTTGTGTATGTGCCCTGATAGTACGCCTGGGTCGTGTGCTGGTTTGTTTGTAGCTTTTGAGGAAGGTCCACACTGATTTCCATAGTGTCTGGACTGGTTGATGCTCCATCAACAACGAATAAATGTTCTGCTTTCCCCACATCCTTATCAGCATCTGCAGGAGGCATGGAATTGTATTCAGCCATGATGAGAAGTGAAACCATAGCACTTACAGGAAAACTGTGGATGGAATTAGAGATCATGCTTAGCAAAATGAGCCAAAGTCCAAACGATAAATATTACATGTTCTTTATTTTACATGTGAACTCTACATATATATCAACAAACTCTAAAGGAGACATGGGAGGGAAAGATGAGATCTTAGGATAGGCAACAATGGGATACACGTGACAGAAAAGCAGAAAAGTCTTACTGTGTGTGTGTGTGTGTGTGTGTGAGAGAGAGAGAGAGAGAGAGAGAGAGAGAGAGAGAGAGAGAGAGAAAAGATAAACAGAGAAACAAAGAAAGATTGAAGATATTGTGTATGTAGAGGTACTCACGTGCAGTTGTATTCAGAAGTCACATGCCAAGTATGCTGTCATTTCTTAGTCTTGCCCACCTTATCAAGAGGCATGGCCTCCTATTGCCCTGTAACTCATCATGTAGGATAGATTTCTTGGCCAGGAAGCCCCAGAGGTCTGCTTCTCTGTGCTGAAATTACAAGCATAAGAACACATTCCTAACTGCTCCCACCTCCTTCTTCCCAGAGTGTTCAGTGTGAGGTAGACATGCATGCTCATCACCTGCAGGCCTGAATCTTTTGACTTTACAAGTTTTTCTTCAGTTATGACTGTGTTAGTCAACTCACATTTGCTGTAAAATGTCTGTGAAAACCAACTTAAATGGGGAAGAAGTTTATTTTGGAGTACTGTTACAGAGGCTTCAGAGTGTGGTCACATGGCACCGGGCTCATGGGGAAGCATATCATCCTGGCAGAGTTTGTGGTGGATGAGAGAGATTTTTAACAGCTCCCCCAGTGATCTCCTTTATCCAATTAGGTCCCAGCACTCAGTACAATTCACATCAGTGAAGTTAGCATCCCAAAATCCAATTGCTTTTTAAGCACCAGAGATCAGGCCTTAAATATATAAGTCAGAGCCACTTTCATAAAACCACAGCAATAACTACTTTAAATTTCTGTCCGGTCCTCTGAAGGACAGTACAGAAATTACTTTATCTGGAGGAAATAAGACTGGAGTCTAATAAAAGATGCAAAAGACATGCTAGAGAAAAGACCTAAAGAAATGGTGCTGGGTATATATAACAGCTGGGTCTTCAAGTGGATCCTCCCATAACTGGAGCAAGGCTGTCCCTAAATATGGTGTCTCCTTGTGGATCCCATTCCCCTAACTGGGCCACCTTGTATGGTCTCAGTGGGAGAGGTTATGCCTAGTCTTGCAGTGACTTGATGTGACAGGGTGGGGTTATGCCCAGGCGTGACTCCCACTTCTCAGACTAGATGAGGAACAGGGATAGTGAGGGGGCTGTTGGGGGAGAGGGTGACTGGGAGGAGGGAGAGTGCTAGGGAAACTCAATATCCACATGTAAAGAATGAAACTGGATCCCTATGGTTTATGTTCACACTGTACAAAGCAAAACGAAACCAAAATATCTCCACCACACCCACAAAGTCAACTCTCTCTACATACATACATACATACATACATACATACATACATACATTCATAATACATACATACATACATACATACATACATACATACATACTGTACTAGGTTTGTGTCAACTTGACACAGCTGGAGTTATCACAGAGAAAGGAGCTTCAGTTGGGGAAATGCCTCCATGAGATCTAGCTGTGAGGCATTTTCTCAATTAGTGATCAAGGGCCCCTTGTGGGTAGGACCATCTCTGGGCTGGCAGTCTTGGGTTCTATAAGAGCAGGCTGAGCAAGCCAGGGGAAGCAAGCCAGTAAAGAACATCCCTCCATTGCCTCTGCATCTGCTCCTGCTTCCTGACCTGCTTGAGTTCCAGTCCTGACTTCCTTGGTGATGAACAGCAGTATGGAAGTGTAAGCCGAATAAACCCTTTCCTCCCCAACTTGCTTCTTGGTCATGATGTTTGTGCAAGAATAGAAACCCTGACTGCACATACATACATACATACATACATACATACATACATACATCCTTAATGTGAAACAAAAAACTGATGTAGGAAAACATTTGAGAGACAGACAGTGGCAAGAGTTTTTCCAGTCAGGCCTCTCCACCGGGTTAGTAAGGCAAGCAGGTGAGAGCAAGCAAGATGCTTTTCTCCATCAAAGAAAGCAGTAGACAGGGGAAAGCTCACACAGTAGGCAGGAGAAAGCTCACACAGTAGAGGGGAAAGCTCACACAGTAGACAGGGGAAAGCTCACACAGTAGGCAGGGGAGAGCTCACACAGTAGGCAGGGGAAAGCTCACACAGTAGGCAGGGGAAAGCTCACACAGTAGAGGGGAAAGCTCACACAGTAGGCAGGGGAAAGCTCATACAGTAGGCATGAAATAGCTCACACAGTAGGCAGGGGAAAGCTCACACAGTAGGCAGGGGAAAGCTCACACAGTAGGCAGGGGAAAGCTCAAACAGTAGAGGGGAAAGCTCACACAGTAGGCATGGGAAAGCTCACACAGTAGGCATGGGAAAGCTCACACAGTAGGCATGGGAAAGCTCACACAGTAGAGGGGACTTTCACCAGCTCTTCATACAACAGGAAATTAGTATGCAGAACATGTAAAATGATCACTACTTAACAAGAAGAGTAATTTAATTTAATAACTAAATGAGCAAGTGTCCTGACAGGTGCACCTTATAAAAGAAGTATAAAATGGTCCACATGGTCCATATCTTTGACATCTTGGAAATGGGAATGGAAACCGCACTGTGGATTCTTGTTATTCCAGTCAGAATAGCTATTGTTAATGGGATAAAACAAACTTAAAAACAGAGTTGAGAATGGAAGTCTGGGAGAAAGCATTCAGGTATATTGGTGGCAATGCAAACCAGTACAGCCATGGTGGATATTAGTGTGGAGTCAAAACAACAAACAAACAAACAAACAAACAAACAAACAACATACTACACTACAATACAACTACTCCTCTGTTTTGTGTATACCCAAAGGAATGTTCGTCAGTTTTCTCTAATGTCTTTACTGCTACCTTATTTGTAATAGCCTAGCAATCCACTCAGCCTAGGTACCTTTTGGTAGCTGAATAGTTTTCAAAAGTGGACTACATTTACACGATGGATTATCCAACTGTAAAGAAGATCAAAATCATGTCATTTTAAAGAAACTAAATGGAAGTAAAGATCATCTTGTGTCTTAGAGCTGTTGCCATGAAGAGAAACCATGACTACCGTTACTCTTATAAAAAGAAATTTGATAGGAGCTAGTTTACAGATTCAGAGGTTTAAGTCTATTATCATAATGGCAGGAAACATGGCAGTACACAGGCAGAACATGGTGCTAGAGAAGGAGCCAAGAGTTCTACATCTGAACTCACAGACAGCAGGAAGAGAGTGGCACTGAGCCTGACTGGAGCTTCTGAAATCCCAAAGCCTCTCCCCAGTGGCACACTTCCTCCAACAGGGTCAAACCCCAATGCCACTCTCTATGAGACTATAGGGGCAATTTCATTCAAAACACTACATCTTGTTAAATAAAATGAACCAGACTCAGAAAGACTTTCTCATGCATGGAACTTTGCAGGGCAGGTATTCTCATATCTCATTGAGATGTGTGAATAACAAAGAACTCACGTTCAGTTGACAAGAAGACACAGAATATGTGAGTTCCTTTCCCTCCTCACCTCTCCCAGGCTGGCCTCACATCCAAGTTCTTTCTGCTCAATGATTTGTTACCATGGCTGGCGTTGGGCTTTTCTTGGAGCATATTTTCCCTCTTAAATTTGCACCAGCTTCCTACAAAGTTGTCCACTGGTGCAGATCAAATTCACAAGTCCTTAGGGTTATTGAATTGAAGCATTCCAATATCCCATTTCTCCCCTGAAACATTTACAGCCAAGTCTGTCATCTCAGTCTTGGTCCATTGAACAAAGTTGTATTCTTAAATATATACTTTATTTGTTTTTATTTTCTTAAATCATATTTCATCACAGATAGTGAATAAAAACTTTTAATTCCCTTATTATATGCTTCATTCCATGAAAGGGCTTTCCTCAGTAGTACTTTGCTGCTGTGCTTGATCTAACATTTGAGGACAATGTTTAATGTATTGAAACCTGTTAGCTTTATCAAAGACTTCTGGAAATATTTGTCTCTTGCACTTCTACATGTTATGATATAGGGAGATATAAAATATGCCAACGTGAAAACTCTTTATAATATTGTTTTTAATTTTTAAAATTTTTTGTAATTAAAATATAATTCCATCTTCTCATTTCTTTTCCTCCATCAAATTTGTTCTATGTGCTTCCACTTGCTCTCAAATTCATGGCCTCAATTCAATATGTGTGTGTATATATGTATATATACATATATACACATATACATACATATGCATGCTCACATATATACATATAAATGTATATACATATATAAAATATGCATGTATATATACATATATGTATATATGTGTGTATATGTGTATATATATATGTGTGTGTGTGTGTGTGTGTGTGTATATATATATATATATATATATATATATATATATATATATTCTATGTATAAGCCTGGCAGTGGGGGCTCATTTCTTTAATCCCAGCACTCAGGACATAGAGGCAGGTATATTTCTGATTTTGAGGCTAGCCTGGCTTACAGAGTGACTACCAGGGAAACTAGAACTACACAGAGAATAGTCTCAAAAAATAAAACAACAAAAATTATGTATACAAAATATATGTATATGTTACATATGTGTGTATGTCACAGTCAATTTTCTTTTGCTGTGATGAGATACCATGACCAAGGCAACTTATAAAAGAAAGTGTTTAATTTGGCCATTTGGCTTTAGAGGGTTAGAGTACATGATGGTGGGAAAAGGCATGGTGGTAGGAACAGCTGAGCACTTACACCTTGATCTGCATGCAGAAGGGAGAGAGAGAGAGAGAGAGAGAGAGAGAGAGAGAGAGAGAGAGAGAGAGAGAGAGAGGGAGAGAGAGAGAGAGAGAGAGATACACACTAGGGCACACTAGGAATAGCATGAGTTATGTGAAACGTCAGAGCATGTACACAGTAGCATACCTCTGATGCTTTCCAAACAGTTCCACCAACTGAAGACCTTGAAGCAATCACCTCTGAGGGTCATTCTCATTCAAACCACCATCTATGCCTAAATAGACAAATAAAGCTCCTAAGAGCCAGAGAACTGGCTCACTGTGAGATTCCATCTCCAAGAAATGTCCATGAAGTCTCATTAATATGACTACCTAAGCAATATCTGAACATCAATGACACCAAGAGACATGCTATCTTGAGGGGTTTCAACCCTAAACAAAGAACTATAAACAACTAAAGAATGCTGAGCATGGAAGAAACAGTCTTCCTCAAGGATGAAACCACTCCTGAAATTGGTTAGTCAATACTAAGAGAACAGCTATGAAACCATATATATATAGATAGATAGATATAGATAGATAGATAGATAGATAGATAGATAGATAGATAGATAGATAGATAGATAGATAGAGATAGAGATAGATAGTATGGTATGTATATATCGTATATAGTGTATATATAGTATGGACTGACCCTAGGATATATAAATACAGTGGGAAAACATATAAGGCAAAAGAAATCATTACATACAAAGTATGTAAAAGCATTCTGGCATATTTTAAATTTTTTATGTAACCACCATGCAACTTTGTCTGTCTATCTGTTCATCTATCCATCTGTCTGTCTGTCTATCTGCCTATCTTTCTGACCATATCTCTGTCCATTCATCCATAGTACACAAATACACATAATGCAGAGCTGTCAGGTCTTCTCATCCTTCTTTTCACCTGTTGTATTTAAACAGTCAATGTTTCAGATCAGTGTTCAGATGTGTTGACAGAGGCAGAAATCTTCTCAAGGCTGCAGTTTGAACTTTGGCTGCCACAGTTTCAACGCTAGCACGCAGTCTCCAAAAATTGATTACTTTGTTTGTCTGACACACTTCATTTTCAGCCAAGTTCTTGCTCTGCATTGCCTTTCTGGGTGTTATTGTTTTATTGCGGGGATTTTTATCGATTTCTTTTCTCTTTTATCACATTTCACGGTTTTTCTTCTGGATTCTCCGGCAGCAAATTTCGAATTAAATAGGTATTTCTCCAAATTTGACGTGGTCCCATGAGTTCACGGAGGAGCACCCTTGGCAGGCCCATTGGCTGATCTTTTTTTTTTTTTTTTTCAACTTTTATTAGATATTTTCTTCATTTACATTTCAAGTGTTATCCAGAAAGTTCCCTATATCCTCCCCCGTCCCGGCCCTGCTAAAGTCTACGATAGACCTGCCATGTTGCAGAGCAAGGCTTTTGAACTGTATTCCCCTTCACGATGAGCAACAGCTACCATCAGAAACAGAATCCACTCCATCAAGCTCCCCTCCACACATGTCTCTTCTGCTCATTCGATACTAACAGTTCATTTTTCTTTTCCTCTCCAGATCAAGTTCCCATAGCTATAATGTGTGTATGTATCCACCCCAGTGTTTTGAGTATTTTCCAGTTTGTCCACCACACATTCAAGCTAGTTAGGACTTCGGTGACCTATGTGGGTGTCCTAGGCACCTGGGTCTCAGCTCATGAGCAGACGCTTAGTGAGCTCCATCTCCTACCAGTGCTGACAGGCAAGTGGCACCAGGAACTAGTGGGGATTTGCTAAAATGGAGATATGGTTAAGTGGCAGCGTGACTGCTCCATCACCAGTCATTTCAGGTGCTTCCTGCAAAACAGCTACATGGAAAGCTTAGAGCCCCAGATGGCCAAGGGCTTCCTTTCTGCAGAGGGTGCCCCTTCTCACCAAGTTGTCACTCTCACCTAATCAGGAGCTTGGACCACAGGAGAACTTTCTTAAGGCTAGTGGCTGCCAGTGTCTGGATGAATTGAGAATGATGGGATAAACTGTCTGAAAATATAGCATCAGTCCAGGAAATCTCAGTTGCCAACATAGTGGCTTGTACATAATACGCACGCACGCGCGCACACACACACACACACACACACACACACACACACACACACACTGCTCTCATGCTAACGTTCTCATTTTGCAATAGTTTTTAGTTTTGTGTAAACCATTATGATGGATATTCATATACCTAAGAGACATATGACTGATATTAATTCTGGAAATCGCTGAGGCTTATAAATGATCTTTTATACTGTTTACAACATAACCCCTTGTCTGTCCTCTTCTGCCTATTCCTCATTTTTCTGTATTGATTTAGTTACTGCCAAATTATGATGGAACCACCTTTCATACTGTTTTTTAGATAATAGAAATAAAGTTTTACTTGTTCTTTTGCTCACTTTATTTTTGATAGATAAATGCAAATCAGATCTGCTTATTGTATTATGTTGTTTTTGAGACCTATATTTTATGGTTTATCATTCTGGCCTGTCCATTTGAACTCATTTTAAAAGCATTATGGTGAGCTAATTTGGATAATACATGCAAATGAATGTGTGTTGGCAATTATTTCTATTAAATTCTTTTGAATAATTTTTTAGACAGTTAAATTGTCCTAAGCCCATTCTGACTCTCCAGCACATGTATCTTTGGCAGCCTGCCCTAAAACAATATTATTATTATTATTATTATTATTATTATTATTATTATTATTATTATTAATTATAACTCAAATATTAGGTTGTAGTTCTATGTATAGCCTTCAAAACACAATTATATATCAAGTTGTTTTCTCCAAACCATATTAATCTCTGGAGTGATTTTTTTTTAGGCCTTTGTATGAATATCACAGATGACAGAACATATTGTCAGCCTGATTCAAGTAGGAAATTCAGTATTCTACAAAAAGATTTCACAAATCTCAAGTATATTCCAATCCTCATAGCTATAATCAATCACTAATTTCTCAACTATTTTAGTTAACTGGTAGCCTCTTGTCAAATCCTACATTAAACACTTGTGTCACCATTGGTGGCAGAGAAACATACCATGTAGGCTGAGGGACAGCTAAAAACACTTGCCGCTGTTTCAGAAGGCTGGGGTTCAGTTCTCAGCATTCACATGACAACTTACAACCCTCTGTAGCTCCAGTTCTGAAGCACCTGATGTCCTCTTTTGGCCTCCAAAGGCATTGCATGAAGGTGGTACCCAGTCATACTTGCTGGTACAACATTCATACATATAAAATAAAAATAAATTCTTAAAAATATGACAGACAGAAGAAAGAATCATGTGTTAATACAAGCCTACCCAGTTCCTGATCCCTCTCTCTCTAACTCATTATCCTGATAGATGGTCCCTTCTAGATGCTTTTGCTTCTTGTATGTCTTCAACTTCACTTGTCACTACATAGCCACTTATTTCTTATGATGCTTCCTACAGTTTCCATTTCTTGCTGGGGCCACTATGTCTTAAGATCTTCATGTATAAGCTACAATCCTGAAGAGACAGGTTGCAACATATGTGCTAGAAAGTAAGTGTAAGTAGGTGAAAAGTGAGCCTTCCTTCTTCTAATGTCCTTATGGAGGCCTCCAGTGGAAGGTTAATCTGAGGTGGTCCAGATTAAAGGTTTGTACCACCACACCTGGATCTAGAACTTACTTTGTTCCAGGCTGACCTTGAACTCGGAGATCTGCTTGCCTCAGTCTCCTGGGATTAAAGGCATGTACTAGCTTGCCTGGACCTAAGCTTTTCATGGCCAGTGTGCCTCAAGATCTGGATCAAAAGTTTGTGTCATCTCATGTTAAGATTTGGGGTAGAAGCCTGTATCTTCCAGCCACAAGATGTGAATCACAGGTGTACCCTCCATTTCTGGATTGTAGTTCATTTCAGATATAGTCAAGTTGCCAACTAAGAATAACCATCACACTATATATGGTAATAGAGGGAAGAGAAAGGAAGGGTAGGTACCAAGAGTGTATCCAGATGATGATGAAGAACCCACTGGTGATGTGAGATTCATGCCTTCCAGCATCACCTTCAGTAAGCTTGGCCTTTCTATTCCTTTTCTGCATTCCAAAACATGACAAACTCATATTTCTATTTATAGCTGATTCCTAAATTCTATCTGAATCCACTCCCTACTCTTCTGATGTGACCACTACTTTGAAGGATTATTCTTTCCTTTCAGTGTGCTTTGTCTAAGATAGCCCTTGTTGCAAGGCTATTCTTACAGTAAATACCAATGGATCCTGAGATCTAACAAGGAAAGTCTTGTGTCTTTTGTTGGGTATATTTCCATGTATTCGATATTGGATAGGTCAAAGGCAAGGATAATTTATTGAATGAATTATTTAGTGTCTATCCAGATATTTGCTGTTATGACTCAACACAAAAGAACATTTGAGACTGAAACCATTGTTAGAATTTTGACATAAACTTCTCTAAAAAGACTCTCATGCTGAAATCTTGGTGCTCAGAAGTGTGACTTTGGGAAAATGAGTCATGAGGGCTGTGATGTAATCAATGGATTCATCTATGAATAGATCCACAAGTGAGTGGAGCCTTAGAGGTGGTGGGCGCTGTGGAAGGAAGAGCCTGAATGGAGGAAGTGGTTGCTGGCTGTGTGATTTTGGAGGGTGTATTTTTCCCCCAGCTCTCTTCACCTTCTTCTCCTTTTTATCCTTCTTTCTCTTGTTCAGACACCATGAGGTGAGCAGCTTTGTACTTTGTACTATGCTACTGTCCTTGTCATGATACCAAGATTGGTCCCATCTAAAAGCCTTTGCAATGGGAGCAACCTGAGTGCTGGAAACCTTGAATGTAAACAAGTCCTTCTGCTTTTAAAATGGTCTTCATCAGACCAGTGTGACACTCTGGCCACTGATTCATCCGTGCTTCCTTTTCTAAGTCATCAGCACAATGTCTGTTGGTGAAACTACTCATCTTCCACATATAATTTCAAGATGGAAGTACCAAGGTAGCTTTGAAAGTACTCTAAATTCTGGTTTTGAGGCTATTGGCCTCTCCGGTCATCTTATGCATTGAAAAGTTGGACACATCCTGCCCACTCACTTTTGTTTCATTAAATCAATTTCAGACCTGAAAGAGTTTAGCCTGTGGGAATAATGCTGACAGAATGGACAGCCTTGTTGGGAGTCAAAGGTGAAGCCATTTTGTATCCATTTAAGGATGGAAAACATGAAGTAATTTATTGCTTTATTGACTGCTTGGGAGTGTGGAAATTCACACTTTGCTTTGCCTCAGCACTTTCCCACTCTCCGCATGGCTTAGAGGGACAAGCTCCAATTACCCGATTACATTTTTGCCTTGCCATATGGCTCTAAGGAGTATGGAGAAGGGACTTCACTTGGCAATGAGAGGAACAGCCTATCAAGGCTAGCATCCTGAACTGGGCAGATCCTGAAACACCTTTCTTCCTGTGTGATCATTTTAGAATAGTAACTGAGTTAAAAACAAATGTCGGCTGTGAAACTAATACCCAATCTGGAGGCCAGGGCTTTTGGCATTTAAGTCCAATTAGAAATAATGGAAATCATGAGATTTTCTGCAGTGTTCCTTACAGCAAGAACATTTCACTATTAAAGTTCTATGTGTGTCTCTACAGGGTTTTCATTTAATTGGCAAACATTGTATGACATATGTCAAATTCGATCAATTCTTAGGACTTTTCATGAATAAATGGCTTTGAACTTGCTAGTGTTTAACCTCTAAGTCTCCAGGATTCCTGTTGAAAACACTATTGCAAATTAATTTGTATAGCAACACTGTCAGAGGTCAGTAGTCTGGCAATGGATTTAAGAATGATGTTTGTTAAGTAAGAGCTTAGGAATAAACAGAACAGTCTTAGACCTCCTTCACCCCCTCCTATTATGAAACTAGAATGTGCACAGGAACAAATCATGCATGAATGAAAGAAAGACATAAATGGACTGGAATACCTCTGGAAGTAGAACTTATTTAAATATTACTTCTATTCATTAATATTTCTGCTTTTACATTAACCTTGACAATTGACTGACCTTTGGTTCCTCCAGGGAGAAAAAATGGGGGACAGATAAAGGCACCTTCATATATATACCTTTTTCAGAGCAGCACAGATCTCGGCTTTTGCATCATAAATATTTAAAGAGCCCCCATTCCTCCCTGAGACCACACGGGGGCACTAGATTGACACTGCCATGGATAACCTGTTGAAACCAGACAAGTAAGCCAAAGACAGGCCTCAAAAGTGTCAGGAGATTAGGCTGAGAGATGGCTCAGAGGAGAAATGCTTGTTGCAGAAGTATCGGGGCTTGAGTGTAGATCCCAAGCAGCCACATTAAAAAGCTGTGCATGACTGCCCAAGCCTATAATCCAAGCCCTGGGGAGATGGACCCAGGAGGATCCCTGAGGCTTGATGCTCAGCTAGTTGAGCCAGAAGTAGGGTAGAGAGTGATTGATGAAGACATCTACATACACATATACACGTCCATGTGCATACATATATACACACCATCTCCATATACAAGTAGCAGGAGAAAATTATATGCTATATTGAAATTACTATAGGAAGGATGAAGCTCCATGCAAATCTTTTACATGTCTAAAATCTCACCACTACCGGGAAGAAGATGGAAGGGAATCCACAGGCCTTTTTGGTAATCTAAGCATCCCACAGCCTTTCCCTCCTTGGTCTTTCCCTCTCATTGTGTTCTCTCAGCTTTCCATCTGACTTCTGTTTCTTCATGTGTCCAAAAGGGCCAAGGTGTTAGACACATCTTTTCCTCTTTTACCCTCTTAAATCTCTTCTGTAATATGAATCCTATGCCCATGATCGACATTTTCCAGGACTATCTCTGGGAAAATCTGTCTTGAGCCTGAAGTCCCATCTGGTAAGTAGCTTATCTTTTCTTACCATTAACAAATGCTAGCAAGAGTATAGGACATGACCTCAGACATAGATCAAGATCTGTCTACTTGATCAAGACACAGAAACCTTCCTTCACTCTCAAATTGTTCCACTGCTCCTTGTGACTAACTCTTCCTTCTGAGGATTTCTCTCCTTGTAGTTAATATCTGAGTTACTCTAACAGCCTCTGGCATGGATCCTCTCACCTCTTCTTGTTGTCCTTAGCTTCCTGCTCTCAGCTAGTCTTTCAAACCCTCAACTTTTCTTCTGTTGTTCAAATTGCAAAATCTTTGCATACAGCCTCTGCAGTCTGGTACTCAGGCAGCTGTTGCTTCCTCCTCCTCCTCTTGCTCCTCCTCCTCCTCCTCCTCCTCCTCCTCCTCCTCCTCTTCCTCCTCCTGCTCTTTGGCAGTGTGTTCATCTTCTCGGGAAGCATCTTTCTTGAGTTATCAAAGTTTGTAAAGCTTCGGGAGGTAGGGGCAGAGACATTGTGTCTTAATAGTTGAATAGCAACCACCAAAATCTGTCTGAGCCTTTGAAAAGGCTACACTTTCTGTCAAGCAACTCCAAGGAATACCTGAATGACATGTCCCACATACAAACAGAAGCTGGACTGATAAGAGACATGTACATTAGTTACCGTTCCTAGTGTTGTGACCCAATAAATAAAAAGAACCAATTTAGAGAAGGGCTGAATCTGGCTCACAGTATGAGGGAGCACAGTTCATCAAGGCAGGGCAGCCATATGGCAGGGGTCTATGGCCTTGGAAACTGGGTATTTCCTACCTTCTCAGATCTGGCCTAACAGGAAACCAGGAGCAAACAGACAGTGAATCAGACTATAGAATCTCAAAGCCCCATTCCCAGTGATCCAATTTCTTCAGTGATGCTCCACTTCCCAATGATTCTACAACCTCCCAAATCAGCACCACCAACTGGAAACCGGGCACTCAAGCACTTGAGCATATGGGGGTCATTTCACACTCAAATTATAGCAACTGTGATTGTGTATTTAGCTATGTGAACATCATGCTATCTGCATCTTCTTTATCTTCACAAGAACTTCTAAAGATGTGAGGTAAGGAAGTTATATGCACATTTGCTATTGAGAAAGCTTATAGCATTCAAAGATCAAACGCATAAGTAATTGTGCCAACTAGAATCATGGCCAGACTATGCCACGGAGCAGAGCCACATTAGAGGAGTCACCCTAAGAGACAAATGCTCACTAATAAGGCCAGTAGTCAGTGAATGCAGCCAATATAGAGTGAAGAACCTCTTGTTCTTCTGAAACACTCCAACTGCACTGATTAAAAAAGAATTACTCTTTCTACCTCTTTGTCTTATCAAGTTTGAGCTTCCTGGGTTACAGTTGGGTTACATATACCATGTTAACAATAACACCAGTTTCTCACTGCATATAGTGATGTGTAAAAGCCTGTCTTCACCAGTGGGGATGATTTTTTTTTACCATGGAAGTTAAGGAATTTCTGTAAACTAAAGCATCATATTTTTGGAGGAGGGATGTATGTTTATGTAAAGAACAATAAAACATTTTCCTATGTTTATGTAAAGAACAATAAAACATTTTCCTTTGTGTAGACATGACCATAGTATTTGTAAATCCCATTAAGAAGGCTATTGCTGTCCATGAGGTCCCCTTTAAAAGACACAATCCAACACACGAAACACAAGGAGTTAGACATGTATTAAGCTGAATTGAGAGCTGTATGAGTGTGACCAACATACATGTGAATGATGGTAGGTCCTTTCCTGAACACACAATTGGCAATAAATAACTCCCCATATGAACAAGGTGGGTTATAGGAAGTGATACAGGCTCACCCAGGTGCATAACCCAACTAAGAAATTAGTGAAAGCAACAGGCTTGGTAAGTAGGAAGCTTAGTGGTCATTCTCAGGGCCAAAGAACATTTAGTATGCAGGAAATTTAACTCTGTTCCAATCTTCCCTAAGAACAGAAAATTTTTTCCTCTACCTTATTTATTCAATCATTTTGGACAAAGACATTTTTTTTTCTTTGTATTTTTTGCATGACTTCAGATGGCCTCTCAAAAGTATTTGATCAAACAATTTACCACTTACTACAAAAGGGCAATGGAGGGAGCCATCTTTCCATGAACCACAAACTAGTCTTTCTTTTCATTTTTAGGAAAGTATCAACTTATAGGTATTCTTGGAATATAAAACTATATGTTTGTATTTTTGTGTAAGGTAAGAGCCCTGAATAATAGTTTGTAAATTACATTTCTAGTCTCCTTGTACATCCCTAGTTCCATTAAAGTATGTGAATTTGCTCAGCAAGCTGTATCAAGTTGTCCCTACTTGGTAGACAATCAGTCTACCTGAGAGATGGCCTTCCTCCTCAGGGCCAGTCTGTCTGAAGGGTATCAGATGACTTGTTGATTATTCTGACTTCAAAGGCCACTGACTCTGAGACTTTCAAGGTGGTCTGTAATGCCCTGAGTGTTGAGGCCACCTGTCAATGTTACTTCCAAATTAAAGAGAATCTGTTGGAAAATGAGGGGCAAACTTCCTCTCTTTCAGATGAGGCTGATCAACCTTGAGCAGTTTGACTTTTTCACTGCCAGCTAGTAAAAGAAAGAACAACATCCCCAAGAAAACCTCAGTTCCTTTTATTGTTAGAATAGATACACTTGTCAAAAAAAAAGTGAATAGCCATTTACAAAGTTGTAGAAATGAAAAAAAGTTCACAGTCTGCCGTTCCGTGCATGCATGTGGAAAGTATTAATTTGAGATGTAGAAATATATTTTGAGGATTTAAAAAGTTGCAAATACTTGTCAGCCAGATTTCTCTTTGCTATTTTTTTAAAAAAATGATTTCTCAGCAGATATTATTTGTTAAGTGTAAACTGCGGGTTGCTCGGTGGGTTAGAATTTACATATCTGTGCTGGTTTGTCTTCCACACACTTAGCAGAACCTCTTGAGTACTATACTTTTGTGTACTTTTTAACCTTTTAATAAGGTTTGGTTTCATTTTATTTTTGAGACAGGATCTCACTGTGTAGTTCAAGCTGACCTACAATTACTCACAGGGTAGCCCGGGCTAAACTTGAACTCACAGTAATCCTCCTGCTTCAGCCTCTCACTGCTAAAATGTATACATACAAGTGCTGTTGGGCATGGTAGCGCACGGCTTTAATCTCAGCACTCAGGAGGTAGAGGCAGGCGGATTTCTGAGTTCGAGGGCAACCTGGTCTACAAAGTGAGTTCCAGGACAGCCAGGGCTATACAGAGAAACCCTGTCTCGAAAAACCAAAAAAACAAAACAAAACAAAACAAAACAACAAAAACACAAGTGCTAATAAATGTTGTACAGTGTTTTGACTTGCTTCAGGACTATCTAGTTTTATTTGAGTATTTTATTCATTTGTACAGTGCATTTGCCTTATTTCCATCCTTCCTTCTCCCCTCTCTAATGCCTCTGTGCCTTTCTAACCATCCCCGCCTTGAAATTATCACCTCTTCTTCTAGAATTATTTTTGTTTTACACACACACACACACACACACACACACACACAGATGCACATTCACACAAACACAGATACAGACTCTTACAGACACACAGAGAGACTCATACACAGACACATACAAACGTATACACAGACACTCCGTGACATACACACAAACACAGGTATGAACACATAAACAAACACACACAGAGACACATACAGACACACACTGACACATACAAACACACATACAGAGACACAGAGACACATAGACACACAGACACATAGACACAAGAACATAGAGAGAGACGCACATGCACACAGAGACATACACTAACAGACACACAGAGACACAGATGCAAAAAGACATACACACACCAACTTACTGAGTCAGTTAGTATTGTTCATACAGAGGAATTCTCTATAGGGAGGAAACTCACGGCAGATTGAATCACTGCATATACTTAAGGTCACTGTGTCCCCTCAGCAGTGCGGGTCCTTCTGCCCCCTGCTGCCACAGTAGAAACAGCCAAACAATATGGCTGTTGATTCACCTCCAAAGTTAACTCCCCAAGAGTCTCAATTTCATCTTAGAATAGAACTTTAAAAGAGTTCAACTTCTTAAATTTACAAAGCTAAGAATTTCCTAACAAGTTTTAGAATGCGCTTTAATCTTTAATGGGTAAAGTTATACATTAAGTAAATTTTAACTTTTAATACTTTAAGACCTACTTAATGCTATAATATCAATTTCATTAGTCAATATGTTTCATTTTGACTAACATAGAAGTCACTGAATTATTCTGTTTAGATTATTTAATGGGCATTGAAGCTTTACTTCCTGGGCTAACAGTAAAACTTAAACATTTAACAAGACATGATTGATTGGTTAAATACACCATGATGTATTTTGTATGTTTAAAATGAAATTTGGGTTTATTATATAAATGAACATTTTATTTTGACTTTTTCTTATACTTGTTATTATGATTTCAGATTTAAAGTACAGTCTGATGGGTTTAATGTAGAATTAGTATTATTCTTAGTAACGTGGTATTTGTATGGCTCTCATCCTGAGCTGCCTCCAGCAGCAGGATAACTGTTGGAGCCTTTGTTGGCATTTAGCCTGAGCTTTCTTGGACTTGCTTTGCCTCAGCTCACCTTCAGATCAGCTATCAAGGTAAGACTCAGCCTTACTGGCTCTGATCTCATAGTTGGAACACTTTAAAACAGTATTGCATTGCTGTGAATTTTACATCTTTTTAAAGCTCCACACATTTGCTACTGAACTTCCCTGTGTGAATGAATCTCTCTTCATTCAGGCAGACAAGATATGGATCCTGTTAGTCTCAGACTGGTGTGGTTTGAATGTCCTATGTGTTAGTGTACTTGATTGCTTGGTTTTCAATTGGTGATACTGGAGAAGCTATGCATTCTTTAGGAGGGTAAGCCTTTGTGGAGGAAGAATGTCCATTAGAGGTGGGCTTTGAGGTTTAAAAACACAGTTCCACTTCCTTTTCCAGCCCTGAATCCTGTATGCAGCTTCCTGTATCTGCCTCCATGCCTTACCTGTCTTACCCCCATGCCTTACCTGTCTGTTGTTATCGCTTGTTCAACATCATGGTCTCTATCTCTCTGGAACTGATAGCCCAAGTAAACCCTTTCTTCCTATGTTGCTTTTTTATCCTATCTCAGTAACAAATAAATAATATGATTACACATTGTTAAGGCATGACAGAAGTATAATGTAAGTGAATCAGTGCACAGCACCAGGCTAGTGTTGCATGTCTGCGTAGTAGAATCCATGGATTAAAGAACTCTATTGCATACACTACACTTACGTTATTTATCCTAAGTGATGCTCACAACACCCAAAGTGATTGGTCCAAATATCATAGTGGCATTTTAGTCTCAAGGAAATTGAAACTTTGAGTGACTCATTAACTCACCCATTCACAAAGCAGTAATACCTGGAATTTAAACAGTGTTTTCTGACTCTTGGTAGCTTTCTGACTTTCTGGTAGTTACTACACAACCAGAACATTTCTCAAAGACTAGTAGGTTACACTTGCCTGTATCAGAAATAGTCTTACATTTGACCCCAAAGTGAATGCTGAAAAGAAGTGATGGCCTGTTTTGATATCTTACCAGAAAGTCAGGGATCCTTAAATCATTGGATTCAGTTAAGTTCTCTACCGAGCTGTATCTATTCCCTTCTTTTCACTTCTTATTTTGAGACAAGTTCTCACTAAATTTCTGCACTTGGACTTTAACTTATTCTGGAGTCCAGTCTGTCCATTCTGCTTCCAAGGTGACTGTTCTCAGTCACCAGGCCCAGGTGCTTTTTCCCCCCCACACACACTGTTTGGAGTATCACAAACTAGTTTGTGGATTCCTGTAGAAAGTCTATTATTGCCTGCCATGTGGCACTAGTCCCAGCAGAGACAGTGATTCATGAGAGGAACACAATCACCAGGCAAGACCAGAATTCCTTGCAGTTTCTGAAGCGTGGCTTGCAATACTTGGTACCATCATGCATACCACTGCCAAGAAAGAAAACTAGACAACACTGCTGGTTGCCCATGTAAAACACCATCCCTTGCAGAGCAGTGATGCAGTCAGACCAAAACAAGACTCAGCTCCAAGAAAGTGTGAGCCTTAAACCCTTCCTGAACAGGCCTAGTGGTGAGAGAGGGACCCAAAGCAAACAGCTGTCAGATAAGTAACTAAAATTAATTTTTTTCACAATTGGAAAAACACAAAGTACAGGATTGTTAAAGTAAATTATGTCACTCAAACAAGAGAAGGAGCTTGTTGTCAGTGACAGGTTGTGGGAATTCAGTGTCCAGGCAGAAAAAGCCAGGAAGAATTCTTCATTTCTACTCTCCTTTGTGTGTTCCAGAGCCATTGCTCCTAAGTGGCACAAGGACATAATTCATCCTCCTACATATGAACTGGGAGGTAACCGAACCCAGGTCCAATATTAATTCTTTGTTTGTGAGCTCTTAACCATGTAATTGTCTTAACGACTAGCAGGTGGCTCAGAGTTCCAGGTTTACAGGACCTTAAATTCTATACATAGAGAAATTAGTCAATATTAGAGACTCAGGGCTCTGGGTAAGACTACAAAAACGTTACCTTTCATGACAAATAAGAATACAGCTCACTGGCAACAGAGCAGGGAGATGATGCATTGTGTACTGAGATCCAAACAAGTCAGGAGTCAGCATTCCCTCCTGGAAAAGCTCTGTGATTGCGTCCCTGGTCCTGAGAGCAGAGGTCTTCCCAGATATGCATGTCACATTCAAGTGAATTGTTCTTGTATTTGTTTTATGTGTATATTTTTGGAGACAGAATTTCATTGTATAGAATGTCACACATTCTGCAACCATGTCAAGCTCAGTCAGTTTCCAGTGAGCCTAGGGTTCTGTTGTTTTTCTTTTTCTTCTCTTCCTTTCTTTCTTTTCACAAGGTTTCACTGTAGCCTAGGCTGTTCAAGCATCTTTAGGGTAAAGGGTGACTTTCCCCTCACAGGTCTTTCCTGTCACAGTTGTGTCAACTGAAGCTGTGGTAGGATAAGCAGATGGAGCTGCACACTACTAACAAATGGGATTTTTGGTTTTCCACATTCAGTGAGCTTGTAATAGTAGAATATAACCTCTCTGTGTCTATATTAGCCTCATGTCCCAGTTCATCTTTCAAATTCCATCTAAATTCCCCAAATCTGTGTAAGAGTCTAATACAAATAGACAGTGGATCCCAACCAGTCTTCTGATTTTTTTTAATCAGATAATTTATCCATCTAAAATGTGTTGTCCAATGGCTTTAATAATCAGGAGTTATTTGCATAGTTGTGTGACTGTCACTACAATCAATTTTAGAGCACTTTAAACACTCAAGGAAAGGAAACTAAATTTACTGTCTTCATTCCTAACTTCAGTTTCTATGGTTTGGGAACCTGTAACTTTAAAATTTCAATGTATTCAATTATTTGTGTGTGCACACATATGCCAGGTGTAGTCAGAAGACAGTTGGCAAGAGTTGATTCTCTCTTTTACTGTGTGAGCCTTGGGGATTAAACTGGGGTCATAAGTATTGGCAGAAAGGACTTTGCCCCACTGAGCCACCTTGTCAACGTCAAGTGGTCTGCAATCATGTAGAATCCCAGTCAGACAGAATTCCCTGGAGTCTCCCTGCTTGCAAGTTCCTCTTCCTAGATCATGCAAGTGCTACTTGGGAGACTCAGATCTGAGCAGAAGCAGCAAATGGGTCCCTGGTTTATATTACAATCTTTCTTCCTCTCCCCTTCTCTTCCCTTCTCCATGTTACTCTTTCCTCCACAGAATCCACATTAGAAAACTTTTGATTGTTCATGTAGCCCTCTCCAACTCTGTTCTGTCTCTTGAACATCAATTTTTGAAGAACATGTAAAAGGCATGATGGAAAACATTAGAAAACCTTACCTTCAGCTTCCAGGCTCTGAGGTGAGTCCACTCAGAGGAGCATCCAAGTACCTGGTCGCATAGTGAGCGTCTGTGAAGCCTTGACCTTTGCCCAGCGGTCTTCTCAGGACTCTGCTCACAATGGGTCATAGCATCCTCATCCAGATATTATTTGCAGAATCAGTTACGGGAATAGAAGTCCTGAGATATTAATTAAAATCCCCAAAGCTTTAGTCAATAAGTAGCCAACCCAATATTTCAACCAAGGCTACCTGGCTCCAAGTCTACATCTCAGTGATTGTTGTCTATGTCTTTTATTAACAACAGATAATTAAGCACAACTTTATCTACAAAAGACAGTGTTTTGGATCTCACACTACAAATATGAAGCTTCTCCTTAGGGCTGACTTCCTATGGATTTTTGTTGTTTGTTTTTGTTTCAGGAGTAAGCAATGCAATGTGCAGGGATCTTATTTCTGCCTTCTTCTCTGCCAGGTCTCCTAGGCTAGCCACTCTGTACTAGATGAAGGTTCACCTGCCTGTGCATATCTGGATGAGGTACAGAAATCTTCATTGGATTATATGGCTGATGTGTCTCTGGGAACCATAAATGACACTCAATAGGTCTACCCCTATGGAGGTACAAGAGTAATTTTCTAAGTTGTTACAATTTTATACACAGTCACATACTTTATAACAACGTTGTGTTTAGTGATGAATTGTATACTCAGTGGCTCTATAAGACTGGACTGGACTGTAATGTCCTTTAACTTAGTGTCGTTGTAGCCATCCTAACACAACAGATTCTCGTATGTTTGTCATGGTGCTGCTGTGGATAACCACCTACAAGTCATAGACTTGTGTAGCAATTAGTTATGCACAGTGTGGAGAGCCTGATGCTGATTGTAAGTGGTTGTCACTGCTATATTTACTTTGTACTTGTATCATCCTTTGAGGCGAACTCCTTCTTCCTACGAGGAAGACACTTGCTTCAGAACAGCATCACAAGTTACTTAGGCAGCAGCTTTCCATGGTTTCTGTGGACTGTGTCCTGGGTTTGCATCAAAGACCACCTTAAATGAGTGACTTGGGTACCATATAGGTTCCTGTTAGTGTACTCTATGATGTTTGAACATGGTCAAATTGCTTCATTATGTGGAATGTATCTAGACACCATTAAGAAATGAGTGGTACTAGGGATTTAGCTTAGTGGCTACAATGGTTAGAATGAGAATATCCCCCAGAAGCTCAGATGTTTAAACTCCTGGCCCCCAGTTGGTGGTGCAGTTTGGGAAGGTTTAGGAGGTATGGACTCAATGAAGGATGTAGGTCACTGAGATGAGCTTTGAGAAAAAAAGACTCCTACCAATTCTAGTTCTCTTCTTCTGATTTGTGCTTTTGGTTCAAGATACGAACCCTTAGGTTCCTGTTCCTGCTGTCATGCCTGTATTCTTCCATTCCTCCCTAATATGATGGGTTCTTTTCCCTCTGGAGCCACAGCCAACATAAAGTCCTTCTCTAAATTGCCTTGGTTGTGGTATTTTATCACAATAACCAAAGAAGCACCATACTGTGGTAGAAAACTGGATAGAAATTGCAAACTCTGGATGGCTTGGGGTCACCAATACTGGAGAGGAGAAAGTAGTATAGAAAAAAAGCCCTCAACAAAAGACCCAGGAATTAAACCATGTATGACTGTATACAAAGGTGTGTGTGTGTGTGTGTGTGTGTGTGTGTGTGTGTGTGTTAAGTATAGATGCTTGGAATGTATTTAGACAATAGTCATAAAGAACACATATGTAGAAAATACATACATGTACATATATACATATATAGAAATGGATCAAACAAGGGTTCAACATATGTCATCTCATTTTCTACTTATGACAGCCCTGTAAGGTACTGTCTTCATGCCCAGAGTCCAGAATGTGGCAGAAGAGTGAGGCAGAAAATGAGGCCTACAACATGTTAAGAAAGCAGTTGTCAGAGAGAAATACTGGAAATACTAAGCAGAGCAAAGACAAATCTACAGCAGGTACAACTACCCAGAGGCTGATAGTGGTTCTGGGAAGAGCAAATGGTGAGCTTTTGACATTTCTTCTAGCTCTGTTTTACTTTGTTTCTTGCAGTGAATTTCTTAAACTGTCCCTGATCCTCCCACAATCTACATGTTCTTATTTTCCTGGCACAGAAGAATCTAGAAACCTCAGTGGGTACTTGTTATCTGCCTATGACAAGAGTCGCCCATGATGCTGGCTTAGATCACTGTTTGACTTCACTTGCATTAATCCAGAGCCCTTGGCAAAGCTGTCTCCACTTGTTAAAGTAAGGAAAGCAGAATTACCCTGAGTTGAGCTTTACATCACTTTGATTTTAACAGTATAGTACAGTATTCTCTCTCTTTAAAAAAGATACTTCTAATCATTGAAAGTGTTATACATGTACATAATGTATCTTTATCGTAGTCATTTGAACTTCTCCTTAGGTCTCATTTCAGGGCTCCCCTAACACACCTCCCTTGCAACTTCACTTCCTCATTTTACTTTTTAAAACTATCTATGGATTCTAATTAGTGATGCACATATATGTATAGTATAGGAGTACATACTAGGGCACAAAATCATCATTCAGTGACCACCACTCCAACACACACACACACACACACACACACACACACACACACACAGAGAGAGAGAGAGAGAGAGAGAGAGAGAGAGAGAGAGAGAGAGAGAGAAGTGACTCTTTTCTCTAGCACCCATTAACTACAAATAGATCATCTTATGGCTCTTATATTTTTCTCCTCTTTTTTCCTTAATGTTCTTTGAGCATAGAGCTTGAGGTAGGTTGGGTTGATAGAGATGTTCCCAGCTCTGACAAATCACTCACGGTTGCTAGCTTTCTGCACTTCAGGTAGCTGTCAGTCTCTTCATTAACTACTGCTCACTGCAATAAAAAGCTTCTCTGGCCAAGGTTAGGAGAAGCACAAATCTATAAATATAAGCATAAATATTCAGAAACAGTTTGGTCATGTGAGCAGTTAGCCAGACAACAGCAGTGAACTTCTGCTAGGCCTGACCTCCCCAGGCATGGTTCTGACCAGGTTTACAGTTACCATGTGAGAGACTCTCTCTCTGGAGCAGGCCTCAGTTCAATCAGGAGAGTGACTCATTACTCCATAATCAGGCACTGTTGCACTGAGGGCAGGTGTATCTTTCTGCACCTTATCTGGCAGGTTAGTATTATAGCAAGAAGGGCCCAGACTTGGGAAGGTCATTAATATATTCCTCCCCAATCATAGTACCTTTCACCACCGTGAAAGCTAGGTATCGGGAGAGAGTTTTCTGATATTTTCTAAATTATTTTTCTAAATAAACAACACCTAATATATTTTTCAAGGTATAAATAAATAAATTATCTCCACTACTTTCATTGACAGTATTTATCCTTAGATAATATCCTCCAATTCTGTTTTCATTAGCATATTTTTGTGTTTTTAAATTTTAAATTAAAATTACTCTGAATTTCTATGAAAAAAACATATATATTACAAATTACCTTGGCAAATATGTATGTTATATATTAATCAAATTAGAACCAACTTATCATTTCAAATATATATCTTTGCTATGGTAAAAACAAATAGAAAGGCTGGCGAGGATGTGGAGAAAGAGGAACACTCTTCCATTGCTGGTGGGACTGCAAGTCGGTACAACCACTTTGGAAATCAGTCTGGCGGTTCCTCAGAAAACTGGACATAGTACTACATGAGGACCCAGAAATACCACTCCTGGGCATATACCCAAAAGATGCTCCAACATGTAATAAGGACACATGCTCCACTATGTTCATAGCAGCCTTATTTATAATAGTCCGAAGCTGGAAAGAACCCAGATGTCCCTCAACAGAGGAATGGATACAGAAAATGTGGAACATTTACACAATGGAGTACTACTCAGCTATTAAAAACAGTGAATTTATGAAATTCTTAGACAAATAGATGGATCTGGAGGATAAAATCCTAAGTAAGGTAACTCAATAACATATGAACACACATGATAGGCACTCACTAATAGTGGATATTAGCCAGAAGCTCAGCATCCTTCTTAGAATGGGGAACAAAATACCCATGGAAGGAGTTACAGAGACAAAGTTCAGAGCAGAGACTGAAGGAATGACCATCCATAGACTGTGCCACTTGGGGATCCATCCCATAAACAACCGCCAAACCCAGAAACTATGGCAGATGCCAACAAGAGCTTGCTGACAGGAGCCTGATATAGCTGTCTCCTGAGGGGCTCTCCCAGTGCCTGGCAAATACAGAAGTGGATGCTCACAATCATCCATTGGATAGAGCACAAAGTCCCCAATGAAGGATATAGAGAAAATACTCAAGGAACTGAAGGGGTTTGAAGCCCCATAGGAGGAACATCAATATGAACTAACCAGTACTCCCAGAGCTCCTTGGAACTAAATCACCAATCAAAGAAAACACATGGTGGAATGTGTGGCTATATATGTAGCAGAGGATGGCCTAGTCGGTCATCAATGGGAGGAGAGACCCTTGGTCCTGTGAAGGCTCTATGCGCCAGTATAGGGGAATGCCAGGACCAGGAATGGGAGTGGGTGGGTTGGAGAGCAGGGGGAGGGAGGAAGGGATAGTGGATTTTCGGAGGTGAAAGTGGGAAAGGGGATAACATTTGAAATGTAAATAAAGAAAATATGTAATAATAATAAATTAAAAAAACAAATAGAAAACATTCTTAAAACTCATCCAAAAACGTTACTAATTTCATAGGAATCAAACAAGCTTACTTATGTATTGTATGACCCTGGTTAACTGTATTTCATCTTAATAACAATAATAATGACACCTGCCTTTTGGGCTTACACATTATGTTCACACTTTCCAGGGTCCAGTTCACAGAATAGCCTCAGCTGATGTGGACATTTCCTTGATTATACAGTGGGGTTTAACATTGTGAGGCTTGCTGAGGAATGGATGCCCTGGACAGACCAGTCATTGTGGCTTCCAATGGGATTTGTATTTTTAAATCTGAAACCTTTCTTTAGGCTAATTTTTTTTATTTTATTAATTCATAAAGGAGAAAAATATTATAAAATCTTTTCTGTCCATGTACACAGCTCAAATCTCAGTTGGTGAACACTTTCCTTATCACTGTGCTTTCTGACTTCCACACTGCCCGTAGGAGACAGTAAATTAAGTCTTTAATGTTACCTCTTAGAAAGGCAAGATGGCCTTGATGAGTTGCAGGGGAGATGATCTCTTGGAGTGCCAATTTGTTTGAGGACTGCAAAACAAACAAGCTGTGGACCAGGAGGACAGGGGACCCTGGAGGAACAGCAATTAGATATGACCCGAAGAGAATAAAACCCAACCCCAAATGAGCTGAACACATCAACTGCTATTAAATCATGGCTTTCCCCCTCCATTGCCCTTTTAATGTTTGGTTTCTCAATAAATGAAAGGAATCATTTGAAGTGAGGGTCTGGAGAAGGCGGGCCTTTGACCCCTAGCTAGACCACAGAGATCAAAGGCAGGCCCATATGTGTGAGATATTATCTTTTCAAGGCAAGTGGGCTGCTGTTTTGTGATGCAGTAGTGTGGAAACAGACAAATAGCTAGTAAGTGACTGCTGAAGAGAGATGATGGACTGGGACTGAGCAGGAGATGGGAGAATCTGAGGGACAGTGTGCTTCTGAAGTCTTTGTATTTTGTTTTGACTATGGAAGATCCTTCCACACTTGGGGGGTTAATTACTCTACTTGTGACTTAACTCTAAGCCACCTTCCATGTCCTGAATGGCCATTCAGCCTTGCAAATACACTCCTTATTTAATTCTTTATATTGTCCCCTATCTTTAAATGCTGATGATTTTTTTTTTTTTTGCAAAGTAAGGATTTTGCATAGTTTTTTGCTACCCTCATGAACTCACGGCTAAGATCTTCAGTAGCATTCATCACAAGAAAATGCCCTCTGTGCAATCTCAGTATGGAAGTCAGACAAGCTACCCCACAGCTACAGAGGCACTCAATCCATAGGAAGATATGATTCTCTTCCCGCTCTGGCTCTGTCTCCCTCCCATACATAATTAACCCCCAGGGCCCAACAGCTCTCCTTGTTATTTTGGGGAGGCAGCTGTGAAGACAAGAGGTTGTTTTCAACTCCCACGAATCACCACATAACCTAGCAGCTTTTAGGGGCCTTAGCCTATGTACTGTCCTTCATCAGTTTGGTCATAAATGGACCTCAGAAAGAGTAAAACAGATGGAAGGTTAGATGGATTTCATCCAGTGTGGTTGAACTTGACCTTTATAGCACTTTTCCTCACTGAACTCTGTGGTGATGCTTCCTATAGGGCAACCAGGCCTGTCCCAGTTGGTTCTATTGCCCTGCTCTCCTCTGCCAGTTAGCATCTTGGTACCAACCCTACCCCACCCTGTGTTTGCTCCTTTTCTTCTTTCTGTTGTCTGCTTCCTTCACTCTTCCTTTCTCTATTCCCTCTTACTCTCTAGGTCCTACTTCCTCCTCACTGTACTCTCATTTTCTCACTCCAATACTGTACTGTCCTTTTCCCAACTTTATCTTTGCTCTCTAGGTCTTTAGAGATCCAGCCAGCACCCTTAAGGGCTAGAGTGGATATATAGAATTTTCTTTTGTTAATATGTTTATCAAGACATCCATACTTGATATCCTACTTGATAGTTTACCCTGGCTCCTGTTTTTTGTGATACAGACACACATATGTACACTGACATACACACTAATACAGATATATCAATACATACAAATATAAAGAACATGAATTAAAATATACAGACAGCCAATACATACCAATCAACACAAGCATATGTACTTATACACCCTCAGCATGCAGACCAATACCCAGACTAATGCAAAGACATTATCAGAGGCATTGAAACACAAAGCAGTATCAACAGCCTATATGACCAACACTAGCACTTATACAATACAGCATATACCAATGCTCATACTAATACATATACACTAACACACATATGAGCATATATGGTAAGAAGAATAGATATAGTAACATACAGCAATACATGCCACACATTCTAATACACACATGAATAAAGACACTAGTATATTAATATAAGTAAATATTAACTCCTACACCAAAGCACACTAACACCTGTGCAATCCAACACATGTAAACACCAATAAAACAAAGAGAAAAGAATCACTTCTGAACCCTGTGTTTTTCCATTACCGAGTTGAGAGGGCCCAAGACTAGATTCGTATTGCCAGGAGTTTGTGGGGTTCTCTTGGATATCTGCTGACAACTAGGCTGAAGGAAGCTCTGTTACTCTCTTTGGAAATACAACTTGATGCCGTGCCCTTGTTAAAAAATAGAGATCTTTGACAGAAACACAAAAACGTGACATTCATAATGATCATGGACAACCAAACATCAAAAGAAACAGACATACACTATAGTTATTATTGATCTCCTCAAATAAGATCTACCATGCAATTAGTTAATACAACCCTAAATATGACTCAAAAAATCATAATCTGAAGCTGTACCACTGCCCCCAAACCACATAGTATCAGTCTAGACAGTTTTAGAAAAAAGAAGCTCATTTTCTATGGGAGGTGTTGAATTGGTGTTGTTTGAGGGAGGAATGTAGGGGAGAGAACCAGAGGGCTTGAAGTAAACAGCCTGTTATTCCCAGGATCTTATATATGGATGAGCTCCCTGGGATGGCTCCACCATTAAAAGCAAAAGGATAAAGAATTGTAAGAATCTTTTAAGTATTTCTTATCACCCTACTCTTCACATAGAGCATGAGAAGCAACTTTAATAACTTAATACAGGAACATTTTCTTTCCCCTCAAAGGAGAAAATTATGCAAGCGTACTTTTCATTTATAAACCACTTAAATGAGCTGTCTTTTCTGATAACATGAGAACAACAACCTTATCTTACTGCAGTTAGGGCCATGTCATTGGCTCTATGGCTTGACACCTCTAAGGTTCTGACAATCAAAGGCATTGATCTATTTCTGAAAATAACCTCTCAGTTGTTTATGACAGACCTCTGCTATGCAAATTCCTGTGTCAAAAAGATGAGCTGACACTCCTTCACACTGACTTCTCCATTATTACCCTAATGTATCTTAGACATCAGAAAGCCAAATTTATGATGATTTTGCCAGACAACATTTAAACTAGCTGTTACCAGTCCATCTAAGACACAGATCATTTTAGTAGAAAAAATAATTCAAAATCTTTATTCACAATAAAAGGCTAATTGATAGAATGTATCTAGTAAATTGAGTACTAAGGGTGTGTTACTTGACAATACTTGATAAAGCCTTGAGAATCTCTTTAATGTGCTTGCTACATGCTTAGGTCACATGTTTGGTCACAGATGCTTGGTGTCCTCCTCTGGACTCTATATGTTCATTCACACATGGGTGTATGCAATGGCATACATGTGTACTCGTCTGCCCCTGCCCACACATGATCGTTTTCACAAGTTGTTAGGAGTCTATTACATACTAGAGACCATGTTTGATTTTGAAAACATAATAAAAGCCCAGCCAAAATCCTCACTCAGTGCTCAGTCTAATGGAGAACATAGATACTAACCACATGGCCACACCAAGCTTTAAGTTATAGTCCAGAGGATGAGGAAAAGCAAGGCAACTAAGAAACCAAATTCTGGTTGAGCACCCTTAATCCAAAAGTCTTGACACATTCTGAAGACCTCATGAGGTCATAAGTGGACAGATCTATACTTGGCTGCATGTAAGAGGTGCAACTTGAAGTCAGGCACACTTAAAATGATTTCTGGTGATGTGCAACATATGAATTTCACCTTTAGAGTGGAGTCTCATACCCAAGATGTCCCATTATGTAGGTACAAATACTTTAAAATACAAACGTATGCGAAATTAAAAACTGTTCTGCTCATGAGCATATTAGAGGAAGGATGGTCAACATGGACAGGTCTGTGGCTCCCAGAGAGCAGCATAGATCATTTGGTGCTGATCTGTGGATAAGAACACTCTGAGGCAGAGTGTGGCAAGACTTTTCTGCTCTTCTTCATGCACACAACAAACCAAGTCCCTGAGAACATTCTTGCCTGAGCTGCTGCTGCTGCTGCTGCTGCTGCTGCTGCTGCTGCTGCTGCCGCCGCCGCCGCCACTGTCATTATTAGGGTGGCAATGCTCCCTTTTGCTTTCAGCCTTTTGAGACAAGATCACACTGTGTAGCTATGTACACAGACAACACAGCTAGATCTGTCCTTGAGTACTGTAGACCCTCAATGTCTGAGTGCAAGTTGATTTCACTTTTTCCCCTTCTACTTGTCTTGTTCTGAAAGGTAGTTTTCTTTTATTACAAGCTATGCAATACTAATTCTTCTTTAACTCTACCAAATGATTTTTGCCAAAGACATTGGTCAATTACTTTTAACCCAGATTTGGTCTATGTATTGCCAACATAAGTTAGGTTCCACTTGTTTTTTAAAAATTACCTTATCTACTGGTGGATTTTGACACAAGCTAGCGTCATCACAGAAGAAGGAGCCTCAGTTGAGAAAATGTCTCCCTGAAATCCAACTGTAAGTTATTTTCTCAATTAGTGATCAATGGGGGAGGGCCCAGGCTTGGTGGGTGGTTGCCATCCCTGGGCTAGTGATCCTGGGTTCTCTAAGAAAGAAGGCTAAGCAAGCCATGTGAAGCAAGCCAGGAAGCAACATCTCTCCACGGCCTCTGCATCAACTCCTGCTTCTAAGTTCCTGCCATCCTTGAGTTCCTGTTTTGACTTCCTCCAATGATGGAGTATGATCTGGAAGAATAAATCAAATAAACCCTTTCCTCCCCAATTTGCTTTTCAGCCCCGGTGTTTCATTGTAGCAATACCTAAGACTCATTATATTTGTATAATAAAATGTTTCAAAGTACATTTATTCATTTATACAATAATTTATATTTATGTATGGGGCAGTGGGGGCACACAGACCATGTCAATCATATGCATATCAGACAACTTTTGGAATGTGGTTTTCTTTCCACCATGCAGAGCGCAGGGATTGAATTCAGATTGTTCAGTTGGCAGTAGATGTCTTTACACACTGAGCCATCCCACCAGCACCTGTTTGTATTTCTATGGTAATTTAAAATCTGTTCTTTTTTATATTAATGAATAGCACTAATACTTTTTGGTATGTCTTGCAACTTCCTCCATCTTACCTCTCCCCTCTCCCACATCTGACACTTTGGACTCAATGATGTCCTTTCCTCTTTCCTGAATTCTTTGCTTTTATGTTGTGCAAGTAGTGCATTAATATTCTAACTATTGTTGCTTTCACAATTTACTACTTAAAAGGATCTTGTAATATGTTTCCCATACATTATCTTTGCCTTACTATGTCAACTATGGAATAAAAATGCACTGCTTTTATTTTGCTAACCTTCCACCTTGTTGTTGCAGCCTCCTGACATAAATGTATACTCATGATAATAACTTTTAAATCCAGTATACTCCACTTTTTCACAAGCTTATATTTAGGAACTCCTTTGTTCATCTGCTTCTGATCTATTCTTGGAAGCAGACTTAGCAGGAACCAGGGCCAGGTTCTCAGTCCCACAGTTGCTCTGTCTTGCACTCAGACATAGATAGCCACCCAGATATTTATTTGGTGTGTACTCTATGCTAGGTGTTTAAACACTGAGGAGGACAGTGGTGCTAGCTGTGTTCTCCCAGGCTTGCTGCTGGGTCATAGTGTGCAGAACAACAGAAGTACCTGGTAATGTTTATTACCTGAGCTCATTTCAGTATTCAGTCTTTTGTCATTAATAAGTTGGCTTTTTTAGAAGTGAAAACTATCTCTTGAAGACTTCTGGCAAGCTGCAAAAAAAAGTTAAGTTTTTTCCACTTTATTTACTATAAGTCTTGTTCCTACTTATAACTCTTAAAACAAATAAACAAATGCAGGGTGAAAAGAAGGTGGTGGTAAAGAGACTTAATCAAAAATGGCTAGCTGTCCATAGAAATGCCCAGCTTGGTGTGAAATTTTCCTTGACAGTATGCTGTTGATGAGAAACAGCTGCCTCGTCAGGTAGTGTATTTCCCAGGATCCTGTGCCTGGAGAGCAGCCTGTGTGACTGAGGTCTGTCCAAAGGCATTGGGTAAATGGGTTCAGTATCCCAAACACTAACTTTTTCCTCCCATTTTCAATGAAAGCCACAAATTGGAAATAACCTGAGTTCTGTGCCACTACTTGGGGTCAAAATTACCTGGCCCAGAATGGCTCACCTAGGGCTGGGGCATGGACAATAAACTCCCCATTTTGACAGGTCTCTTGTGTTAGAGTGACTCTCTCTACAGCAGTTAGTTAGCATTAGCTTTATAAATACATATTCGCACTGTAAATAGGCAACCAAAAAATGTATGGCCCAGTATACATTCATGAGAACCCTTTCCCCACTCCTGTGACAGATACATTAATTCATCATCCCTGTCTAAAACTCTTGTTATATGAGTAGTGCTATAAAAGTCTTTCAGTATTTATTAATGATCAAAGACAAAAATTGATAACAGATTAATACTAATTTCGTTTGGATTTGAAGGAGGTTAGAGTCATTTCCAAGTTCTGCATTACAAACCATACCTTGGTCATTGTTCAGCATAGTCAGAGAGACCTGCATGGTATCTATGAACAAAATGAGAAACTTGTATAATGAGCCCTAGCTGAAGTCTATCCATCTATCTCAACTGAAATGCTTCAAAGAGAATATTTTGGATGAAAACCTTTTAGTGACTTATAGGTAAATTCTATGGTTTTCCTATCCATTATTTCAACCTATCCAGTTCATGAAATACAACTTCATGTTATATATCCTTGAAGTCCTTTCCTCCCAACATTATAGCCATTAGCAAAAAGGAACAGTATTTCCAGATGCACTGTAAGTGGGAGGTTGCTTTCCACCAGTCACTCTGTGCATGGCTGGGAAAGTCATAAAGCATCCTTGGATGCCACAACTCGATCTTTAAATCTGCCATCACTGATGACAATTTTCTGCTTGATTGGAAGCATAATGTCTAAGAAGAAATCTCAGAGCCAACTTTGGACTAGCTTTACTGTTGGTGACACCTGCCTTATCACCAATAAAAATGATGCATTGCACAAAAGTAAATTACTCAGCAAACAATTCCCAGATATCACCTTTGCTGTGGAGTGTGAAACAGGACTACTCCCTTTCCCGAATGTCAGGAGGTTTACAGAGGAGGAATGACCTATTGGCAGTTACTCAATGGGAAATATTCCACCTCACTTAGATATATGATGTTTAACTTTACATACTTAGTACCCATTGCAAAAATAAAACAGAACCATCAGTGTGGTGCTTGCAGAACCCAGCAGAATATGAACACATCCTATTGTAGAGGAACACACACACATCTCTATTGTAGAGGAACACAGACACATCTCTATTGTAGAGGAACACGCACATCTCTATTGCAGAGGAACATGCACATCTCTATTGTAGAGGAACCCGCTACTGAAGAACACACTGAGGGCTGGAGGGAGCACATTCCGCCAACCAAGGCTGCTCAAAATGGACACAACGTCAGCAATTTTTAGTCTTAAAAATGTGTCTGAAGATTAATTTGAAATATCCTAATGAAGACAGATTTGAGACCAAAAAAATCCCTACACCTAGCAGAACATTTCATTGCCCACACATTTGCAAGAAAGCAAAAATCAAATAACACCAACTTAATATGAACATTTCTGCATTTTTTTTCTGACTTGGACAAGGCTTGGGAATCATCACTAAAGGACATGAATTTGGGTAACTTCATTTGGTTCAATAAAGACCTCATTAGGACATTCAGGAGTTACCCGTTCAGATATATGAGAGAAAACATCCCTAAATCCTGTTACCAAGGATAAGTTGGAATGTTTTAATTATACCCTGTCCCTTGTTTCAGATATCTGTATGTGTACATGTGTAGGTGCTTCTATGTGCTTCTATGTACACATTGTGTGTACAAAGTGATATGCTCTTTTTCAAAGCTTGGCATGTGCAATTATGAGTCTGCTGAGAAACAACTTCACATAACCTAACAGGATGCTGGCCCCTTAACTTTTTAACACACTTCCCCAATTAAGCATTGTAGGCTCCAGGCTTTAACAGCTGTCTGCAGCTGTTGAAAAGTGATTTATCATTGTCAAAGCTTGTGACCAAAACGTTAAAAGATTTTCTTTTCTTTATTCTTGGCAGGCTGACTTTCATCTGTATGGCTATCCATCCTCTTTAATGCTTTCTACCCACAGTTGCAATAAAAAATGAAAGAAAAATATTTTACTGAATAATTTTGAATTTTATTTTACTCACATAGATGCTCTAACAATTTGTGAGAATCTTTTGTGTAAGAAAATATTACTCTAAAAAATATTTGTTTTGCTTTATGGAGAGAAGTATAGAGTTTTGCTCAAAAGCCTTTTGATGGGAATCTGATTTTATTCATACATAGGAAATTCTTTTAAATTCTAAAAATGTTCTAAGAAATCTAAAACCATTTCCTTGTTTGAATAACAAAAATCCTCCCCTTTTTAAACTGATGTTAAAAAGACTTCCACATCAAACATGTAGTGTTTTCACAGTGTCATGCTTTGCTTTGAAAGGAAGCCTTAATACCTCAAAATCAGAAGTAGAAGAGCCCTGGGAGAGCCTGTGCCAGCCTCCACGCTGTCTTCTTGGTCTGCTGACCTTGGAGAAACAATTGAATGAAAGGCTTTCTCTTACTCATGCTTAACTTCTCTTTCTCTTTCCTGTAACTATTTACCTAAAGTCACTGGGAGTCAAATTCTATTTAAGTTTGCTCTTCACCTGTTTAGTCAACAAGCTCAGATATTGTGTGTGTGTGTGTGTGTGTGTGTGTGTGTGTGTGTTACTTTGGAGTGAAACCAGGTCTCCCCATCATGCTAGGCAGCGGCTCTGTCTCCCAGCCCTTCACATTTTTTGTTTGTTTGTCTTTTAGATAGTGTATCACTAAGTTGTTCATGGTGACCTTGAAGTAATGTAAACTGATCTAGAATTTGCCATCTTCCTGTCTCAGCTTCTTGAATATTTAGATTACAAACCTTCATCACCAGGCTTATCTCAATAAACATCTCCTGAGTGCCTACTGTGTGCCACATCTTATTTGTGTCGACAAAGCAAATGTGGATATTCTGCCCTCCAGAATTTCTGTTCTACATGTCAGTCAACATGTACAAGTCATGTCTAGTCCTTGTCACATGGCCAACATAATCTTTTACTCCTAAACCATTATTTCATTGTTTATGTTCTCAAAGTTCTGTGAAATAAAATGTGCCCATTTTACTGTGCAAGTGACTGACTGAATCTGAAATCTGTTTCCATATCCCCAGTGTTAGCACAGAGAGCCCTCACAGGCTTCTCAGCGGATCCATCTTTTGTTGTGGAAACCAAGATTCACACACTGTAGTTGGCAAGGTTTAGGAGCATTTTGTTTGTTTGTCTGTTTGTTTGTTTGTTGTTTTGGAGGGTTTTTTGGTATTTTGTATTTTTGTTTTGTTTTAAGAGGCACCAGTTGCCTTTAATCAAGATCTTTTCCTGGCTTTTAGACTCTCTCCACTTCTTAGTGATAAATGAATCAAAGAAAAAAGGCAAACTGACATAGAGAGCCATTATGACACAGGCTGCTAGAGCATGGGCAAAGTAGAGACATGAAGGGAAACCAAGTGCGTTTGTGACCATTTAAAGTCTTACTGAAAATCCCAGGTGACTAGCGGGCATAACTACCACGCACCAGCCTGCCTCAGAGACTCTTGGTTTGACTGCAGCTAGTGTCTCCTCTGAGATAAAAGGAGCAAAGATAGGAAGCTGTGCTGGCTCTGACATACCCCCCGCCCCGTCTGCTGACTTCCCTGAAGAACAGGCACTTGACCATTTTTAGCAGTTTGGGCTATAGATCTGTTCTCCTGATGATAATGATTTCTTTGAGTAACTTCCTGTTTTCACAGCATTCCCTGGAGTGTTGGTGCCCTGAATTGCACTCATGACAAGGTTCTAGGAACAGTTGGAGCTGCACATGCTACCCTAATCATGACCCACAAACTTCCTGGAAAACAAAGAGAACAGTAGAAAAGGTAGAAAGAAACTCCAATTTTAACCTTAATTTCTCTTTCCCATATTGTAGGGTTCATTCCACAGACATTGACTTTATGAGGACTGCCTAGGAGAAGAAAGGCACCCTGAAGAATCAAGAAAGAGCTGGAACCAGCGATCAAGATGTATGCCATGCCATAGCTGGACATCTGTGGGTGACACAGGCTGATGTAAGCCCTGTCAATCCCGCTTTCAAGAAGAGAGAAAGACCCCCCCAAGAAAAGTGCTCTCTTGTGTATCAGCTGATACATTGGAAGCTGACTGTAGATGGGCATGAGGACCAGAGGACCAGATAATAGAGAAAAGGAAGCTTTGCATTCATTTGCCTAAGTTATCCTTTTCAAGTTCAAGAAGAGTTGGAGTTAAAAGTCTCAGAGGTTTTTGTTTTATTTATTTTTTCTTATTAAGAAGATGGCTATTTAAAATGCCACAGGAAATGTGATTAATTTCTCCAATTTATCTTTAAGGAACAGCTACAATATTTCAAACTGTTTCCCCTTTGAGGAAAAAAAAAGGAAGTAACTATAAAATTAAGAGCCTCCAAAACATCATGTCTTTAAAAAAGGTTTCCTGAAGCATCTGGCTGTGTGTTTCTGAGCTAGTGCTCAGATAGAGTTTGGTAGACATCAGCTCTGTTGCTGAGTCTCATCTCAGAGGAAGAAAGTGGTTGCAATTCAGCTCTTCAGAGGTTTGTTTTACACATTTATTTTCCTAACATCTTGTTTCCTCTGGGTAACTCTAAAGCCAAAATTACCGGTATAATTGAAAAAAACATGTGAGGGGACAACAGGATTTTATGGATAGAACATTATTTTCTAAAGAAGATGACTCAAACCCATCCTAAGACTCTGATAAGCAAGAAGACACTTGGAAGGTAAAAAAAAAAACTACATTTTTTAATTACCCACCAGAGAGAATGTCTGGTCTAAAAGAGGTTCACATGCATGTGTGAGCCTGCCCGGTGTATGGTAAAGTACTCTGCAAATATGAGGTCTCCTGTTGCTGCAGAACCTGGGAGGCAAGCTGTGTCTGCTTAGCGAGAGAAGGAAGTGCCAGGCTCTCAAAAGTGTAGTCTGATGGTGAGCTTGGTAAGCAGAGAGGAGAATGTTGAAGCCATGTCAGGTTACAGAAAGGAACAGAGAGTGAAGGGAAGAGGGAACCACACCACTTAGGAAGCCCAAGAAAGGTCTCCAATGGTTGTGTGTGCTAACTTCAAGAGAAAACAGTTTTGGACTATACTAAGCAGTTGGTGTGGAAGACACTTCCTGGGAGAAGGAGGGATGTTATAAAAATCACAGAACCATTGATTCAGGAATGAAAGATAAAGGCTTTTTTCACATACTCCTACTCCACTTGGTTGATTTGAGGGCTGTTCTTATCTTGTTTTATGCCACCTTATCAAAACACTCTGACCAAAAGCAACTTAGGGAAGGGAGGGTTTATTTTAGTTGACACCGCCAGCCTTTCACATTGAAGCCACAGTGGCAAGTGCTCAAAGCAGCTTGTTACATCACATCTGTTTCCAGGAGCAAAGAGTGTGATAAATGCACCCTTGCTTGCCTGATGTTAGTTGGCTTTCCCACTCTTACAAAGTTCAGGCCCCAGCTGAACCAAGGTAGGCTAGAATGATTAACAGTCAAGACACACCCCCAGAGGTGTGTGCAAGCATCAATAAGATCTAGATAATTCTCCTCTGCTGAGATTCTATTTTCAGATGACGCTAGACTGTGGCAAGTCAGCATTTAAAACTAAGCATCCTAACTGTAAAACAGGTTCAGGAGGCTTCTGAAACTCTCTGTCAGCTCAGCAGATCCCTGGCTTGCTGGCTGGTGATGTCTACATTGAGGGCAGAGAGAGAAGGCGTGAGGGTATAAGGAGCAGACTGGAATACGGAAAGTTGGGAGGAGTGGTTGAGGATAGAGTTGGAAATAGCATAATGAAGAGTGGTTCAGTTTGACTTCTTCTCAAAAATATTTATAGACAAAAGAGATTGTCAAGATCATGAAAATCAGGGCTGATTGCAGATATATACAAATAAGTGATTAGACAAAGTACAAAAGATGCTAGGATCAGCAGAAAGGTTTCTCATAGGTTTTTAGTTATTCCCCATGTCAGCTGCTGACACCCACACCAAAGGACCAACTGGTGCGCGTGCGCATGCGCACACACATCCAGTGGCTTCAGCTCAAATTCATCCAATGGGAGGTGCAAACAGATCAGAGGAAGGAGTCATGATTTCTCTGCTTAGGTCACAATTGGCAGTACCTGGCTTTTTCTACTACAGCTTATCTCTCTTGTTTGAGTGTTCCCTTCTACAGCTTAGCTATTCTCATGGACCCCAGTGGACCCCTTGCCTTTCCCACAATGCCTCTCATTGTAGCAAGCTGCAGCTAATGCTTAGCTCTACCTGTTAGTGTCTTACATCTTATAGTTTCTTTATTACTGTATCTTCAATAATCCTCAGAGATGTTACATCATCCCCACCCTGAACCCCAAACTGATTCAAAGATCCAGGAGTTTCTACCCCCACTACTCTCTATGTATGAATTACTAGAGGAAAGCACACGAGTGAGCTGTATGCCTTTAAGTATACTTTCCTCCTGTAATTCCCATACAATGTTCCCGCTTGTGACAATGAAGGTTATGTTAGCAAAATTCAAAGAACTAAACAAGTGAAATTTCAACACCATCTACCTCTTAAGATGAGCCTTCCTACTTTAAACCATAGATGTAAACTATGTTAACATTTGGCTGTTTCCAGCTTGATAGAATTAGGAGTGTTTGCAGTATAATCTTCCTTCCCTGTTCCTGTTGTTAGGCTGGTAAAAATAATAATTTCCTTCAAACTGTATGTTGAAGGAGAAAGAAAATTATAGATAGATAGATAGATAGATAGATAGATAGATAGATAGAAAGATAATTATATGCATAAAATAACTTATTAATTAAATACTAATTCTTCATATTGTCTCATAATTGGCAAGACCCAAACTTGAGCTCAAAGAAGTATTACAATGTCCACATTCTAAAGGGAGATTCAAGTAATGAAATGAAAACCTACCACCATTACTACTGGGGTCATCCAGCAGATGAAAGGGCTAAGCAAAACATAGCCTTAGTAATATCTCATGGAAATCATGTCATTTTATTTGCAGGGCAATGAAGCAGCAGCAGAAAGCTAGGATTCATGCCCTGGATGTTACTCAGACTTGTTGCTCTGTGGAACAATAAGGAAACTTTCAGCAGCTTGTATGATTCTTGTCAGCTCTCCCACATCCATGTCTCACAAGCATTGTTCTGATGGCCAAGATATGAAATTTGTGGTTTTTGGCCACATGTGAGGAGAGTTGTCCAAAATCAAACTAGCCCAGGGAACTGAAGTCCCCTGGATTTTTCATTCCTTGTGGTTTGCTTGCTGATGAAAATGGCCACATGGATTCAGATATTTCTATTGCCATGATAACTGCTGGTCTGTTGTTAGACTTACAGCTTGGTCAGCTTTGCCTGGGGAAGGTGAGAAGAGTTCCAGGTGATTCTGCCTGTTATTAGGGGTGTGCTTCTGAGCTGTGTCTTATTTTGTGATCTCAAATGATTGATGATCATGGCCAAGGTCCAGTTAAGTACTCTTTTTAGCCAGTGACAATGTTCTGATTTTATGACCAACTTATGATGGCTTATTTGTTCCAAAGTTTGATAAAATGAAATTTCTCCCATTGCATTCTTTGGTTTCTTGAAGGATTGTCTTGATGAGCCAGTCCCCTGTTGGCAATGCCATTTCAGAACAGAACACCGGACAGCATAAGGGAAGGGAGACAACTGAGCCCAGGTGGGCAGGATGGCAGGCAGGAGGGAAGGCCTGCTGGAAGCCTGTGCTCTAGCCTTGCTCTTAGCCTCAGGTGTGATGAGAACAGAGCTGTAGAGATATCTCCTGTGTTCATTTAGCTGTAGAGATATCTCCTGTGTTCATTTAGTTGTAGACATATCTCCTGTGTTCATTTGGCTGTAGACATATCTCCTGTGTTCATTTAGCTGTAGACATATCTCCTGTGTTCATTTAGTGTTTTGCTGTGTCCCCTCAGGTGGCCAGTGAAAGGTATTTTCCATTTTCTTATTCCTCAAAGTGAAATGAATGGGCTTCGCTAAGTTTTCAGCTATTAATGTGTTTTATTGGTGCACCTTTCCTTCCAGGGAAGAGCTTGTCTCTAGGGAGTGCTCTGACCCCAGGACTCAGGTGAGATTACCATTTTCTCTCCAGTGACTCTCTAAGGATTAATCAGCCAGAGGCACACAGGCCTCAGAAGCTGCAGAGCAGCTGGGACAGGGTTCTTCCTGCTACCATTGGCACCCAGAAGGTGGGGCTGTTCCACAGTCCTCTGTGCACAGGTCTTGCCAGGAGAGAGTTGGTCCCCCAGGAGTGCCGACACAGGCTACAGGAGGAATAAGTTCCAGCTAGAGACACCAAGAACATCTAACACCAGAGATGACCAGATGGTGCAAGGCAAATGCAAGAATCTTAGCAACAGAAACCAAGATTACTTGGCATCATCAGAACTCAGTACTCCCACCACAGTGAGTTCTGGATACCCCAACACACCAGAAAAGAAAGGTACTGATTTTAAAGTCATATCTCATGATGCTGATACAGGATTTTAAGAAGAACATAAATAACTCCCTTAAAGAAATACAGGAGAACACAGGTAAACAGGTAGAAGCCCTTAAAGAGGAAGCACAAAAATCCATCAAAGAATTACAGGAAAACACAACCAAACAGGTGAAGGAATTGATCCATTTAGATCCATTCAGGATCTAAAAAGGAAGTAGAAACAATAAAGGAATCACAAACAGAGACAACTCAGGAGATAGAAAATGGAGGAAAGAAGTCAGGAGCCATAGATGCAAGCATCACCAACAGAATACAAGAGATAGAAGAGGGAATCTCAGGTGCAGAAGATACCATAGGAAACATGGACACAACAATCAAAGAAAATGCAAAAAGGTCCTAACCCAAAATATCCAGGAAATCCAAGACACAATGAGAAGACCAAATCTAAGGATAATAGGTATCAAAGAGAGTGGAGATTTTCAATTTAAAGGGCCAGTAAATATCTTCAACAAGATTATAGAAGAAAGCTTCCCTAGCTTAAAGGAAGAGATGCCTATGAACATCAAAGAAAGCTACAGAATTCCATATAGTTTGAACCAGAAAAAAAATTCCTCCTGTCACATAATAATCAAAACACCAAATGCAGAGAGAGAGAGAGAGAGAGAGAGAGGCAGAGAGAGAGAGAGAGAGAGAGAGAGAGAAAGAGTATTAAAAGCAGTAAGGGATAAAGTCAACTAACATATAAAAACAGACCTATCAGAATTACACCAGACATCTTGCCAGAGACTATGAAAGCCAAGACGTCCTGGACAGATGTCATACAGACACTAAGAGAAGAAAAATGCCAACCCTGGCTACTATACCCAGCAGAAACCAAGATTACTTGGCATCATCAGAACCCAGTACTCCCACCACAGTGAGTCCTGGATACCCAAACACACCAGAAAAGAAAGGTACTGATTTAAAGTCATATCTCATGATGCTGATACAGGATTTTAAGAAGGACAATAAAGGGAAAACTCCAACACCAGGAGGGAAACTTTGCCCTAGAAAAAGCAACAAACTAATCCTTCGACAAACATAAAAGAAGATAGCCACATGAACAGAATTCCAACTCTAACAACAAAAATAACAGGAAGCAACAATTACTTTTCCGTAATATCTCTTAATATCAATGGACTCAATTCTCCAATAAAAAGACATAGACTAACACACTGGTTTTGTAAACAGGACCCAATGTTTTGCTGCTTACAGGAAACCCACCTCAGTGATAAAAACAGACACTGCCTCAGAGTAAAAGTCTGGAAAACAATTTTCAAAGCAAATGGTCCCAAGAAATAAGCTGGAGAAGTCATTCTAATATTGAATAAAGTCAACTTTCAACCAAAAGTTATCAAAAGAAGATAAGGAGGGACACTTCATACTCATCAAAGGTAAAATTTACTAAGATGAACTATCAATTCTGAACATCTATACTCCAAATGCAAGGGCACACACATTCATAAAAGAAACTTTACTAAAGCTCAAAGCACACATTGTATCAAACACAATAATAGTGGGAGTCTTTAACACCCCACTCTAATCAATGGACATATCATGGAAACAGAAACTAAACAGAGACATAGTGAAATTAACAGAAATTATGAAACAAGTGGATTTAACAGAAATATATAGGACATTTTATCCTAAAAGAAGAGGTTATACCTTCTATTCAGCACCTCATGGTACCTTCTCCAAAATTGACCATATAGCCAGTCACAAAACTGGACTTAAAAGATATGAGAAAACTGCAAGAATCCCATGCATCCTATCAGATCACCATAGATTAAGGCTGATCTTCAATAACAACATAAATAGTAGAAAGCCCACATACGTGTGGAAGCTGAACAACACTCTACTCAATGATAACTTTGCCAAGGAAGAAATAATGAACGAAATTAAAGACTTTTGAGTTTAATGAAAATGGGATACAATGAAAACAGTGCCAAGAGAAAAACTCATAGCTCTGAGTGCCTCCAAAAAAGCAACTGGAGAGAGCATACACTAGCAGCTTAACAGAACGCCTGAAAGCTCTAGATCAAAAAGAAGAAAATTCGACCAAAAGGGATAGACAGCAGAAATAATCAAACTCAAGGCTAAAACAAACCAAGTAGAAAGCGAAAGAACTACACAAAGAATCAACCAAACCAGGAGCTGGTTCTTTGAGAAAATAAACAAGATAGAAAAACCCTTAGCCAGACTATCTAGAGGGCATGGGGGCAGTATTCTAATTAACAAAATCAGAAATGAAAAGGGAGACATAACAACAGAATCTGAGGAAATCCAAAATGTCATCAGATCCTATACAAAAGCATATACTCAACAAAACTGGAAAACCTGGATGAAATGGACAATTTTCCAGACAGATACTAGGTACCAAAGTTAAATCAGGATCAGATTAACAATCTAAATCATCCCATATCACCTAAAGAAATAGAAACAGTCATTAATAGTCTCCCAACCAAAAAAAAAAAAAAAAAAAAAAAAAAAAAAAAAAAAAAAAAAAAAAAAAAAAAAAAAAAAAAAAAAAAAAAAAAAAAAAAAAAAAAAAAAAGGCCAGGACCAGATGGGTTTAGTGCAGAGTTCTATCAGACCTTCAAAGAAGATCTAATACCAATACTCCTCAAATTATTCCACAAAATAGAAACAGAAGATATTCTATCAAGTTCTTTCTATGAAGCCACAATTACTCTGATACCTTAACCACACAAAGACCTAACAAAGAAAGGGAAGTTCAGAGCAATTTCTCTTATGAATATCTATGTAAAATACTCAATACAATTCTCACAAACTGAATCGAAGAACACATCAAAATGATCATCCATCATGACCAAGTAGGCTTCATCCCAGGGATGCAGGGATGGTTCAATATACAGAAATCCATCAACATAATCCAGTATATAAACAAACTCAAAGAAAAAAAAAGCATGATCAGATCATTAGATGCTGAGAAAGCATTTGACAAAATCCAACACCCCTTCATGATAAAAGACTTGGAAAGATCAGGAATTCAAGGCCCATACCTAAACATATTAAGAGCAATATACAGCAAACCAGTAGCCAACATCAAACTAAATGGAGAGAAACTTGAAGCAATGATCTTTGACAAGGGAGTTAAAATGATCTAGGGGAAAAAAGACTGCATTTTCAACAAATGATGCTAGATCAACTGGCGGTTATCATGTAGAAGAATGAAATCAATCCATTCTTATCTCACTGTACAAAGGGGAAGTCCAAGTGGATCAGGAGCCTCCACACAAAATAACATACACTGAAACTTATAGAGGAGAAAGTGAGGAAGAGCCTCGAACACATGGGTACAGGGGAAAATTTCCTGAACAGAACACCAATGGCTTGTGCTGTAATATCAAGAATCAACAAATGAGACTTCATAAAGTTGCAAAGCTTCTGAAAGACAAAGGACACTGTCAATAAGACAAAAATGCAACAAACAGATTAGGAAAAATTCTTTAAACCAATCCTATATCTGATAGAGGACTAATATCCAGTGTATGTAAAGAACGCATGAAGTTAGACTCCAGAGAACCAAATAACCCTAGTAAAAATGGGGAACAGATCTAAACAGAGAATTCTCAACTGAGAAATACTGAATGGCTGAGTAGAACCTAAAGAAATGTTCATCATCTTTAGTCATCAGGGAAATGCAACCCTGAGATTCCACCTCACACCACTCAGAATGGCTAAGACCAAAAACTTAGGTGATAGCAGACAATGGCAAGGATGTGGAGAAAGAGGAACACTCCTCCATTGCTGGTGGGATTGCAAGCTGGTACAACCACTCTAGAAATCACTTTGATGGTTCCTTGGAAAATTGGACATAGTACTACATGGTGACCCAGCAATACCTCTCCTGGGCATATATCCAACATGTAATAAGGATACATGCTCCACTATGTTCATAGCGGTCTTATATATAATAGTCAGAAGCTGGAAAAGAACCCAGATGTCCCTCATCAGAGGAATGGATACAGAAAATATTGTACATTTACACAATGGAGTACTGTGCAGCTATTAAAAACAATGAACTTATGAAATTCTTAGACAAATGGATGGATCTTGAGGATATCATCCTGAGTGAGGTAATCCAATCACAAAAGTACACAGATCATATGCACTCACTGGTAAGTGGATATTAGCCCAGAGCTCAGAATACCCAAGATACAAGGTACAAACCACATGAAACTCAAGAAGATGGAAGACCAAAGTGTAAATACTTGTATCCTTCTTAGAAGGGGGAACAAAATACCCCTGGAAGGAGTTACAGAGACAAAGTATGGAGCAGAGACTGAAGGAATGACCACCCAGATACTGCCCTACCTGAGTATACATATTCCATATACAGTCACCAAACCCAGACACTATTCTTGATGCCAACAAGTGCTTGCTGACACAAGCCTGATACAGTTGTCTGCTAAGAGGCTCTAACAGTGCCTGAGAAATACAGACGTGGATGTTCTTAGCCATCCACTGGACAGAGCACATGGTCCCCAATGAAGAAGCTAGAGAAAGGACTGAAGGGTTTTGTACATATATAGGAGGATCAACAATATGAACTAACCAGTATCGCAAAAGCTCCCAAGGACTAAACCACCAACCAAAGAATACACATGGTGGGCCTCAGGGCTCCAGCTGCATATGTAGCAGAGGATGACCAAGTCGGTCATCAATGGGAGTTGAGACCCTTTTTCCTGTGAAGGCTCTAAGCCCCAGTGTAGAGAAATGCCTGGGTCAGGAAGCCCAAGTGGGTGCGTTGGTGAGCAGAGAAGGGGTGACTGGGATAGGAGGTTTTCAGAGGGAAAACCAGGATAGGGGTTTGTTGTGATAAATCTCCAACCCAAATATGCCCCAGCAATGAAAGCACAACTCAGTTACTATGAATACATGCTGTGCACCTAGACTGGGCAGATCTGCTTCTACACTACCAACCTCCACATCTTATGAGACCTCTTAGAACTTGTGGTTTCTCCAGGCCATGTGCTTCTGCTCTGCTTTTCTTCTTCCTCCTCCTTCTCTCCCTGTTCCATTTTCTCCTTTTCTCTCTCCCCAACTTTTCTGCTCCACCTTCCCTTTATCTGCCCAATAATCAACTCTCCTTTATTTTACAAATTAGGGTGAGAAGCAGGTTTACAGGAAATCACCTGAGTGCTGACTCATTCTTTATTCACAGCCCCTGAGAGGAGAATGGACTTAATATCAAATATAATTAGCCCCAGGGCTATCCACAACAGGGGATAGCATTTGAAATGTAAATAAAGAAAATATTTAATAATAATAAAAAAGAAAGTTTAAAAAAATTTTTATTGATGCTGAGATTATTCATGCTTGGACATTGGCACCCTCTTTAATCTCTTGAGCCCGATAGTATACATTTTCTTATACAAGTATTTTTTTTTCCTCAGTAAGCTTCTCTGAGTGCAATTTCTTTTAGTAAACAACAGCATTCAGAGACTACAAACTGGGAATTTTTGTTCCCTTGCTGATGTATGTTGGCTACTTTGTGGTTAGATATTCAGAGTAGTATACAATCTGTAAAGAGTTTGGGCAACAAAAATATTTAAGATTATCATTAAGAATAGATTCATGGAAAAGTGTAATTTAATTGTGTGCCAGCGAATTCCAGCCTTTTACGTTTTTTTTTCATACACAGTCTTATCATTGCTGTGGCTCAGATAAAGGCTGCCATGAAATTGAGACTGTCCTGCATTCCTCTTCACCCCTATGTGCATCAATAATATACTGAAAGGTGCACAGCAAACTATTAATAAGAGTCAGTATCTAATTATTATTATTGGGATTCACATCCTATACTTTTATATCTAGAAAGCAAAGAACAAAACGAAATGAATTCAAACTAGAAAGTGTATTCTAAAATTTTGGTCTCTAAAAGTCACGAAAAGGTTTATAAGTATCTGGAAATTTTATTTACCACAAGCCCCTTCTGAGTACGTTCTGATTTGGCTTGCATTCTAAGATGAGCTGAAAAAAAAAAACTGAGCAATGGGGGGTGGGGGAGGAAATGGTGGCACTCCATTTGTCCCCTTTCAGCCACCTTTCAGAGAGAGGTAGCTGGTTGAACCTTCCCAAAGTTCTTCAGCTCCACAGTCTCTTCATGATCAGCTTTGGGGCACCCTGGAAAGCTCTCTCTTAACCTCTGTGCTTCAAGTCTTCTGAATGCAGGGCGTTCCCTGTCCTAAAATCTTCAAACCTGGAACACCTAGAGTTGTGCTTCTTCCCCTGACCATACTCTGGTTACCTTCTTAGCACTCCACAGACACATCATAGGCTGACACCGCTTAAATGCTCGTCCCTTGAGCACCTGACATGCGCTCAGCTCCCTTTCTCCAGCCCATACTGAGCATAGGAAAGTGAGACAAACATATCTCAAATCATAGGACATAAGTTTGGGTAAGTTCAGCCAAACCACCTGGATCCTCTCCTCCCCAGCTTCCAACTTCTGGAAAACCTAGGTAGGAGGTCATAGGAAGAGAAAGAGTGCACAGCTACCCAAAATTTTCATCCTCAAATTTATAGTTTTATAACTGACTATTTGTATAGACAGTGAGAATAATTGTTCTCACCCCAGATGCCTATGAGGGTTTAGCAGTGTATCTGCTAAGGGCATTTAGACATCTGATTCTGTAGGGGTACAAAAACATGTCAGAATGAGGAAATTGAATTTTGGGAGAACATTAACAACTGTAAAAAATAAAGATGTGGAACAGACTACAGATTTAAGTATTTTCAAAATTAGAACATAGAGCTTAGAAGAACGGATGAGCAAATTTCTCTAGGATTCAGTAATGGAAAAGAAATGATGTGAATGGTTGATACATTTGATGATATAAAAATGATAATTTTGCCAAAAAAAGTAAAGGAGGAATTACAAACTAGAAAAATATTTGCATCTTACATTTAAGCAAAAGGACTAACCTCTAGAGTTATTTATTTATGTATGTATAAACTGTAGCTGTCTTCAGACATACCAGAAGAGAACATTGGATTCCATTACAGACAGTTGTGAGCTACCACATGGTTGCTGGGAATTGAACTCAGGAGCTCTGGAAGAGCAGACAGTCCTCTTAACCACTGAGCCATCTCTCCAACCCTATATAGACAGTTTTTAAAGAAAGAGGATTTTTCTTTAAATTTTATTTTCATACAATATATTTTGATTATGTTCCCCCTCCCCAACAGCCTTCTAGCACTTCCCCTCCTTGCTATCCACCCAATGTCATCTTCTCTTTCTCTCTGAGAGTAAAACAACCTTTCAGAAAAATTAGCTGAAGACATAAACAAAACAATGAATTTATAGGAAAAAAATGTAACTATACTTCAGCCACATGAAAAGATGCTCAGATTTGCCCAGGATAAGAGAAAGGGAAGTTAAAATTGTACTTAAATGCTGTTTCTCTGCAGTGTGGTCCACTGGAAGAACTATGAGGCAACACGTATTCTTTTATTCGGGTGGTGTTTTCTTAGCCCTCTATGGCTAAGACACCTATCTGAGGGACCAACATGGATGTTGCGTAGCCCAGAGAGACAAACAAGGCACCAGTGAGAGGAAATGGCCACATTGAACTGAAGCACCAAATCGGCACAAATCTGCTGATTGATGTAGTTAACGTAATACACTACCTGCTTATGGATTGGCTATTGAATGAATGGATGCAAACATGGCAACTTAGTATCAAGGCTTTTTCTGAAGGCTGGCCTTAGGGTTCAGGCTCCTATTTGTCCAGCTTTATTAACCATGTAACTAGCACTGTCTATTAAAAGGCCCACCTTCATCTTTTATGATAGTTAGCTCACTGTTGGCACTGGCAGAAAACAGCTCCAGAAAAGTAAGGATCCAAGAAACATTTCCTGATTCCAGTGGTTTCCTAGAAGCCTTCCTGTACTGGGTTAGCCTGATGCTGTTTGCATCCTGATGTTAATTCTGCTTCCTCAAGAGAGGTTGCTCCCAGTAGCAGCCCATCATGAACTCAGGTGATGTCATATGAACCTTCTCTCTATTTTAATTTTGTCAATAAAGGCTAGAGGCTGTGACTGGGCAGTCGAGGAGAAAAGTGAGTGGGACTGGAGGTTCAGGAGTGGGGTAGGGGAGAAGAGAAAAGAGAGGAGAGGAGAGGAGAGGAGAGGAGAGGAGAGGAGAGGAGAGGAGAGGAGAGGAGAAGAGAATGAAAGGGAAAGGAGAGAGGATGCAGAAAGAGGAGGAAGCCGAAATGTACCAGAACCATGTGGCCGGAAGAAGCCACAAATTACAGGGGTCCTGTAGCTGGAAAATAAGTGAGCCTAGTTCTAGATCTGCCACATAGCTTCTAATTATAACAACTGATTGTGTGTGTTTTGTCTGGGCTTATTAGGATTGAAATTCCAACAACACCTTCTCATCCCTGAAGTACAGCAGAAGCCAGCTCTGGCCATCAAGGAGCTCATATCCTGATCGGACTTAGTTGTACACTCAAGAACACTCATGAGGTTGGAGGCAAAGTGGTGCCTTTGCTACTGTGCATTTGTTTGTCTCGTCCACCGTCATTCCGTTCAATTGTATACTGAGATTATCCATCTCCTCACCCTGCAGCTTAGGCACACAGTAAAGACTCACATCTTTCAGGAAGCTGTGCTCAACAGCATATGACTTTAGCATAACGAGTCTTCCACCCCTTTGGAATGGCTCTTGAAATTCACCTGAACTTACTCAGAAGAAACTCATTTTGGCTGGAATGGATAAAGCCTGCTTCTTCCCCCTCCCCACTTACAGACTAAACTGTATTAGATTTGATGCCTATTTTTTCTAAATTGGGAATGTGTATGAGCCGTGTGAACCCCCACCACCACCACCAGCATACGCACACAAAGACTGTTTTATAACACTTGAAATTGCTTGTTGGGATGTATCAATTCTGATATCTGAATCTCAAGGTGGAAGTGTTTCCTGGACCCAGAGACTCTTACACATTCTGAGACCCACACTGAGCACAGTGTCCTTTTACTTCCCACTAACCTGTTCTGATCATCGAGTTAGCTTCATGGAACTCGTGTGTGGTTCACCAACCAGTTCTGTTCCTTACCATACACATCTGGATAGCAATGCACAGGTGGCATTTGTAGGCAGGAGGGAAAAGCTTGTCATACACAGGCCCCGCTGCTTCTGATAATGGGCTCAGGAAGAATTCCTCTTGCATGACATACTGCTGTGCTGCCATTCCAGGCTAAAATCTAAGTGTCTGCCATATGCTGTACTTATTGAGAACGTGTGTGTGTGTGTGTGTGTGTGTGTGTGTATGTGTGTACGTTCACCTTCCAGAAGCCCTGTGCTGCACTTGGTGTATGTTCTTACTAGAACCTCTATGCTATGCTTCAATTATTATTATTATTATTATTATTACATTATATTAATAAATACAACTGTATTTACTCATTTTGACTTAATCTTGTGTTGTATTTTTTTTCTGCCTTAATCGCTTTGGCTTTGTCATTCTCTCTGTTGCCCTGGAGTCAAACACTTTGTCCATTGAGGACTTTTGTCTTATTTTCTTATCACACTCTTTATCTTCCTACGACGATCACCAACACGTACCTCCATATGATTCTATAGCTAAAGAAATCCAGTCATTATTACCTGTAGTGCCAATAACAATTATTGATTAATCCACCATCTTTTGAACTGGGTGGCTTGAAATCAATGATTTTTATGATTCTCAATAAACCTTATGTATGGTTTCCTCCATCTAAAGATTTGCAACAAATTTTTCAAACCCTCTAAAAAAAAGATAAGAGAAAAGAAAAAAAAAAAAAGAAAAGCAAGAAAAAATCATTCAGCTACCCATACAGTACATGTGAAGTCCCAATTAAGGATATTTTAACAAACAAGTATTCTGAACCTCACAGAGAGTAAAGTCACTTGCCAAGGTACAGTCAGAAGCTACTTTATACTAGGTCAAATCAAGCTCCAGAAGTCAGTACAGAATCCATAGAAATAACAAAGTCAGCAATGCAGATGACAGAAGGGTAGTCCCAGAAAGGGCTAAAGTACCTTGCAAGTTGTCTGACCTGTAGCCAGTAAGTTGCGATGACATGTGAATATCTGTCCCAAGACTTAGAAGAACTTATTTCAGAATTGTCCCGAAGGGGCCCATTGATCACCAACCCCTTCCTCTGCCTTCTTATCTCACGGCTTAGTGATTTTTATGACATGTTTTTCTTATTTCCCATGAAACATTTATGAGATCCTGCCACTTAAATTTTTTTTTTTTTCTGACTCCAACAGACCAATGCAGAACTGTTAGCAGGAATGCTAGTCTCATTTGACCAATGTCAAAACAGCTGGCTTTCTGGTGCAGAAAAATGTTGGACATTAGGGGAAAATTACCTTAAGAATTGCAATATCTCCAGCCCATAAAATTCAATGAGAAAATCTTAGGAAAAGTGTCTTTCTAGTAAAAGTTTTCAGAAACTTGACTATGACTGAAAATAGCACAGAATAATTAGAATAAAATGGATTTCCACGTTCACAAGCTTCATTAGAAAATATTGCACAACATCCTACAATGTTTCAAAACAAATGAGATCTCATACACATTTTAGACAGTCCTCAGAGAAATGTATATTGTTGAAGAAAATACTTCTTTTTTCATGAGAATTATTTTTCAACCTGCATTGCTATTACCAAACTTGTAAGGCCAAGACACCCTTTACTAGCACTGCAAATATGTCTTTCTAATTAAATGAGCAGTTGCTACTAATAATCCCATGGGTGAGGTTCCAAAACCAAATACAACGGGGGAAGGAAATGCCATGCCAGCACACCCTGCTCTGTTTCCCAGTCTCCAAAGTGCAAGAGTTGTCTTACATCCCTGATGCCCTGAGTTCAGCTGTGAGTTCCCCATCCCATGAGCTGTACCCTCTTCAAATGGATGTGACTCAGATAAAGTTTCTTTTGCCTAATTGCTTTTTGCAGTGTGTTTAGCTATAGCATAAAAAGGGAATATGCATAGCAACGGAATATAGCAGCATAGGGTGATCCAGTCACCAGTGAGTGACTTTGGACATGGTGACATGACTTGCCAGAGTAAAGACACAAGAACTAGAGAGATGCACAGTCATGCCTGGGCTGGCTCTCACCTTTTAGAGAATGCAGCTCCCTATTGTATTTCTCTTTTACATGTGTTGTCAGACAAGTGACAGGGAGGGAAGGGTAATGCAGGGAGGGGAGGGTGATGAGGGGAAGGAAGAGTGATGCAGGGAGGGGAGGGTGATGGAGGGAGGGGAGGGTGATGCTGGGAGGGGAGGGTGATGGGTGATGCGGGGAGGGGAGGGTGATGCAGGGAGGGGAGGACTAAACATCAGTGGGTCAAAGTGAGGTTATAGCATTTACTACAGGGTTTGAGGGTGGTAACAAGGGTTCATTGGAAGGACCACAGTGGAACAAGAGACAAGAAGCAAAGAGTGGGAGAAATTGGATGATGATGCAGGGAAATTACAGGAACAGGAAATACAGGGAGTATGGAGGGAAGCCAAGGGAATTTGGTCTCCGAAATTCCTTATTTCATCCACCCACAAGAACATGGCTTACTGTGGTTCTCCCCATGGTGTTCTATAATGTTCCTGGCAAAGTATTATTGAACTCATGTCTTAGCAGCACATAGCAGTTTGGTTGTGTATCATGGCAACAGAATAATAAGGAAGATTTGTGGACATTCCCACCCTGGAGAGGAAAACTCAGATCACATTGACCAAACAAACCTGTTCCTTTCACAGTTTTCCAATGCTTAGAAGAAAGGCTTATTTTAAATGCTTTCTCATTAATTCTGTTATCTTAGTATTAAGAAAGAATGACAGATTTCAAAGCTTCAGATTCATTTACTTTTGAATGCTTGTAAACTCTAATCTCTGCTTCCTGGAGCTCTTAGACATTTATGTTTATAGCAGATGGCACCTCCCCATCCTTCCCTTTTCTCTCCCTCTCCTTCCCCTGCATCCTTCTCTCTGCAACCTTCTCTTCTCCCCTTTCTCCTTTCCCCTGCCCTCCTCCCCTACTCTCTCTCCCCCTCTTTTCTTTCTCCTCCTGATGTGCCCTATATTTCTTAATGTCCTATTGATAAGTGTGCTAGTATGCAAATGTTTTATGTTAGAACCTTATAAATGCTTAGTGCTGAGTCAGAAAACATTATCAACAGGTGTTGTGGAAACATAAACAGAAAATATCCTCTTGTGTACCACATTTCAAATCTTTGAACAGCATGCAGCTTAGATACAATGTATACATGTTGTGAGAGCCACATGAAGAGATGATTGTTTGATTTATACCAGTCTTACAATAGAAATATTAGTACGAGCAAGTCTTACTTTCAGTGTATTCAGCAGTGCTAGGAACAGAATGTCTATCACCAGCCCTGCATTAAATGCTACTTAATTGCTCATAACCCAGCCACTCAAGGCAATGACTTTTGAAAGCATGAAATTGAGTACAGCAAGAAAAGTCAATTAGAAAACTTACAATGACCAGGATGATGTTGCAGGTACTTTTTCTGGCACACATCTGTAATCTCAGCACTTGGTAGGTAGAAGGAAGAAAGTCTTGACTTCAAGACCAACCTGGAGTACAAAATAAGACTCCATCTCAAAACAAAGGAACAAACAAAAACCAAAACAGTAACAATAGAAAGCAAATGTCCTCCTTATTTGTCTAAGGCCCCAGGTTCAGTTATAATACCATATGGAAAGATGCAGTGTCCTTGTGTGGAGCAGGACTTGAACTCAAGATCCTGTATTTCAACTTTCAGCAAACTAATGGCTTATCTTCTTTACTGTTTGCATGTGTCTAATATGCTCATTTATCAGCTGATAAAGCTGTTGCTTAATTAGAAAAGACTCTCTTAAATTTTAGAATTCCATGTAATCATACATCTGTTGATTCATTCAACAGTATTTTCCCAAGTACTATAAGGGTCAGGTTCAAGGTACCCAGCAGGCTGACAGGAACAAAACATGAAGAACCTTGTTGGTAACAAAAAAAACTTGAAGACGTTCCAGGGAAGATAGTGTGGAAACGACATAGAGTTGCCTGTGGAGCTATTTCCCTTGGCATCCGGTGAATGGCAGCCAGCAGTCAGCTTTCTTCCCTTTATCCCTTCAGATTCTCAGTGCAGAAAAAAAAATTAAAATAAAGTTAGAAAGTGAAAAATCAGGTGAGTATAGCACTTTCTTCATGCCACACCTTGTCCAGCTATACCAGTCAAACTCCTTCAAATGTCCAAGGATCGGGGAAAAATTGGTCATCTTCAAGTTCCTTGAGGCAGAGTCTAAGGCTCCTTCCAATCAGACTGTGACTCTGGGACTCAAGGACTCTGGGATAACAGTTACTGTGAGAGGTCGATAGTGCACCTCTCTCCATGAGAACCAAAGAGTTGCACAACACTAGCTACTCTGGTTAAGTCAGCCCAGGCTTGTGGCTTCTGATGGTTTAAGACAAGAACATGATTCAGGAACACTGTCTACTATTCAGTCCCTCTCAAGACGAGGTTCAGATAGAAATGGTGGGAGCGAGAACAAGAATCTCTACCACTATAATTAAAATCAAATTCTTTGCTATAAATCTCCTTTAGGACAATGGTTATCTAGGAGAATATACTAAAGAAAGACAAGAGGTTTGTTCTAAGCCAGGAAAAGACAGAATAGATTCCTCTTTGTGCTTTAAGGTGAAGTCTGGATGCAGGTTGAAGTATAGGACTGACCTCAGAAGCAGTCCAGCCCAGAAAAAAACCTGAGGGTTTAATACTTGGGGGCAGGGTAGGGGGAAGGGGTCTTTAGAAAGCATTACAGTGGCCTCTATAGATGCTGAGCGTCATTAAATGCATGAATCACTTATCCTAACAGGATATCTTGGCCACCCATGAGCCATTACAGAACTTGACTCTAGTTTCATGTTTTTAGTGAGGTGAAGAATGAAGGGTTGTGTGTGGACCAATGGGAACACTACTGCCCCCACCCCCACCCCAAGCCAGTGAGACATTCCTATAGTACTGCTATGCTTTGGGCACACTCCCAAAGTTCATGTTCTAGAAAATAAAATGTGCTTCAAGAGCATTGATTGACAATGGAGAACTTTAACAGGTGAATTGCAAAAGGTGTTAAATAGCACCATGAGAGTGCCTTTATCAAGACCCTTGATAAAATGTTGAATTCAGCCAGGTACCCAGTCTGTGTTTCTTTCCCTTGTACTTTCCATCACAGGATGATGTACCATATGGCATCGAGCTAGGGAAGAACTCAGGGCTTCCAAGCTTTTGAAATGTAAGAATAAACCTATTGTTTGTTGCCTACTTATTCTTGAGCATTTTGTTATAGTAGCATCATAACAGGAGAAGGCAAGATCTTACTATGCATAAGGAATGCAACTCATATATCTTAGAAAGCAGAATTATATTAAGCAAATTACTAAGACTTTGTAATATTAATGCATATACCGGTTACTTGCTTAAATACTTTTGCAGCATGGAAAATGGCTCTGCCTTCAGAAGTTCACATTTTAGCTAGTGGTAACTATTAGGAACCACATACAGGAATGATCTCTTCAGTGCCATAAAGAAGAATGAAACAGGCAGAAGGAGTTGAGAGGTGAGGAGAAGAAAAAGAATGTGGAGAAAAGATTTGTTGGTGGAGTGGCATCTAGCAGGGACAGTGAGATGATAATTCTCTTCACAACTGAGAGGTTAATTCAGTGGCTTTGTCTGATTAAAAAGATGTCAACGCTCAGGTTAATTTTGAATCACAGATTATATATTTCCAGAATATCATTGACTGTCTTACATCAACTCATGTGTACCTTTGACATCCCATCCTCCCCAAAGGGAGATAATTCCTGGCCTACTTTTCCTCAGAGAAGGCTTTATGAACACAGATGGGCATTAAGGTGCTCTCTGTTGGTCCACATTGCAGTTGAAGCTGAGGAATTAGAAAGGAATTGATTGTGGATCCTTCTCCAGCACAGAACGTGTTGCTCTGCTTCACGGAGAAGCAGGGAAACAGCACTGGCCATTTTTATTTACATTGCAAGTAATATAACATTTCCAACCTTTCTTCAAAAGTTTCTGCAAACCATCTTCCAATACTTTCCAGAAAGGCAGAAACATAGCTGTCTTCCTATCACAAATAGGAAGCCACTCATTCCTGAACAAAATAAGTCAATTGTTGACCTCATGCTATGAGAATTATGGTTATTATCAGTTCACAAGTAAAAGGACAGTTTGGTCAGTTATAGGGTGGGGGACAAATAGTAATTATGTCCTAATCTAATTGATAGTTTCTGACAATAAGGACTAGGAAACAATTTTATCCAATATATTGGTGATGTCATTATTTAAAGATGTTTTTTTTTTTTTTTTTTTTTTTTTTCTGGCTGCTGTCTCAGTGGGATGACATGCTCATCTGACATTTCCTTAAGGAAGCAGAGCCTTGCTAAGAATGAGAGTAAATGTTTCTCTCTCTCGGGAGGTATTCTTTTTTTTCTTGAAAATGTTTACTGTGCCCCAGTTTATGAAAGCACGAAAAAGAAGATAATAACAACAAATAGTGATTATGAATTTTAAGTGACACACAAATACACAGGACAGGGAATACGTAAGCAATCAATGGACGACTAGATGGACTAAAGAGACTCATCTCATCAAAGCCCCAAACACTTTGTAAAAATGGGCCTCATACTCCAAACTGGTTTTGAACTTGCTTTGTAATGGAGGAGGTTTTAGATTCCTGAGGATCTTGCCTCCACTTCCTGACTGTTGGAAGTGACCCAGAAGAAAGGTGATGAGCTTAGATAATAGCAAAGAGGATCTCTATCTTCTTCAATTCACATGGGACAGGTCATAGGCCACTCCAGGTGCTACATCTATCTTGGCATCCACCAGTCAGGCCCTTCTGGTGGTCCCTAGTTTGTTGTTTTGACTCCATCGGTTAGCAGCAGAGCTACTGGCACCACCACCATCACTACTAACAGCGCTGTGTCTGCTTTGGTCTCTTCAGGCACAGAGACTTGTAGATCTCAGACAGTAGGAGGAGAAAGGGCTGAGCAGTGACACAGGGGGCATGATGTGGAAGAGGGACAATGGAAAGACTGTGGGTGCCTGAAAACCATCTTCTAGGCTTTTCCCTTTCAGAAACCATGCAATAGCAACTGAGCAAAGAGGAGTTGGCTTGAGGACAGCAGTTCATTTGCTCCTTCATATGTGTCCCCGGCCAAGTTCAGACTAGATGTACTGGGAAAACTTAGCACAAGGGAAGTAAGACAAAGGTAAATAAAGTAGTTGATGTAACATTTATTTGTCTGTCTATCTATCATCTGTCTGTTTATCATCTATCCACCTATCTGTCATCTATCTAATTTTATTTTGAGCATCTATATCTATTGTTTTGATTCCCAAACATGTCACTAATCCCCAATCAAATCTTTCTAGCTATGCAGCATTGTTAAAGAATCTAATTTACATAAAATTAATCTGCAGTTAGTATGTAAGGTAGAAGAAAGTGCTTGGTCTTGTCTGTATACTTAACTCCAGGGTAAGAAGCTGCCTGACATTTGAGATAATGATGTCATGCTGGGTAAGCTAGCATCCTGTCTTTGTGATTCAGAAACAGACTCTGGGGAGAGCAACTGGACAGCACAGACAGGTACAGAAAGATTTAGAATGAGCTCAAGAAGGACCAGGAATTCCCTAGGCTGATCCTCTCTACTGCCAGGCTAAAGTCTGGTCTGGGTTTTAAATAAATATTGTTTTTTTTTGTTGTTGTTGTCTTTTTCTTTTTTTTTTTTTTTTTTTTTTTTTTTTTTTTTTTTTTTTTTTTTTTTTTTTTTTGCTTATTTATAGACAGGGTCAGCTACAGTGTCTACATACTGAAAGTGACTACATCCTCTATGTTCAGCTCCTTCAACCTGGGATGAAAGTTAAGGAAAGACTCTTTAACCACAAATTGAATTTAAGAAAGTGGCTCTCACCTCTCTCACAACCTTGTCCTCTTCTCTGACTATCTATGCTCCACAGGCCCTGTAGAAACTTGCCACTAAACTAATCACTGGGTGGCACCCAAGAGCCAGAGAAAAAGGACAGCTCAAATTGCAGGCCCTCAAGAATTCACATATTTTAACAATTTCCTCCATCCCCAGTGAAATTATGCTAATATTTTAGTTGAGTTTCCTCAAGTCTGGAACTCAAATTAAGTCTGTCTGTTTCATTTTTATGATAGTGCTTGAAATCACTTGCAGACAAGGGGTTGTTGGGCCATGAGATTTATAGCAGCATTGCCACGAAGGTCAAACGCATCCTGAGGAAGAGGAAAGCAATCTGTAGAACCAGTGTTTTCACTGCAATAAACTTTATAGCAGCATTAAGGGAGTAGTTACAAATCAGCCGGACGGTGTTGATTTCATTGAGAATAAGTGTATTTACACTTGTAAGCCTCCTCTTCATAATATTCTGAATGTTTTACACAATGGGGTTAGTGAAGGTTGGATCTGGGCATATTTCACCAGTGACAAAATTTGTTTTTCTTTTTCCCACCCATCCTTGTTGCTTTTCAGAAAATGGGTTTACACAGCCTCTATAGGGGCTGGTCAAGTCAAGACTGAGAAATTTTCTGACATTTGCAACAAAGTCAAAGATAATATAGAAATGAAAATTAAATGTATTTACTCTATATGGTTAAAGATGAAAGAAATCTAAAGAAATAAAAGTGCTCATAATACTTTTTAAAAGTACTCTTTAGATTAGTAATTTCTTCTTGTTGTAGCTAGTTTTGCAGTATTTAAATTTTCAGTGATTTTTTTTGTTTGTATTATTTAAATTGCTGATTTGGTTTCCTCATTTACAAGAGCAAGGCAGGGGCAAGCAGTGTGGCTCTGTGATGGAGCTGTAGACAAACTCAAGTCCCCAGGTTCAGTTACAGCAAGTAGGTAATTAGACAGAAAATAAATACATTTTAAGAAGGGGCAAGGAATTCCTCATCCTTTATTAGACCGATATGAAATGTTTATGCTCAATATAATCTTCATTGGTATCATGCACTGTTACTCTTATAACTAATCCAAGGAAAGTGTATAGTTATGTGATTTGATTTACAGGGACAGTTGTTTTGCCTGCTGTTTATTTCCTTATCTATCCTGCCTCTTGTCTACTAGGTTTTAAACACCAGGAAGTCAGGGACCTTGTCTCATTCCCTATTACATTTCCAGGGTATGCAATGACTGGTGCTGGGTCCTCTACGTTATTTTCTGAATACATTAGTGAATCTTTCTATCATCTGTAGAATTCTTTTACTTACAGGGAATTGTTTCTCACCTTATGTTCTGTCAATACCAAGTAAATGTTTTCTTCTTCTATGAAATAGGTTCTAGAACCTTCCCTTCAATCTATTTTTTGTTCTCTAACAACTGCTTTGTCTCCAACAGATATGGGGAATATGTAGGTGTCCATGCCCCAACAAATGAGAGAATATACCCTGCTTACGAGCCAGCAGAATGGTCTGACAGGAAAGCTTAAGACCCTGCCTGGAACTCTTCTTTCTGAACCAGAGCACTGGGGCCTTTTTGTCAACCAGGAAGTTTCAGGGCTTTGTTGTGGGTACATTGTCTGTCTCCATGATTGCCCTGTGTGTATATGGTCTTGTTCAAGTAGCCTTAAACCTCTATCTCTACAGAGTTTAACTCAGCCATTTTAAGGTCATATGTTTTGCCACTTTGAAAAAACAGACTTAGAATAACACACCAAATTGCTCATTAAATTTAACCAATTATGTGGTAGACTGATTATTTGTGTATTTTTATTCTTTTCTTAACAAATTTCCATGAATTTTTTTCTACTGACTATAAAAATCACAGAAGAGGAAGAGTAAAATTACCTAAGTTCCTGCTACCCAACACTAAGCACTATTTAAGTTTGGGTATGTTTCAGTATATTTTTCAGTAAAGCATAAAACTTTACTTACTCTCAGCAAAATCAGTGCCATCCAAATGAGTTGTACCTACTCTGTTGATTCCCTTGACTTACAACTTGCTAGATTTATATGCATTTTGAGCCAGAATTCATATTGGCTCTTCATCAGCCTATCACTTGACTACTACTCAAGACAATGCTAGCACTGACTTAGAGACTCAATGGAATTCACTAAACCAATATCTTACCAAACCACTGAAGAACAGGTAGATAAATAGTATAATAATTTTTTCTTCATTGATATAGATTACTGTGCCATAAAGGAAACCAACATTAGGTAGTAGTGGTGCCTGGAAATTGTATGGCATGGTTGTGGAAGGAGATCATGGAGATACACACTTGTCATCCAGTGCTTGAGAGGTAGAGGCAGGGAAGTCAGGAATTTCAGAGGATCTTCAGCAGCATAGTGACTTCAAAGTCAGCCTGGGTCATATAAGACCCCATCTTGAAACCAAACAAACAAAAAGGCAAGACCATATATGGTCTTCTTGGGAAAACTAATTGGATATTCATTGTAGACAACCTAGTCTGGAAAAAAATGTTTAACAATAAATCTCAGTATAGTGATTATCACTCAAGGTTAACAGCAGTCTGCAGGTACAAATGTATGAATGCCCAACAACTTAAATCAAAAGGGATTTGGGGGAAATACTATGCTGTAAAACTAGTGTAAATGATGCTTCTTTTCTAGAACACTGCAGGTCAACCCTGTGGAGTTCTATTAGTGTGACTTGGAAGGAACAGACTAATTTAGACATCTGTGAAACAAACCGTGGGCTGCAAGACACATAACAGATCACATCACCACCGATTTAACTTCCAAGTCTTCTCCAAACTTACTATGATGTCAAATGAAATGGGAGTGTTGGCCTTGAGAATGAGTTCTATCAAATGCTTTGGCTAAATGTCTTCACCCACACATTCACTAATAAGACACTAACTCCCAGTTATTCAGAATGTGACCTTTTCATTGTTTGTTTGTTTCTTATTATTTAGGAAAGGACCTTAAATGACATAATTAACATGTAATTATGCTGGAGTCTGACAATATGATTGGTGTCCCCATCTGAAAAAACTGGAACACTAAATGGTTTCACAAGAAGAGTTCATCCAATGACACAGGAAGACATCAGCATCTACAAGCTCTGCCCCCTCCTGCCTGCCCTGCCCCACCTGCCCCCTTGCTCCTCCAAGCCATCACTGAACATTGTTCAGAAAATATGGAAGGCTATAATACTTGGACCAATCTGCTGGCCTGTAAGCTACATGGCTTTTCCCCTTTGGGTCGTTAATACAGAGAACAGCCTCAAAACTGGCCAGCACTCACTAAGCCAGAGTTTTCATAAGCTTCATTACCTTCATCTTCAGGCCCAAATCATTTTCTCCCTGTACTACAGCAGGAAAGCCCATCCATGATGATATGGAGACCTGAGGCTAGATTTCAGATGTTCTGAGAGAAAGCTCATGAGAAATCAACTTACGTCTTGGTCTTGGATTTCTGATCTTTAGAATGATGAGAAATTGAATTTTTGTGACTTAAAGGCACAAGATCTATGGTGCTTTGTTATGGTAACAATAGATAACAAACAGACTTTGTAACTTTATTTCAGCATATGGTATGGAATCAAAATGGCAGGATACAAAATGTAGATTGTAGGTTGCCAAGACTCTCTCAGAGTGCTCTGCCTATATGACAAAAGTTTCTAGCACAGGAAAGTTTATTCTCCCCTTTAGAAGTAGCTAGTGGGCTGGTGAGATGGCTCAGCAGGTAAGAGCATCCGACTGCTCTTCCTAAGGTGATAAGTTCAAATCCCAGCAACCACATGGTGGCTCACAACCATCCGTAACAAGATCTGGCTCCCTCTTCGGGAGTGTCTGAGGACAGCTACAGTGTACTTACATATAATAAAATAAAATAAATCTTTAAAAAAAAAAGAATATAGAAGTAGCTAGTAAAAGCACAAGCTACATGTTCCCACTGTCAGTACTGCCACATGTTCCCACTGTCAATACTGCCACATGTTCCCACTGTCAGTACTGCCACATGTTCCCACTGTCAATACTGCAGCATGTTCCCACTGTCAGTACTGCCACATGTTCCCACTGTCAGTACTGCCACATGTTCCCACTGTCAGTACTGCCACATGTTCCCACTGTCAGTACTGCCACATGTTCNATACTGCCACATGTTCCCACTGTCAATACTGCCACATGTTCCCACTGTCAGTACTGCCAAATGTTCCCACTGTCAGTACTGCCACATGTTCCCACTGTCAATACTGCCACATGTTCCCACTGTCAGTACTGCCACATGTTCCCACTGTCAACACTGCCACATGTTCCCACTGTCAGTACTGCCACATGTTCCCACTGTCAGTACTGCCACATGTTCCCACTGTCAATACTGCCACATGTTCCCACTGTCAGTACTGCCATCTAGTATGAAGAGGACCACAGATAGGGAGACTGAGTGCACGTTGAGGGGACAGGAGACAGGGTCAGTCAAAATGCCTCAGGAAAGCATTAGGAAACTCAGATTGAGCAGTAGAGCAGGGCTGTAAGGAAGAGCGCTAAGGGGATAGGGGTCATAGAATCCCATGCATGCTCGTCTGGCTCTGTTCTCCCTTTCTGTGCTTAAGAATCAACTTCCCTTTCTTACTTCAAGGCACTAAACAACAGATGACACTGTAAAACAAAATCAAATCTGCTAAGACTGGCAGAAGTGTAACTTTTAAAATGTGCTATTTTGTGTGTGCATGATGTATGCAAAGATAGCAATCTGTGTACCGATAGGAAGTCATCAGTTAAGCTTAAGATTAAATAGCAAAGATACATGGGGAAGGTTTACAGCATCCATTGCCAGGTAAGAATTCCTACAGCCATTTCCAACACTAAGTTGCAGTGTGCCTTTAGATAAATTAATTAAAGTCTCATCACCTCTGAAACAAAAGTGTGTTACAATCCTCTTGGGAAGTATCACCACAGGTCCTAGAGTAATGGTAAGTATTTGAATGGAATGCCATGGTACCTGAGACATTCCTGAAAACAGGCTCTCTGAGTGTTCACCCCACAGTAGTGATGCATATCAGAACCCAAGTCAGAAATAATAATTTAAAAACCTGTAGAAGTTAGGAGGATAGGAATGTGGGGTCTGGGACTCACTGTTGGCAGGCTCCAGACCTTGTATACAATCTCTCTACTTTAAACTGTTCAAGCTTGGGGAGTACACAGAAGTTTGCTTTTCCATCAGCCCAATGTGCTAAAAAGCATCCTTTACATTCCTGCCTCAGGTCTCAGCTCTGATGAAGACTCGGAATCACTTAGTCTCAAGCCATATATGAGAGATGAGAAGAAGCAGAGGGATGTGACTGTGGTTATATTAGAAGAAAAGACCTCAAAGGGGAGAAAGAAAGATGGAGTGAGGAACTAAATTAAAGATGGGAAAATAAATCTAGAGTATAGGCTTATGTATGCCTCAAGACCTTCCAGCCAGTTAAGGTCTGTCTATATGCCAACAAGCAAGCACACGTGCCCAAGGAAGGTGTGACTATCAGTATTCCCATAGGCAATTTGAAAACTAGGGCATTTATGCAACTATGTAGTGTTATTACCAAAGATATTCTGTGTAAAATAACCTTCTTACAATTATCAAGTGGCTAGACATCCCAATTAAAAGTCCCAGTTCCCACATAGCCCGGTTTGAAAATGTTGATGAAATTGAATAGTGTCAAGTAATTTGGAGAAGTCTCTGCTGCCCTTTATGTCCTGACATTTTTTTTAAGTGCAAAGAATGGCTTTAGTTTTGTCTGAGAATGAAATACAGTGTGTTGAAAATTGCTTCAGGAAATTTCAAGCACTGCCATAAATTCTCCCACTGTGCCTTGCTTATTGGACTGTCAACAGTAATAACACTTCATATCAAGATATATTCCCCTCTTATAGAACTGATCAATTTAGCAGTTTCCCTCTCCCAATTATACATGAAGTGTGAACGAAATAAGGAAGGTAGGTTTCGAAAGAAATTGATGAAAAAGACAAGGTCATTATAACACTGCACTATGAGGAGTGACCTGGCCCTAACATAGCATCACACAGGTTCAGCGGCTCTTATTCTGTAAACATTTTTCTATAGCATCAGTAGGAAGAACAGACCTTTTGTTTCAGCAACTTCACACCTGTCACCAGAAGTTTGAATTGTATTTCCTACTGTCAGCATGTACTGATGTCTATGTTCTCAAATATATAGTAGGGCTTGGCCAAGTCTTTCCACCACTGTTCCTGGTCATGACATTTTTACTAATAGTTTTGCCTGAATGCATTAATAAAAATATGAGTGAAGATTGTTTTAACAATGGTTTTGGAGATTTCTCTAGTATGGATTTCATACTTTGTTGTGTCTTTCACTTTTGCTTTACTTATATCTAACAGAAATAAAATATTATGCTCAACAATTTCATATGTCAAGGGAAAATTTATCAGAATTCTTGTGTTCTAAATCTATAACTGATTGGTCATAAGGAAACTAATTATTTCCCTAAATTTCCAAATGTGTCTAAAGAGCCGTTTGTATACCGCTTTCTTTGTTGTTGTTGCTTTTACACCTGCCAGATAGTTTGTTACTAAGTCAGCTAATTCCAGCTGGCCAGATAGCTGGCTTAGCAAGTAAAAACACTTCCATCCAAACTTCACAATTCAAGTTCCATTGTAGAACCTGTGTGGTGAGAGCAGAGAGTAAACTCCAGCAAGTTATCTCCTCACACACACTTCCCTCTTAGTATGCACACACGGAAACACACACACACACACACACACACACACACACATATGCACACAGGCATCATAATTTTTTAAAGACTGCTAAATTTTCAACAACCTAGAGAAAAGATATATTTGTATATTTGTAGGGTTCATAATTTTTGTAAGACAAAAGTTTAACAGTAATCAGAATCTGTTGCTCCAGAGAAGTATAACTAGTCCCATGTTGGAGTGAACAAGATGTTTTCTTGGTAGGTCCTTCTGGAGGGAACACATGAACTGTAATACCAATGACCTTGGCAGTATCCTTACAGTGTGGAACAACAGCTTTCATAGTGCTATTTCCATAAAGTACCCTAGTGTTTGGGAACTGTACAATAGAAACTGGAGAGTTAGTCAGAACAAGTCTAAGAACACAGTTATTAATGACAGAAGTTCCCCAAACTTAGTGATCGTGCAGCTTAAAGCTGGTAATCATAATGGTGGCAGCAATAATGATGTGGAGTTTGTTGTATTCCAGATTCAGTGTGCATCATCTTACAGGAATTCTTATTTACTCCTTACAGTGATTTCTTGAGGTAGACTTAATTCAATTTCACAAGCAAAACTTCAGCCTTTTAAGCAGCTCAGCCAAGAATTCTCAGTAAATGATGGTCAAAAGCTGAACACCCGGCGTTGTTCTGAAGGACCCCAGTGTCTGATCAATCTGGCTCCTCACCCTCATTCTAACCACTTGGCTGACATTTAGCATGATAGATGAGTCTGGCCAGTTTAGATTTAGTACAAATTAAATAATACAGAATTTATTGTTTCCTGTCTGGTGTCTTTCCTTCAATATTTTTTGTGTAATTCATCTATGTTCTTCTGCAGGGTTTCGATTTGCTTATTTTCAATGTTGTACAGTTTTCAGTCTGACCATTAGTCAGTGAACGTTTTGATTGTTTCTATGTATATTGCTGCTGTGAGCATTCTCCTATCTAGCTCTAGATGCATTGGTACACATACTGCTGTGGTATGAATGCCATGCATGTCTAAGCAGGGTCAGACAATAAAAAAATTAATCCTTCATAGGAAAATAGCTGCTGTTGAATTGAAACAGAATTACTTTGGTTCTCATAGATCAATCTATAATAGGAGGTTGGGATGCAGAAGGCTGTGTAACATTTTCCAAGAATACCAAATCCCCAGGTTCAAACCCCAGAACCACACACACACACACACACACACACACACACACACACACACACACTATTCAGTACTCAGCTCTGAATGGGATGTCTATATCTCTCTCTCTTTCCCCAGAGCTCAGGGACCAGAGTGCATGGAAAGAGTGTAAAGCCAGAGCCAAAAGTAAGGGACATCTGCAGGAAAACTGTTTGTGAGACACAGTAACACCATTGCACAAGTGAATGGGCAGTGGCTATGAGTGTGTAAAGAAGACCCGCACAAGAACAAGCCAGCCACAACACTGGCACAGATGGGGGATGGACTCACAAAGCCTCACCCCATCTACACAGCTATTAGCAATTGAGGGTTGCTGATGATCTAAAAGTCAGTTCTCTTCAGGAATGCTTCATGTGAAAGGCTCCAGTAGATGTTCCTCCATCCACACACATACAGGCATCAATAGGTGAACTTGATGGGAACTAACAAAAACAAAGAAAGAAAACAAAGAAAGAAACAGAAGAGCACTCTGGAAGCTGGGAGGACAAGTGGTAGGGGCTTGAGAAGGAGCTGCAGGGGAGGAAGTGGAGGTGGATTAGATCAGAACAGATGATATCCTTGTATGAAATTCTCTAACAACAAAAAAAGAAAAATCTATACTGTATCTCAGTGTGGTTGTCTTCTCTTCCTTTCTGTTCATAATTTTTTACTTTGCTTGTATTAGAAAAACAGTTCAAATCCATCAAATCAATTTTCCAATGAAAAAAACAGAAACAGAGCCCACAGAGGCTTTCCACATTTAAATAAAATAATAACTCAGTTTTCTGTGAAAAGACTTAGTACTCAAAAGAAGTATGCAAAAAGTGCTGTTTTAATTACAGAAGATGGCTACTGCCTGCTTGTTGCTGTGGGCAGGAAGCCTTCTCAAGGGCTCCTTGACACCACTGATCAGAGAAAAGCACTAAAACATCTTTGAACTTGAATTTCAAGTGCCTTGAAATACTATAATCTTAATTAGCAATGACACATAAATTACTTCATTTTACACCCACGACTGTTGGCATTCAGAATTCCAAGTCAGAGTTTCTGAATTCTCAGATTAACATGTGTGCCAGGAAGGGCCATTATTGTCTTGGGGAGGAAATATCTTTCGCCTCCAGGGAAAAGGCACAGAACAGAAAGACAGAAAATGATGTTTTGCACTTGGTAGATCCCATGCAATCTATCAGGAAAATTGCCAAGCTATTGTCTTACATGGGAACAAATAATTAGTCAATTTCAAAAAATAAATACTAAGGCTTCTTAACAGGAATGCCTACAGTTCTCTTGGGAGATTTGCAAGCTATTCATGGATGTATTTTAATTCTGTTTTTACTTATTCTGATGACTATCTTAAAACCTGACATTGTTGGGCTTATGTGGAGCACCAAGGCACTGAGTATTTGTCCCAGGGTGCATGTTCACATCTGCCTTCTGTAACACAGCATCAGCACCTGATACATTATAGCTGAACTGGCTGAGGAAAGCTTGAACACAATGGCCTGTGTTGATGACATGCAGATTCAAAGCTAATTCACATTGATTCTGAATAATGAAAGGCTTGAAGTATCACATAACACTCAGTAATTAAGGCATGCTGAAGTCAAAAGATGTCAAAAGAATATGCACTACAGTGCCCAGTTCCATTTTCAACAAAATGACAGTAATTAATATTATCAATTTGAATTTTACTGGCTTTGAATTTATAAATACATTTTCAGTCTTTATAATGCAGTTGCCATAGAGATGCTTACTTTTACTTGGTCTTATTTGTTTTTCTGCTTGTAGAGTAGAAAGATCAGCATGGATAAAAACGTTCAAAATAGAAAGAAAATATCAGAAATGCAAAGGGGTCTAAGAAAAAAATGTTATTACACTCAAACACATAAAATTACTCATCATATCAAGTCAAAGAAGACAAATTTTTATATGGCATGTATTAATTGCCCATAACAAACCCTATTTAATACAAAAATTAAAATAACAGTATGAAATATATTGTGGAATTCCTTAGAACTATAATCTTTCTTTTCAGTGTGCATGTGTGCATATATGATGTATATACACATGTGGGCATGTGCACATACATACAAAGTCTGGCCATTCAAGCTGATGTCTTCATCTATGGCTCTCTTCCTGATTTAAAAGAGAAATGCTTATTTTATTTGTGTGCAGTTTGCATGTGGGGGTGGGAGAGCAAGTGAACATATTACACTGCATTTATAGATGTCAGAGGGCAACTTTAGTCAGTCAAACCTCAGGCTTGGAGGCAAGCACCTTTACCCACAGGGCCATCTCCCCAGCCTCCAAGTTTTTCTTCTTTAAAATATATTTTAGAATGTGTACAGTGGTACTTCTCAGGAATCTCAGAATTTGAGAGGATGAGTCATAAGAACCAAAGAAAGTTCCAAGCCAGCTTGGGCTACAGAACAAGATCCTGTCTGGAAAAATCAGAATACTCATTAGAACAAATAAGATGCATCTTAGCATTTCTTAAGTTTAATGACACTGCTTGCTCTAGAAGGTTAACAATGAGAATATCATTTATGCACATCAAATGAGAAAATCCTTTACTAAGAGCTCTTCCTGAGTCATTTGGTGCCCTCATTGATAGTAAGGCCCTATTGTTGACACCACTACTTATACATCTTATTGAGCATAGAGACCTCTAGTTGGTACTAACTAGAGCCTTCATTCTATACTGATTAGTATAGTCATACTGGGATACAAGGTATCATGCATACTACCAGGGCATAAAAGTAGCCATCAACCCAGCTACAAACCATGTGATTTACCGTGATGACTTACCTGCCTGAAAGATGCTGGTGCAAAGTAAATGTTGTGGAAGCACCAACCACACTGACAACCACACTAACTGAATTTATGGCCCTCTCCACAAGATGGAACCTCATGCCTGACACTGCTCCAGGACTAGGAGAAATTCAAAAACTGTTCTGCTAAAGGAACATTGCAACAAAAGAACTCCTAATAATATTCTGCTACACCATTGACCAGTGCTTCTTTCAGATACTATGAGAGAAGCTTCCTCTTGCACTAGATGGAAACTAACACAGACTCACACCTGGACAATGTACAGACTGTGGAAGATTCAACAATATTCAGAGAATGCTTTGGACATCCTAAATGGGATGTCTTCATAAAAGCCCCGCCCCCCAGGGTTCAGGGAGCTATGTAAAAGAGGAGGCAGAAAAATTGTAAGAGAGGATGGATGACTCCAAAGAAACTGGTTTTCCTACACAATAAATGGAAGCACATAAGAACAGAAGAGAAACTGTAGCAACATATGGAGTCCACACAAGTTGTATCCAGAAGGGTCACAGGGCTGAAAGGAAAAAGTTGACATAGATTCCTATCCCTAAACAAGAAGCCATCTGCAAGAGACAATGGCTTACAAAACAAACAAACAAACAAACAAACAAACAAACAAACAAAAAAACACTTAGTTTTATCAAATGAACTCTCACTGGGTATATTAGCCAAAGTTAAGGATAGACCCCATGGCCAGCCCTCAATGGCTAAGATGAAATGAATGCAAATGCTATTGTTGGAGATGGTTTGTTTTCTTTCACATTGTTTTTTGGAGACATTTTGTTTAATTGGTCTTTTGCTTGAACATTGTCTTTTTAGATTTTATGGGTTTGTAAGTTTGGTTTGTGTGTGTGTGTGTGTGTGTGTGTGTGTATTTATTCATTTCAAATTTTCTGAGGCTTTGTGTTTGTTTGGTTTTTTTGTTTGCTTTCTTGTTTGTTTTCTAAAGAGAAGGAGCAAGAAAGGGAGTGGAGTTGGGTAAGCAGGGAGCTAGGAAATTATCTGAAAAGAGTGGGAGGAAGGAATTCAAGATCAAACAATATTATGTGAAAAAAATATTTAAAATGAGATTAAATAAAACATCTCTCCCCAGTTGCTGTACAATAGGTGTTATTGAGGGCCCGTGTTATGCTGGAAAAATGATGTCTATACAAAAGAACCTTAAGATCAGAGAGGTAAGACTCTTGAGAGGTTTGGTAATTTTGTCATGAGGTGTACTAGACGGCATCTCCAAAGAAGCCATCTTCTTCTCAAGAGTGTGGGCTGAAGGAGCTTTGGAGACTTTCTACACCATGGTCAAGGCAGATAGATGGGCCTCACAAAAGCCCACCCAATGCCACGCCACATTAAAATGCTTGTCATCATGCAGGTTTGGACCACTGCGTCCTTTAGAGTTTGCTTCTGTGTCTGGCCTACTCTGATTTCCATTCTTCCTCTCAGGTTTCAACTTGGAGAATGTTTCCTCTCACTGCCAAAATAAGCTTTGCTATGAGCTTTAGTTTTGCATATTTGTCACTAGAGACTAAACCATATGCCAGGCAAGGAGTTACCACCGAGCTAGATATTTGGGCCTCTTCATACCTTCCCTTGAACTTGCTCTGAACCCAGCAGGCCTTAAACTAGAAACCCTCCTACTTCAGCCTCCAAGTAGCTGAAATTATCAAATTGATAAACCTCTATGTACAACTGAAAATACTCTGTTTTTTTTTTCAAATTGTATATTACTTGTACTTTCCTTCTAAAATGAGATTTTTATGTGCTAGGTAATCCTTCCATGATTACTTACCTAGGAATCTTTTCTAATTTGTAATGATATTGTAAGAAAATTTAACATAAAATATTTAAAGCACAATAAATGAAATTTGTATGGAAGTCTGTATATAATGGAACCAAAGATAAGGCGGACAGAGGAAATCTATGTATTTTCTATGCAGAGGAAGAGAAAATACACCACTCTTCCTGACAGAGTGGCACCAGTCTGTAATTGGTCATGGAGAAGACTGAGGTAGGAGAATTGCATAATTGAGGCCATTCTGAACTACATAACAGTAGCTCATATCAAAGAGAAGAGGAACAGAAGGAAGTTAGAGAGAAAAGAGGAAGGAGACAGCTTGAATTAAAAGCATTAAAAGTCTTTCTATGTCTTCCTATGACACCCAAGAAAACATTACCATGAAGTTTATCTTGAATATTATCATGGAATTTTGCTTGTTATTCCCTTGAATTTTGTCATAAGATCATAACACATGTAGGTACCTCAATATCTAATAAATTATTGGTGTGTTTGAATTAGTTTCTATTGTAATATTCTTTTATCCATTCTACTTTTCTTTCTAAGAATCTTCTCTGATATAAATTATTTTTTATTCTATGCTTTCTTTAGACTTCTGTGTTGATTTCAATGAAGTGTAATTGATTCTTGTACTTATTTTTAATATTCTAACACAGAGAGAGGAGGATAAAGACAGAGAGAGGGAGGAGTGTGTATGTCTGGGGACTTCCTAGAAATAGAGTCTTCAGAGGAGAGGGGGCACGTTTGGTTATGTTTCTATTCATGGCACTATTTCAGACAGGCTGATCTCTCTATGGGATGAAATCTCAAGTCTACATGGAGCCTCAACCCAAGATCAATTGCTTCATTGAATATCCTGGAGGCCAAATTTGATATGGAGTCCTGAAAGAGACGTGCAGCCTTAGACAGTGAGCGTATACAATGTGATGTGCAGGGCTGACATGCAAAGGCTGCTTCTCCCTTGCTTTAAATCAAGATAAGATTACGGTGCCAGGTGGAAAATGTAAGCCATAAAGTATGTGCAAATATGGAGGCAGAATCTTCCAATAATTTTGATCACAGAGATAAACGCTAATTGCTTCTTAAAAGAAATCCTTCTTGGATCTTATCTGCTACAAGCAGTAAACAGACTTATCTCAGCCATGTAAGACTGAATCTTCATCTTGGAACCTGAAGCACATTCCATTTCAAAACAAAGGAGGGTTTTTTTTATCTGTGATTAAATTAAGGTTCTGGATTGTTTGGGTTACAGTTTTCTAACCCGTGGCTCCCAGTTATGAGGTCATGTGACTAAGTGTGGAGATAAAGAAGAATGACAACACTACAAACTTTCTGTCACACCATCACCAGAAACAAACTAAGACTCAAATGTATAATGACCCTAAGCAACTTCAGGCAGCCCTGGCCTGTGAGGAATATGGAATACCATCACAGCCTTGGTTCCAAAGACACAACGTGAGAACTTTGCCTTGTGCATACTGTCATTCCCTACATGCTGTCCAAAACACTGCTGTTCAGACTTGAGACTACTGTAACTTATGGTCTGCACTGATAAAGAACTTACTGAAGGTTACCAAGTTAAAGATGTTATGGTCAAAGTAGCCAACAGAGTAAGCTAGGGATAGAAGTCCGCAGATGGATATGCCTGATACTTAACCAGGACACTGTCAGCCCCATTCTACACATTAAGGATAACTGTACGATAGCAGGAGGTGGGGCATAAAAACTTCAGATAATCAGTAGGAAAACAATGGGGGCAAGACCAATGTATTTCTGGTTGAAGGAGAAGTAAGGAATCCAGATTTGCCTAGGGATTCTTCCAATACCAGAAGCCTTAGTACAAATGCAGCTCATGGTAAGAGTCCAGGAGAATGAAGTGCTAACCTTAACTCTGTGAATAGTCACTGGGTTATCAACAGGAAAAAGACGCCCAAGTGCCTAGCCTCTATATAAGACCCCAAATCTAGATTAGACTGTAACTACAAATCTTCTGGGAATCTGCTCTCTACACCATAAAAATGTTTGGCAGAGTGTATACAAAACTAACCAATTTGAAAGTGTGCATCTAACCTGTCTGCTTTGGTCTACTCTACACTTAAAAAATCAAGAACGAGGAGGCAATACCACACTGACAGTTAGCCATCAGATCAGATTGCCCTCAGGGAGTAAGAGTGATGCTGACTCTTGTAACTCTGGTTAAACAGCAGCAGCCTTGGCATCGGCGGGTAATGTCTAGACTCCAGGCCTATCACCAGGACTACCGGGGCAGAATTCACTAGACCACTCCTGCCTAGGAGACTCCCCAGCACGGAGTAAGTGGACGCTCCTTTGGGACATTCACTGTTGTCACTATCCTCCTACCGACTGATCTATCTCCCCTTTTTTCAGACTCATAAGAGTTTTTCAAAAATTGGTATCCCTATGAACAGCAACATCTGTGGTGCCATTACCTATGATCATGAAGCTTGGATGCTGGAGAGCAGGACAGTTCAGGAGAGATGCATCAGCAGCAAAGGATTCCTGAAGTAGAAACAGCCAAGTGAAACCGGAGGCCAAGGGCAGAGCATAAGCCACCCCTCTTTGTGAGTTACTCCAACATTAAAGGAGTCCCTGTCCCATAGAAATATTTATCCGAGAGGAAAACAAAATGAACATTTTATGTTTCATCTGTTTTGACAAATACATAATTGCCCCAGAGCCTGGCAAACGTTTTCCTTGTTGTCTCAAATGAAGACTGACTAAATGTGACATGAGTTTAGAATTAATCCCTACTGTAGCTAGGATTTGCCTCAAAGCAGCTGCTTCTTATTGTCATTGCTTGGGGATCATGTACTGATTATTACAGACTTATTAAGTGTCTTCAGGAGGCTATCAGGGAAGCTGTTTGAGGCTGTCTGTAAAAGTTCCTGAGTTTTATCACACGACTTCTGCTTGGTTCTCTTGATCTCGGGGTGGTTTATATTAAATAACTGAGAGATTTAATCAGTAAGAATGAGCATGCTTCAAAAATCTGAAACAGGGTTATTTTAATCAGTGTATTTTTGCTTAAATTACTTTTAACTTATTTTTCAAAGAGAGATTCCAGATTTCTAGCATTTCTAATTTTTCCCCTTTAAAATATTACTTTGAAGTGTGCACAAATCACAGACGGTGGCTCTATCTGTATAATGCAATCACAGGTTTAAAAAGAGAACATTCTGCCAACATATAATGACTTCCTGCCATGTTCAAGTAACACAGGGCCCAGCACCCTTGAATGTGTCCCTCAATCATGAGTCAGGCTGCAGGCTCTCAATAGCACTCCTCTAGGATGCAGGCGCTTTCTTCTCAGGATTTGAAACTTTTTAAAAAATCTCCCTAGTTCTCAAGTCCCTACTGCCAGCTGTTCTCATTAAATCCTTTCCTGACCTGTACCTCTGCTGAATATTAATGCATGCAGTATATTCATTGCTCAGTAATCAGTCTCCAGAATTCCCATATATCACTTCTGTTTATTTTAATATTCTGATGACAGTTTGCTTAAACTATTTTATACACACACTCTTTAGTAATAGTGATAAGAAAAAAACTGTATGGTATTAATACAGAGACAGGCAGATAGATCAATGGAATAGAACTGAAGATCCAGAAATGAACCCACAGACCTATGGTCAGTTGGTCTTTGACAAAGGAGCTAAAACCATCCAGAGGAAAAAAGACAGCATTTTCAACAAGTGGTGCTGGCACAACTGGTTGTCAGCCTGTAGAAGAATGCAAATAGACCCATTCTTATCCTCTTGTACAAAGCACAAGTTCAAGTAGATCAAGGACCACCACATAAAACCAGATACACTGAAACTAATAGAAGAGAAAGTGGGGGAAAGCCTTGAACACATGAATACAGGGGAAAAATTCCTGAACAGAAAATCAATGGCTTATGCTGTAAGATCAAGAATTGACAAATGGGACCGCATAAAATTACAAATTTCTGTAAGGCAAAGGACACAGTCAATAGGGCAAAAAGACAACTAACAGATTGGGAAAAGATCTTTATCAATCCTAAATCTGATAGAGGACTAATATCCAATATATACAAAGAACTCAAGAAGTTAGACTCCTGAGAACTAGATAACCCTATTTAAAACTGTAGAACAGAGCAAAACAAAGAATTCTCAACTGAGGAAAATCGACTGACTGGGAAGCACCTTAAGAAATGTTCAACATCCTTAATCATCAGGAAAATACAAATCAAAACAACCCTGAGATTCCACTTCACACCAGTCAGAATGGTTAAGATCAAAAACTCTGGTGACAGCAGATGCTGATGAGGATGTGGAGAAAGAAGAACACTCCTCCATTGTTGGTGGGATTGCAAGCAGGTACAACCACTGTGGAAATCAGTCTGGTGGTTCCTCAGAAAATTTGACCCAGCAATACCTCTCCTGGGCATATACCCCCAAAATGCTCCAACATATAACAAGGACACATGTTCCACTGTGTTCATAGCAGCCTTATTTATCATAGCCAGAATCTGGAAAGAACCCAGATGTCCCTGAACAGAGGAATGGATACAGAAAATATGGTACATTTATACAGTGGAGTTCTACTCAGTTATTAAAAACAATTACTTCATTAAATTCTTAGGCAAATGGATAGAACTAGAAAATATCATCCTAAGTGAGGTAACTCAATAACAAAAGAACACACACTATATGCATTCACTGATAAATGGATATTAGCCCAAGAACTTGGAATACCCAAGATACAATTCACAGACCACATGAAGCTTAAAAAGAAGGAAGACCAAAGAGTTGGTGCTTCATTGCTTCTTAGAAGAGGGAACAAAATATTCATGGGAGGAAATATGCAGAAAGTGTGGGGAGCAGAGACTGAAGGAAAGACCATCCAGAGACTGCCCCAACTGGGGATCCATCCTATATACAGTCACCAAACCCAGACACTATTGAAGATCCTATGAAGTGTTTGCTGACAGGAACCTGATATAGTTGTTTTTTGAGAGGATCTGTCAGAGCCTGACAAATACAGTTGCAGATGCTCACAGCCAACCATTGTACTGAGCATGGGGTTCCCAGTGGAGAGTTAGAGAAAGGACTGGAGGAGCTGAAGAAGTTTGGAATTTTCCAAAATTCCACTGGATCCCTCCCCTCATGGAAGAGACAGGTCAGAGAGCATGTAGGCCAGAAGAGAGAGTAGGAGTAAGCACATACTACCTCATTCCCTAAAGACCAATCAGTTTAAAGGGTGCACTGTTCCACCAATCATATTGTGCCTAGTTGCTGATACTCTACTCCACCCCTGGAAACCATTAAAAAACAAAAAACAAACAAACAAAAAAAATTGGTGAACCAGCCGCTCAGGATCACCACTTCTTCAGGTCTGGGACAACCCCAGTGCACTGGAACAATAAATTCCTCTTGCTTTTTGCATCAATTCCAGCTCTATGTAGTTCACTCAGGGGGTCCCCGGTAAGCTAAGGCTCCCTGAGTCCTTACTTGGTGCATTGGCCGGGAATCTGACTCCTTGTGGGAACAAACTGGAGAGGTGAATCAGAAGTCTCGAGCCTTTATTGCTGTTCACGTTTTTTTTTTGTCTTGTTGTTATTCATAGTCTGAGTCTGTAAGTCTGTTTGAACTTTTGCTTCCAAGTGTGGGGCAGGGGGTAGGGTGAGGTGGGGGAAAGGGAACTCGGAGCGCTTATGGTGTCTGGTGTGGTCAAGTGCAACAAGCAGAAGTTCCTTAACGTCGCGACCATGTGTCGCCCCCAAATGGGGTCGAGAAGACTCTGCTCCTTTTGGAAATGGCAAGACAGTAAAGGCAGGAGTCGAGTCTTGCTACAACCTGGCTGGAGCCGGCCGAGCAACTCTGTTCTGCGTCCGTTGAAGGGACTAACTGTTACTGTGCCCATGGAAGGGGCGAACTATGTATTGATTGTCTTTCTCTGTTTGTTGGTGTTGGTTATCTATGTTTTTGGACTTGTACTGATGACATCTTTGGACATTGGACAGACTGAATCTTCCCCGTTAAACATCCTAGTTAACCACTGGAGAGAAGTTAGGAAAAGAGGAGAAGAACAAGTTAGGTACTCTCTGTTTCTCTGAATGGCCCACTTTCAGAGTAGGGTAGCCATCTGTAGGGACCTTCAAATTGCAGGTGGTCAAAGCAAGAGAGGAGTCTTTAGACTAAGATCCCTGGGGCACCCAGACCAATATAATTACCTGGAAAAATCTAGTGGAGGACACCCCCCTCATGGCTAAAGAAAGGCCTTTCTTTCCTCCAAGACCCACCTCACAGATTCTGGCTGTCCAGAAGAAGGAAGCACGGGAAGAGGAATTCCATCCTGAGAAGTCGATCCTCCAAGACCCTTCAACAACAGACCTGTTGCTCCAAGACCTTCCTTCTCCATATCTCCCTAACCTTGCCCCCATCCCCCACCAGCACCAGTACTGGATCCCAGATCCTCAGTCTATATGGAACCTGGGCCATTGCATCCTCCTTTACTGGAAGAAGGAGCAGAAGGAGACCCCCAACTTCCCAGTCCAGTCATGAGGGACACAAATTCTGAGAGCCACCTCCCCTGATACCACTGTAGCTCTCTTTGAGATTGTTTTATTTATAATGTGGGAAGCGTGGACAGAGGGCTTTCTCTGACTAGACCTGACTGAGACTTTAATATGGCAAAAGGTAAGAGGCACCTAAAGGTCCACCACCAGACTCCACTGGCAGGTCTCAAGGGGTCTGCATGATTACCCAGGTACGTGAAATTAAGCAGAGACCAGGTAAGTTACCTGCTGCCTTTCTAGAGCAGCTCATGGAGGCATTCCACTATATACATATACACCCTATGAGTCCAGCAGCAAAGAACATAAAACTACTGTGGCAATGACTTTTATAGACCAGGCTAGTAGAGATATCAGGAAGAGGTGTCAGAGGCTAGAAAGACAGGATAATCTGTTGAAGGATTTAGTTCAGGATGCTGAGAATGTCTACCATAACACAGAGACAGAGGAGGAAAAGGAGTAGAGAAAGATAAAGAAAGAAAAGTAACAGGGAAGGAATCTACAGAGAGTCCTGACTCAGGCTAGAGGATAAATACAAGTTATCTGAGACCTTGGACAGGGCACCCCAGGACCTAGACTGGTGGCTCAAAGCCTTTTCCCAGGCCGGGGATGAGATGATAGGGCCACCAACCAGCACCCCCATTCAGGTGGAGCTCAGAGCCCAAGCCTTTCTGGTGTCTATGTGCCAATATCTGATGTCAAGGGAGGCCCTGGGACAGAATAAGGCCCCACATTATCAGGCTCCTGGAACAAAGGATGCTGTGCAAGTGCCAATTGGCTTGGAATACTGAAGAAACCTGGGGCCCAAGACTAAGGAGGACTTCTAGAGGGGGCTAAATGCCTGTTAGAGGACCTGGGAGGATTGGGATATAGAGTATCAGCCAAGAAGGCCCAAATCTACCAGAAAAAAAGTAAGTTATTTAGGCTACCTGCTGAAAGATGGCCGGCTCTGGCTTGAAAGGAGACCATACTACACATCCCTTCTCCACAGAGCCTCAAGCAGGCATGGGAATTCCTGGGTATGGCTGGATTCTGCCGGCTATGGATTCCAAGGTTTGTTGAGTTGCCTGCCCGACCCCCTAACCCTGACTAAAAATGGATAGCCTTCCATTGGGAGGAAGATGAGCACCAGGCTTTTGATGCAATTTAGCAGGCTCTGCTCAAGGCCCCTGCTCTACAACTGCCTGATGCCAGTAGACCTTTCCACCGTTATGTGGCTGAGAACAGGGGAATAGCCAAGGGGATACTCACTCAGGGGCTGGGTCCCTGGAAGCACCCAGTTGCCTATTTGTCAAAGAAATTAGACCCTGCCACTGCTGGGTGGCCTGCTTGCCTATGGATAGGGATAGCAGAGGTGGTTCTAGTTAAAGATGCAGATAAATTGGCTCTGGGGCTGACTGTGATATGCATTGTTCGACAGCCCCTGGATCGATGGCTGGCTAACACCAGCATGACTCATTATCAGACTCTGTTGCTAAGTTCAGATGTGTTGAACTTCATGTTACCAGTGGCCCTCAACCCAGCCATTCTACTACTTGACCCCGACCTCGACCAGTCAGCTCATGATTGCCAGCAGATTCTAGCTGAGGACCAGGGATGGTGAAAAGACCTGTTGGATTGGCTGCTCCCCAAAGCTGAGGTGACCTGGTCCACTGATGGCAGCAGCTACCTGGTGGAGGGACAATGCAAGGCAGGGGCTCCATTGTGGACAGGCGCCAGGTGGTCTGGGCAGAACCGTACCCTCCAGGAATGTCAGCCTAAAAGCCTTGGACCTGGGGGCAGGCAAAAAGATCAACATCTACACAGATCACAGGTATGACTTTGCCACAGCTCACCAACAGAGAGGACTACTCATATCAGGGGGAAAAGAAATAAACAAGCAAGAAATCTTGGATATGATGAAACCAGTAACTGTGAGTATTCTTCATTCCCTAAGACGTCAGAAGGGAAGAGAATCAGTGTCTCAGGCCAATAACCATGCAGATCAAATGGCTCAAGAAGTGGCTATGCAGGAGCCTTTCCTGGTTATGGGCCTGCAATAGACACCCACTGGGGAATAGGACTGGACTAAGGGATGGCTTCACTTAAAATATATGAAAAAAAGAAAAGACCCATATTGTTAGCCACCCTATTAACTATTACCAAGGGAAGGAAGGACAATGGCTCACACAAGAAAGGAGAACTATACTCCCCAGAAAGGAAGCAAAATACTTACTAGGCCAAATGCACAGAAGGACTCATTTAGGGGATAAAAAGCTTGTCCAAGCAATTAAGATGTGTGTGTGTGTGTGTGTGTGTGTGTGTGTGTGTGTGTGTGTGTATGCCTCAGGTTCTGGGCCAGAAAGATAGTAGAACAGTATAAGGTATGCCAGCAAGTAAATGCTTATGCAGTAAAAATTAAACAAGGCAAAGACCTAGGGGAGAACAGCCTGGAGTTTATTGGTAGGTCAAAGTTACAGAAAATAAGCCAGGAATATATGGTTACAAATATCTCCTAGTGTTTGTAGATGTTTTCTCTGGATGGGTTGAGACATTCCTTATCAAGCAGGAAACAGCTACTGTGGTAGTTAAGAAGATATTAGAAGAAAAATTTCCAGACATTTGGAGTGCTGAAGGTAATTGTATTGGACAATGGTCCTGCTTTTGTCTCTTAAGTCAGGGATTGATAGAGATATTGGGGATTATTTGGAAGCTCCATTGTGTGTACCATCCCCAGAGCTCAGGGTAGGAAGAGAATAAAACAGAATCCCTACAAGAGGCCTTGACTAAATTGACCTTGAAGACTGGCTTGAACTAATTGGTGCCCCTCCCCTTCACCCTGAACATCCCCTACCATTTTAGCCTGACTCCTTTTGAGATCCTGTTTGGTACCCCAACTCCCTTGGTGTCCACTGATCTCTCCCAGCAGGTATCTGACAACATGGGATTTGGTCCAAAACTGTTTGCCTGAAATGTTCCAGGGATGCCAGAGAGCCCTCAGAGCTTCCAGACTGATGACTGGGTCTATATATGTATGCAACAGGCATAGTCGCTAGAACCCTGATGAAAAGGACCTTTCCTGGTGCTGCTAGCCACTCCCATAGCCATCAAGGTGGACAGTATTGTGGCCTTGGTGCAGGCTTCCCATGTGAAACCTGCAGATGTCCACTCCCCAGAAACCCCTGCTGGATGGTACAGAAGACAGACAATCTGCTCAAGCTCAGGATCACTTGACCTCCTGGTGGTACCTTTAGATCCTGGTTCCTTCCCCTTCATCCTATGTGTCCATCTGCCAAACCTGTTACAGCACTCACTTTCTCCCTTATGTTGGGATTGGGGGCATCCACCAGGACCTCTGCTTTGGTTTTACAAGGAGAAAGTTGTGAAAGGCATTTAATAATTTGGACAGCCATTGATTTAGATGTAGCCATAAAATGGTCAGCCATTGATTTATATGTAGAGGAACTAGAAACTTCTGTCAGTCACCTTCAAGAATCACTGACTTCATTGACAGAAGTAATACTGCAGAATAGGAGGGCTATGTGCTACCTTAGCTGAGAGGTGTTGCTTTTATAGACCATTCTGGGATTGTGAAAGAGTCAATGGCCAAGGTGAGAGAAGGGCTAGGCAAGTGGAGGAAAGAAAGAAAACAGGGCTGGTTCAAGTCTTGGTTTAGTTCCTACTCTTGGCTAACCACCCTTATATCCACCTTGTTAGGACCCTTAATTGTTCTCCTGCAATTGTTGACTTTTGGCCCCTACATTTTGAACTGCTTGGTTGCTTTTGTTAAGGAGTACATAATTACAGTACAGCTAGTGATCTTAAAACAGAAGATATAAAGAACTAGATACAGAAGACCGGGAGTATAAGCTATCAGAATACCAGCAATTGCTTCAGGACTGGAGCTTGCACAAAGAAAAGGGGGGAATGAAAAGGTCAGCTCAGAGGTTTGGAATTTTCCAAAATTCCACTGGACCCCTTCCGTCCTGGAAGAGACAGGTCAGAGAACATGTAAGCTAGAAGGGAGAGGCTGAGTAAGCCCCTACTACCTCATTCCCTAAAGACCAATCAGTTTAAAGGGTGCACTGTTCCACCAATCACATTGTGCCTAGTTGCTAATGCTCCATTCTGCCCCTGGAAACCATATAAAAACTCTGTGAACCAGCTGCTTGGGGTCGCCCCTCTCCTTTGAGTCTGAGAACTAGAACAATAAATTCCTCTTGCTTTTTTGCATCATTTCTAGCTCCACATGGTTCACTCAGGGGGTCCCTGTTAAAGTTAGGCTTGCCAGAGTCTTACAGAAGAGGTTTGCAACCCCACAGGAAGAACAACAATATAAACCAACTAGACCCCCAAGAGCTCCCAGGGTCTAAACCACCAACAAAAGAGTACACTTAAAGGGAGCCATGGTTCCAGCTGTGCAGAGGATGGCCTTGTTGGACATCAATGTGAGGAGAGGCCCTTGGTCTTGTGAAGGCTCAATGCCCCAGTGTAAGGGAAGGCCAGGGCAGGGAAGCAGGAGTGGGTGGGTTGGGGGAGCACCCTAATAGAAGCTGGGGGAGGAGGGATGGTATAGAGGGCTTCTGAAGGGGGAAACTGGGAAAGGTGATAATGTTTGAAATATATATAAATAAAATATTCAATAAAAGAAAAAAAATGAACAAAAAGCTAAGATGAGTGTTTACTGCTTTCTCTTGCTTGACTGCTAATTTGATGCAACCAGCTACTCAAATCTCTGCTTCTGGGATCCAGGCATGCTCTAGCATTCCAGTCTTTATTGGACGCTAGTTGCTTATGCTAATTTCTCATTTATGTCACTTTTCCACTGCTAACTTCTCTCATATCATTGTGGTAGATACATTGTTACAACTTATACAAATACACAAGATAACACCTTAGTTTTGTATCAGCAAGACAAAATAGTAGAAGTAGGCCACCTAAAAGGAGGATTGATTTATCTCAGCTCATCTTCCCAGTCCATGTTTGGTTCCATCCATATCTTTGGACTTGAAGTAAGGCCTAACAGCCAGGCAGTGGGAAGTGTGTCAGGGAAGGCTGCTCACCATGTGATGATTAAAAAACAGAGGTGGTGGCAGGAGAAGGTATGCCCTTTCAAGGCAAGCCCAACAGTGACTCATTTCATCCAATTTGACCTTGCTTCATGTCTCTACTTTGCCCTAAGGATGCCAGCACCTTGTGAACTATAGTATATTAAACGGCTTCCATGAGCCAATTACCTATCACTGACTGGCCTACCATTGAGGAAACACGCTTTCAGTGCCCCAGGGAACACTTTAAAACCAAACATCATTGTTGTAGTTCTGATCTTGAATCTCAAAGAAGGAAATGGTTGTCCTTGGCCTCTCCTTAGTTGACTTTGAGCCTCTGGCAAAGTTGCTTAGCATAGCAGAAGCATGGGGTGGAGCAAAGATGGGGTAGAGCAAGGTATCTAAAGGTAACTTGGAAGCAGAGAAAGTAAGAAGGTGAAGATAGTTGCAGTATCTACCTCAAGACACACTCTCCATGGCTTAACTTCTTTCCACAAGACTTGGCCTCCTAAAGGCTTAGATATTGGCCTATTGACTCCATGCTGCTGCTTGGATATTCAGACTATCAAATGCAATATTGGCCTATTGACTTCATGATGCTGTGTGGATATTCAGACTATCAAATGCCAGGGTTTGTTTGTTTGATTGATTGACTGTTGTTGGTTTTTGTTGTTGTTGTTGTTGTTGTTGTTTTTGTTGTTTGTTTGGGTTTTTTTTTGTAGTCATTTGGTTGGTTGGTTGGTTGGTTGGCTGGTTGGTTGGTTGTATTTTGGTTTTGGTAGAAAAGAGATACATTTTTTTCTTCATTTCTCCTGTGTCTCACTGATTACCTCTTCTGGCTCATGCCATCACCCACCACAAATCCTGGATTTGAGAGAAAATAGAGCCTGTGAGGACCCACACCTCCCAAACATGCCTCTCTTCTCTGGAAACACTGGGTGGGGCTCATGGTTTGATTGAGAAAGTTTCATTATTTTTTAAAGTTATATGTTGCCATTTAAATAACATTTCCATTTTAGTATTATAATTATCTATTAGTTAAATACTAAGATGTAAGATTTGCTATTTACAATTATTAAATTGAAATATCAGTTAAATAAAAATCTATTAATGAATTAATGAGCAAAGTATATTATAATTATTTAGTGAAACAAATTTAGATATTTAGCAAATTAATTTGTTGAAGATTGTAAGCATTTTGATGTATTCTTAGTGTGGAATAGCACTGTTTGATTCTTACCAAATGCTTTTCATCTGTCTTTGGCTGTGACCACTGATTCCCAAGATTGGATCCGAGAGCTGCCGCCAACAGGAGAAGGAAGGCTGTTGATTTTCTTCTCTCATGGGAGCCTCCACTTATAGAAATACAATGGATAATGATACAGTTCGGTGCTAGATTTGGTATTTGTATCAGAATTCTTCGGTCTGACTGAATGATTGCTCCTTCTCCAGTCATGGGTCACGTGCTCTTCAGACCATACCCACTCTTCTGTTCAGTTCCCTCAAATGTTTTCTTGCACTGAGCTTCTTCAGACAGCAAAAAAACTCAGCAATTAAGGAAACAATTCCATTATCTCTTTTCTGGGAAGGACAGGTAAGGGGGAAAGTCCGACTAAAAAGGAAAAGAAAAATAGGACACAAATTTAGAAAATTCTAAATTGACCTAGTTTCACAAACATGTACATTTATAATGACACCAATTGCATTGTACAGACAATGCACATTCACATAAGAGTATTCACAAAATTCATAATCAATACATCTTGCTCATTTTGTTTGTCTCTACAGACTCTAATGACATTAAAGATTTAATCTGGGGAGAAATCAACACAAGATAGCATGAACTGCAGAAAATGCTCCTGCATTCATAGGGTGAGACACTTGATAGAAGATTTATTTTCCTTTTTTCTTATAATAAAATAAAAAAAGAGAAAACAAAAGTTAACATATAAGAATTGGACAAAACAGAGAAGTTAGCTTAAGAGAAGGCACAAGAATCAGAGACCTACTCATTCACACACTCAGGAGTCCCATAAAAACATTAAGCTGGAAGCCATAATAAATACAAAACAGTCCTGTAAGATAAGGAGAAGAAAATATATAAATAAAACATTTTTAAATAAGATAAATTTAAATTAAAAAGTGAACCGAGAGAGCTGTGACCTGACATTGTGAGACAAGGAAGCTCCACAGATGTTATAGCTCCTTCCCATTGTCCCCCTACTGCTAGGCATGTGGCCTACACCAATGACGAGGAAGTTCTACAGATGCCATAGCTCCTTTCCATTGTCCCCCTACTGCTAGGCATGTGGCCTACACCAATGACAAGGAAGTTCTACAGATGCCATAGCTCCTTCCCATTGTCCCCTTACTGCTGGGTATGCAGCCTACACCAATGACAAGGAAGTTCTACAGATGCCATAGCTCCTTCCCATTGTCCCCCTACTGCTAGGCATGTGGCCTACACCAATGACGAGGAAGTTCTACAGATGCCATAGCTCCTTTCCATTGGCGACCTACTGCTGAACATGTGGCCTACACTGAAGAGGAGTTTATTCCCCAGTAAGACTCCCCTGTAGGAAACTCAATTTTCATTAGTAAGTGGGTATCAGTTGGAGATAGCTCTTGGGATGTGTCTACTTCTCCTTTCAGTTCTAAGACCTGTCTGGTGCAGATGCATGCAGGCCCTCTGCATGCTGCCTCAGTCTCTGAGTTCCTATGTACATCAACCTTGTTGATTTAGAGGGTCTTGTTTTCTTGGTATCCTCTATCCTTATTGGCTCTTATACTCTTTCTGCCTCCTCTTCTGTGCAGGTTCTCTGACCCCTGAAGAGATAGAATTGATGGAGACATCCTACTTACAGCTGAATGTTCTAAGTTACCTCACTCTCTGTATAGTGTCTGGTTGTGGGTCTCTGTATTTCTTTCCATCTGCCGCAGGAGGAAGCCTCTCTGAAGCAAGGTACTGACCTATGCGTGTAGCAGAATGTCATTAGGACTCATTTTGTCACTGTTTGTTTGATTGTTCTAGAACAGTGATGTTTGGTTTTACTCTAGGTCTCTGAGCTAGCTAGTCTCACTTAAGCAGTAATGAGAGTGGCTTTTCAAATTGGGTAGAAAGACATCCATGGAGCAGCTAATAAAGTCTTTCCTAGCATAACAAAGATTCTCCAGCCTACGTTCGCCTCTGTTATAAATGCACTTTATTTTTGCAAGGATCTTAGACAAAAATCCTATCTAAAAGTGTCAGCTTTCAAGAGTTGGAATCCAATTTAAGAGTCTTGTACTAATTTATTAAGGACCTGGCACTATGTGAGTTCCATCCACACACGTTATCTACTTTAATCTTTTGTCACTCTCCAAAATAGTTTTACAATCAGGCCTTTAAACTGGCTGGAGGAACCCTGAGGTCTGAGGATGATGGCTGGAGGAACCCTAAAATCTGGGATGATCTTTTGCATCATGAAATGGCAAGAAGACCATTTTGCCTGAAAATTTGTGGGAAGAAGAAATGATCAGAAAGAGAAATGGGATTTGTATCCTCAGGAGTTGCAGAGCTTCTAGTTGGGGTCTGTGCTAAACATGTACCGGCTTCATGCCATCCCATCATTCACTACAAGTGTGAAGGCTTGTACAAGGAGGCTGAGAGACCTGATCTCAAAGCTATTCTTTACACTGACCTTTGTAAAAGTAGTGGGTGGCATCCTAGCCATTTGTTCACATGTCAACGGCTGCTGTATGAGGTACTTGGTGGCTTCATTTTAATTTATAGCTTGTTTGATTTGTTTTCTCTCTTTATAGAACAGGCCAGGTTTTATACCTAATTTTATATTTATATTGTGCATGTATTTCTTAAAGAGAGGCTCTGATTGAGAGACCAGGAAGAACCTAGACATTTGCTGTATTTTCATACCATCCAGTCACAGTTTGAGGGCCACCCTCTGAGGTCAGTCACTTTCAGTGGGCAGTTTTCCACAGTCAAAGTTCAAACCTGATTTGATAGTTAATCTTGATTATCAAGTTGATGGGATTTTGAATCACCATGTAAAACTTTATGTGGGCATACCTGTGAGTGATTGTATAGATAGATGGGCAGAGCCAAACTTTAATTTATGTGGGTAGGACTACTCCATGGACCAAACAAAAAGAAGAACACAAACTATCTAAATACAAGCCCTCATCATTCCCTGCTTCCTGTATGTGTGCCTGTTTGTCTGTATGTCTGTATGTATGCTTATACTACACACATGTGGTGCCCATGGAGGCCAGAAAAGGGCATATTATTCCCTGGAACTGGAGTTACTGGTGTTAGAGGCAGGCATGAGCCAATCTGTGTAGGTACTGGGAACTGAGAACAGGACCTCTGCAAGATTATCAATTACTCTTAACCACTAATAAGCATATGTATAATATTTAGAATGAGTAAGATAGTGAAGATAGTCAGTCAACAGTTACTAATTCCCATCTTACCCCTCAAAACACCATAAGCAAGAAAGACTAGAAGAAAGTATTAAGTATGGTAACCATCACCTAGAGACTTTATAAATAACAAATATAATATGAAATACTTTACCACACTTGTAAAATAGGATGAAGTTAAATGTTTGAATAAATGAATACACTGGCCCAGTCATAGTGTTAGGAAATGAGACTGGCTCTGTGTCACTCATTACCATCACAATACAGTTTTCATTGATAAATTCATCAAAGGTTTGTGGGCATCTAGTATGAACAGCCAAGACCAGGATTTCCTTTCTTTGGTTGGGTCACTATCAATCTTAAATTTTTATCAGCAATCCAATTTCCTGGAAAGACAAGCCCCAGTCCCCTCCCCCCAAATAATGGTTTAGCTGACTGAGATTTTGTAGCAGACACCTGTGACTCTTGCAGGTTTGCTTCTGGTGGCAGCTCCATGGAGATCCCTCATCCTGTCCTCGCTCCATATGGTTTGTATGAAGCTGTCTTCTTTAGTGGATGTGAAGCTTATTTGTGATGAAAGTAAAATATTGTGCACTCCTTACCCAAGGAGTGGTTGGAAGATGGATGTGTGGATCAGTTGGAACCAACTATACAGCAAAGCCTGCCCTAGTGTTTTTTAATTTAATGAGGCCATATATTTTCTCTTTATTTCAAGACAATTTTAGGTGAATTTCCATCATACACAATTTTAAAAGTTCCAACAAAATACCTACTTCCTTATAAAAGCATCAGGTCCCATCGTATTCTAAAGTATTTCAGTCTTAGATGATATCAAGTCTATTTTCCAAATGCTTCAAGCTGTTTTCCACATAGTTCAAAAACCAGTCAGAAAGCAGTATATCAATGGTGTACAAGTTGACTTCTATTTAAATGTCATTGATATACTATTTCATGTTTTAGGGTTACAGTTACAATTTATGCTCTGCTGTTTGTTTCTTTGCTTTTGTTTCCATAATATGTATTAAAGTAACTAGAGTCAATATAATAACATTTTAAATTGTATTAAGTGATAGGTACCTCAAGAATTCAAAACTAGAAAACAACGTAGAAAAGAAAGATGAATGTTTAAGAATGTAATGTTGGTGCTATCCCTGGAAATCAGGACCAAAAGAAAGTCAAAAAATTTTTCAGATGTGCCATCTTTTGATAAAAGAACCCTTGCTTGTTATACCAAGGCGGGGGGGGGGGGATTTTTACTTTAGAGGAAGTTTCCTCTGCACAAAAACTCATGAATCTTAAGTTTTCATTTGGAATCTGGATTTTTGTGAGTCCCCTGGTATTGTTTGCTTTGCATTTTACTCTCCCATTCATCAAGCAACTTAGTAGCGACTAGAATAAAATGCTGTGATAACATTGTAGTGGCTTGGCTGAAGTCTAATGATTAGAGAAGAGACAGAAACCAGCTGGCTGAACCTCCAGCCAAGCCTTCAGCCACTTCAGTATCTTACAAGACAATTGAAACCACGTGCATGGGCTCTGACCCCCTGCTTTTCAGGTCAAGGGGGTAACTTGCAAATTTGGGATGCTTCAGAAAGCTTTTTAACAGGACTTCTGGGTGGTAAAAGCTCGGCCAAAATGAGTTCTTCATGTTCCCTGGAAACTCAAACCCAGGGCTTTTTTTGCACAGAGTCTGGGCAAGTGCAGTTAGACATGACTGTATTACATCAAAGCTTCCATTGCACTCTTAAAGATAAAGAAAAACACCAGGGCCTCAGAACAAGTGTGTCACTGGCTCCGCATAATCCTTCCTGGATGCAGTCAGCAGCCATTAACCTTACTACTAGTTCCGACCCCTCTTGGGATGCCAGGAACTCCAGGGCCCTATCCTCTACTGACATTCCTGTTTGTCTCCGTTTCCTGTCCTTTCTTTAGTAACAAGTCTGTTGTCCTTAATCTAAGTGCACCATCAAATTGTTTATGTGGCTCAATTAGTCTCTTTCCCATTTCTTCCAGAAATCTGTGTCCACTATGAAATGCCCGATTCCTTAGACTTGCCCTGAGCATCTGAAGGCCTTGCTCACCTCACCACTCATTGAATGTGTGTGTGCGTGTGTGTGTGTGTGTGTGTGTGTGTGTGTGTGTGTCCCCAAGGCCTCAATAATTGGGGCTATTTATTAATAATTTCAATAAATCTGTCTTTTAATCTTGACCATATCCTAAGTCTTCAGAAGTTAAAAATGCAGGCAACAAGAAGAACTGCAATGTATTTGAATGAGAAGAAAGTACATTTTCTACAACCAGATCTGTGGTTTTTCTGGGAAGTTGCACCATGCTGCGTCATTCATCCCCTTTGGAAGCCCATCATTTCAGCCACTGGAGTTCTTCCAGCACAGAAAACCATGCATGTTTTTCAGTGATTCTCATCCCTTCCTGGGACCAATGACTGCACACTATGGAGAAGAACAAGACAGCTGCAAATGACAGACCCTGATGGATGAGAAATGAGAATAGTGAGAGAGTACCTCTTATATTTTACATTCAGGAACCCTCTTGTTTATGTACATTTTGATAGTTCCCACCAATGAATTCTTAGCCAAAATGTCAATCTTTGTCATATTTATGACTCTTCCAATTCTCAAATCGATGACAAATATCTAGTATCCTGCAAGAATCTCTTAACAGAGACCATAGATTAGGCTAGCCAAAATGGTCCTCATGACAGTGTACATCACAAAACACAAAGACATAGAAAAATATTTCTCCATATAGGAGTTAAGAGTCATAACCGGAGTGAACTGGGTTGAAAGAAATATTGATAGGAATTATCTGGGAAGAACACTACTTTTAGTTAGATTATATGTTTATTTGTGGATTAGAAAGGCATGAAGTTTGTTAGAGTGCAAATACTCACTGTTCCTGTTAAATAGCTCCCTGGCCCCATGTATAACCTGGCTGGAAATATACTTTCCCAAAGACACAAAACCATGCCTAACTCATAGAAATATGCACTAAGATCTTGTTTTTTGTTTGTTTGTTTTTGTGTTTTAATTGTGACCTGCCTCCTCTTACTGATACCTGAGAATGGTGGGGAGAAAGAATTTTGCTTCCATTCAAGTGAATATATCACTCTTGCTTCTTAGAACCCACAGGGAGTTAACTTTGTTAACAGGATTTAACAATAGTTGTATGCTATCTTGTGACAGTCCCAAAACTTCAACACTGTTTAATAAGAAATCACATTTTTTACCTTACACCCTTCATCTCTTATCTTCTCTCTGGCCCCTCTTTTACACTGTTCCCCAAACCTTGGGTAGGAGAAAGTAAATAAAGATAACCTGTGTAGAGCTGAGTACCAACACCACTTATTCTCAGCACTTTAAGCAATAAGACATGTCCATTGCAGGTATGACCTTAAGCAGTGAAGGCTACTAGCACAAGACCTGCATAAGATCAAGAATGTCAAAATTCAACATGGATTGGGGAGGAATCGCTGAGGCTCACTCCTAGCTGAGGGGCAATTGAATTGGATTCAGTGGGTAAAAAAAAATTACACTAATTTGTGAAGAAGATGTATCAGGGAAGACCTGGGGGAGTTGGGAGGGAGTAAGATATAGAAAGGACCAGAATACATTTTAAACATGTATGAAATTTTCAAAGAATAAATTTAAAAATATTTTAAAAAAGAAACTCTCATGTGAATAATTGATAGTTTCCTGCCAACTTAATATAAGCCTAGGTCATCTGGGAAGAAGAAACTTCATTGAGAAATGGCTTTCATCAGATGGGTGCTATAGGTAAAACTGTGGAAGTTTTTCAATTAATAATTGATATGAAGGGAGTCAGACCATAAGTGATACCATCTTGGGCAAGATGGTCCTAAGGTTGTAGAAGAAAGCAAACTGAGCGGGTTATGAAGAGCGGGCCAATAAGAGTCTCCTTCCATGGTTCCTGCTTCAACATCCTTAAGTGATAGACTGTAATCAATATATGGAAGCCAAATAAACATTTTTATTCCCCACATTACTTTTGCTCTTGGTATTTACCACAATAACAGAAAGCCAACTAAAACATACTATCCATTGTAATTCTATGCCATGTAGAGAATCATGAATCTTTATCGATGAATCAAAAATACAAGAAACTGTACAAAATACCTAATTCTAGTACATTTACAGGTGAAAGACCTATTGATATAAGATTGTTGGATTTTTTACTTATCCATAATGGTTCTAATAGCCATGAAATGAAACTAATTTGAGTTACCCATATCTGACTACATGTTATTGAGTCACATGCACCCACATTCACCACTGGATAACTGGATGTCCCAGAAAACATGTCTTTGGTTCTCTTTGGACTTGAACCTAGTTTCCTATTGCTTTTATTTTAATTTTAACTTTGATTATAATTAATTGTATTTAATGTTATCCGTCTGGGATCAATATAAAAAATAAATTGGGTGAACTGTCAGTGTTGGAAAATCTACATTTTTGCTCTCAGGAAGTTATCATGCAGGTATACTGAGAGGTATGAATCAACAGGTTTTAACAGGAGAAAAAAACTTGACAGGCATGCTTTTTATCCTAGTAATTGGATGGAAGAGATGGGTGATCTCTGTGAGTTCTGGACTAGCCTGACCTACATAGCAGATTTCAGTCTAGTCAATGGTAAATAGATAAACCCTATCTGAAGGTGAAGTAGGAGAAAGAGGAAGATGAGGCAGAAAAATAAGAATTTCTTGTAAAATTATTTGAGATAGCAAAAGATTAGAAGCAATCTAGAAGGTTCTCAATTGACTGGATAAATACAAGTAAACATAAGTAAAATCTCTATGACCCATATTATTTTTGCTTTTAAAATATTTTTAATGTGTGTGTGTGTGTAGATATCTGATATCTTTCTCAATTGCTCTCCACCTTTATTTTATTTATCTGGTTGGTTGTTTTTTGTTTTTTTTTTTTTAATTTTAAGACATGTTATCTCTCTGACTTTGAACTCTTTAGTTGGCTGGACTGGATAGACAGCACGCTTTATAAATAGTATCCTGTTGTTCATGAAAGCAAACATTTTGCTACACAGTTAACTCCAGATTCACCATGAAAGTAATTCTATTTAATCCTATGGTGGGAACTCTGTGAATTCACTCCCTGTAGTAGAAACTCTACTTCTGTAGTAGAAACCCTTTCAATCTAATCCTGTAGTGGAAAGCAAGCTTTGATTTCAAGCCTTCTCTAACCAATCAAACGACTGAGACATGATAAGAAAGCACATAGTTAGCTTGAACTCAGCATTCCAAACACTAAAGAAGAATTACAAATCATCCTAATATGCATTTATTAGTGCATTCAATATGTGTGGTTCCTATTTGATCCTTACAATAATAGTTAACTTATTAAAAATTTTATTTAGTGCTTCAATAGGCCTTCCTCTAACTCATCCTGGTATCCCAGCCTCCAACACCTGTAGGCCTTCCATGTGAGCACACCAGCTGAGCAAACTGGGGAAACAGGTAAGCTAACTGAAGACCACTTCCTTCTCTTCTCCAAACCCAACACACCAGCCTCATCCCTAGCTCTGCAACAGAACACTGAATGAAACCTTCCTCCTCACTCCAGGCCCAAATCTTGAGGATCCCACACATCTTTCCCTCCTAACCTCTATCTCCCCGTTTATTCCTTTATCCTAGCACCTAAATCCAGCAGGTACCCCCTGCTAACCTACAGGCCACTCCTGCCTAGTACTAGGGAGCCCTACAGATTGAAAAGGAAACACCAACCTAAGAAGGTTAACTACAGTCATAAAAACAAAGGAAATAAATCATTTCAGACCAGCAAAATCCAAAGAAGGGAAATAGACACACACACAACACCAACACCAACAACAATAACATAACATAACAGGAATCAACAATCATTGATATCTCTCAATATCAGTGACTTCAACTCTCCAATTAAAAGGTACGGACTAACTGAATGGATGCAAAAACAGGATTCATTCTTCTGCTGCATCCAAGTAATACACCTCAACATCAAGTATAGGCATTACCTCAGGGAACAGGGTTGGGGAAAAATATTCCAAGCAAATAGACCTAAGAAGGAAGCTGATATAGCCATTTCAATATCTAACAAATTAGGCTTCAAACCCAAACTAATCAGAAGAAATGAGAGGACACTACATACTTATTAAAGGAAAATCCAACAAGATGACATTTTAATTATTAATTATTAACATCTATGCTCCAAACATGAGGACACTGAAGTTTATAAAATAAACAAACACTCCTACATCTTAAATAATATACTGATCCGCACACACTGATTCTAGGAGACTTCAATATCCAATTTCAACCAAAAAACAGGTCATCCAGAGAAAAGCTAAAGAGAGAAATGCTGAAGCTAACACATGTCACAAAACAAATGGACCTTACAGATATTTATGTCCATTTGATCATGGACCTAGCAAACACAAAATATATCTTTATTCTGCACCTCCTGGAGTTTTATCCAAAATTGATCACATACTGATACACAAAGCCAGTCTCAACAAATACAAGAATATTGGAACAACTCTCTGCATTCTATCAGACCCCCACAGATTAAAGCTGGATCTCAACAACAGAAACAACTGAAAGTTACAAAACCATGAAAACAAAAACTCTTTACTGAATGAAAAATGGTTAAAGATATAAATAAAGAAATAAATTAAAGAATTTCTAGAATTAAATAAAAATGAATACACAACATTCCAAAACTTGTGGTATGAGGAAAGAGGTTTGAAGAGGCATATTCATGGTGCTACATGCCTACATGAAAAAACTAGAAAGATCTCAAACTAGCACAATTAACAGCATACATGAAAGCTCTAGGATAGAAATGAAAATCACACTTAAGAGGAATAGATAGCAAAAAACAATCAAACTGAAAACTAAAATCAATAAAAGAGAAACAAATACAATAATTTAAAAATCAATGAAAAAAAATATTTGATTCTTTGAGAAAAATCCATTAGATCAACAAGATTTTGTCCAAATTAAATAAAAGGGAGAGAGACAATATTCAAATTAGCATGGTTAGAGATTAACAGGGGGCATAACAACAGACACTGAGGCAATCCAGAGAATCATAAAGGTATATTTTAAGAACTTGTATTCTACTAAGTTGGGAAATCTCAAAGACATGGATAAATTTCTCGATAGGTACCACTTACCAACATTAAGTCAATATTAGATAAGCAACAAAATAAACATATAACCCCTAGTGAAACAGAAGCAGTCATTAAAAGTCTCCCAACCAAAACAAACAAACAAACAAACAAACAAACAAACAAACCAAAAACCAGGCCAGATATTTTCAGGACAGGATTTTACCATTTTCTTTCTTTCTTTCTTTCTTTCTTTCTTTCTTTCTTTCTTTCTTTCTTTCTTTCTGCCTTTCTTTCTTTCTTTCTTTCTTTCATTTTTTAAGATTTATTTATTACATTTAAGTACACTGTAGCTGTTTTCAGACACTCCAGAAGAGGGCATCCAATCTCATTACAGATGGTTGTGAGTCACCATGTGGTTGCTGGGAATCAAACTCAGGACCTCCTGAAGAACAGTCAGTGCTCTTAACCGCTGAGCCAGCTTTCCAGCCCCTTTACCATACTTTCAAAGTAGAATTAATACAAATTCTCCTCAAATTGTTTCATGAAATAGAAGCAGAAGTAATAATGCCAAACTCACCTTCTAGGGTCACCATTACCCAAACCACATAAAGAACCAACAAAAAATAAGAATTATGGACCAATATTTTTTATAAACATAGATTCAAAAATATTCAGTGAAATACTTGTAAACTGAATCTAACCATCATACATCAAAAAGATCATCCACCACGGCCAACTTGATTTCATCCCAGAGAAGCAGAACAAGATCAATGCATAAGAATCAATACATGTAATCTACCATATAAACAAACTGTAAGGCAGAAGACATATGATTGTCTTATTAGATGCAGAAAAGGTCTTTGACAAAACCCACCACATCTCCATGATCAAAAACCTAGAGATATTATAGATACAAGCTACATACCTAAACATAGTAAAAGCACATTACAGCAAGTCTATAATCAACATTAACTTAAAAGGTGAGAAACTAAAAGAAATTCCATTAAAATCAGGAACAAGACAGGGTTGTGCACTTTTTCCATACTGATTCAATGTACAGTACCTGAAATCTTAGCTAAAGCATTAAGACAAGTGGAGGAGATCAGGGGATACAAATTGGAAAGGAAGCTGTCAAAGTATCTTTATTTGCAGATGATAATATACATAAGTGACCTTAAAAGTTCTATTAGAAGTCTCTGAAGAGATCTGTGCAATACAGTTTGCTTACGTAGTCCCAAAGCTAAGAAGTTTGCATCACAGGCCACAGTCTGTGCAGCAACTTCCAGCCCTATGGAAGTGGACAAGCAGGGAGAGAGAGAGATCTTCCTGGATACCCAGAATACTTCTGGATTCTGTCTGCACCCAGAGCAGATCCTGTGCCACAGTGCTTCATACCCAAATACTATCAGGAGAGAGCTGGTCTCCCAGGTGTTGGCACACCTGTGATCACAGGAAACACCATCACTTCTGCTCAAATAACAAGCTCAAGAGTCACCAGGACACAGGAACCATGGAACAGGATCCTTCAGATTTCCATCTGCACCCTGGAGCTGACTCTGTGCCACAGCTCCCCATACCCAAATTCATCTGGGAGAGAACAGGTCTCCCTGGAGTACTGACACACAGGCTTGTAGGAGGGATAAGCCACAGTCAAAGACAGCAAGACCAGCAAACACCAGAGCTAGCCAGATGGCAAGAGGTAAGGGCAAGAAGATAAACAACAGAAACCAAGGCAACTTGGCATCATCAGAACCTAGTTCAACTATCACAGAGAGCCCTGGATGCCTCAACACACCAGAAAAACAAGACTCTGATTTAAAGTAACATCTCATAATGATGATAGAAGACTTTAAGAAGGATGTAAATAACTCCCTTAAAGAAATACAGGAGAACACAGGTAAACAGCTAGAAGCCCTTAAAGAAGAAATACAAAATCCCCTAAAGAATTACAAGAAAACACAACCAAATGGGTAAAGGAATTGAATAAAGTCACTCAAGATCTAAAAATAGAATTAGAAACAATAAAGAAGTAGTGTTCCTCTTTCTCCACATCCACGCCAGCATCTGCTGTCACCTGAATTTTTGATCTTAGCCATTCTGACTGGTATGAGGTGGAATCTCAGGGTTGTTTTGATTTGCATTTCCCTGATGATTAAGGATGTTGAACATTTTTTCATGTGCTTCTCAGCCATTCGGTATTCTTCAGTTGAGAATTCTTTGTTTAGCTCAGTGCCCCATTTTTTAATGGGGTTATTTGATTTTCTAGTGTCTACCTTCTTGAGTTCTGATTTAGGATTGGTAAAGATCCTTTCCCAATCTGTTGGTGGTCTTTTTGTCTTATTGACAATATCTTTTGTGAGGAACACTACTCCATTGTTGGTGGGACTGCAAGCTTGTACAGCCACTCTGGAAATCAGTCTGGCGATTCCTCAGAAAATTGGACATAGTACTACCAGAGGATCCTGCAATACCGCTCCTGGGCATATATCCAGAAGATATTCCAACTGGTAATAAGGACACATGCTCCACTATGTTCATAGCAGCCTTATTTATAATAGCAAGAAGCTGGAAAGAACCCAGGTGTCCCTCAACAGAGGAATAGATACAGAAATTATGGTACATTTACACAATGGAGTACTACTCAGCTATTAAAAACAATGAATTCATGAAATTCCTAGGCAAATGGATGGATCTGGAGGTCATCATCCTGAGTGAGGTAACCCAATCACAAAAGAACTCACATAACATGTACTCACTGATAAGTGGATATTAGCCCAGAAACCTAGATTACCCAAGATACAATTTGCTAAACACATGAAACTCAAGAAGAATGAAGATCAAAGTGTGGACACTTCACCCCTTCTTAGAATTAGGAACAAAGCACACATTGAAGGAGTTACAGAGATCAAGTGTGGAGCTGAAACAAAAGCATGGACCAACCAGTGACTGCTGCAGCAGAGGAACCATCCCATAATCAGCCACCAAATGCAGACACTACTGTATATGCCAGCAAGATATTGCTGAAAGGGCCCTGATATAGCTGTCTCGTGGGAGGCTATACCAGTGCCTGGCAAACACAGAAGTGGATGTTCAGAGTCAGCTATTAGATGGAACACAGGGTTCCCAATGGAGTAGCTAGAGAAAGTACCCAAGGAGCTGAAGGGGTCTCCAACCCTATAGGTGGAAGAAAAATATGAACTAACTAGTACCCCCAGAGCTCATGTCTCTAGCTGCATATATAGCAGAAGATGGCCTAGTTGGCCATCATTGGCAAGAGAGGCCCCTTGGTCATGCAGACTTTATATGCCCCAGTACAGGGGAATGCCAGGGCCAAGATGTGGGAGTGGGTGGTTAGGGGAGCAGGGCGGGGGATGTGGGAGGGTTTAGGGGACTTTCAGGATAACATTTGAAATGTAAATGAAGAAAATATCTAATAAAAATTGGAAAAAAATAAAATAAAATAAAAAGAATTAAAAGTTGAAGGATGAACTAAAAATAAAAAAAGAAAGAAAGAAAGAAAGAGAGAAACAATAAAGAAATCACAAAGGGAGAAAACCCGGAGATAGAAAACCTAGGAAAGAGATCAGGAGTCATAGATGCAAGCATCACCAACAAAATTTAAGAGATAGAAGAGAGGATCTCAGGGGCAGAAGATTCCATAGAAAACATTGACACAACAGTCAATGAAAATGCAAAATGCAAAAAGCTCCTAACCCAAAACATCCAGGAAATCCAGGACACAATGAGAAGACCAAAGCTAAGGATAATAGTTATAGAAGAGAGTGAAAGTTCCCAACTTAAAGGGCCAGTAAATAGCTTCAAGAAAATTATAGAAGAAAACTTTCCTAACCTAAAGAAAGAGATGCCCATAAACATACAAAAAGCCTACAGAACTCCAAATAGACTGAACCAAAAAGAAATTCCTCCTGTCACATAACAGTCAAAACACCAAATGCACAAAACAAAGAAAGAATATTAAAAGCAGTATGGGAAAAAGGTCAAGTAACATATAAAGGCAGACCTTTCAGGATTACACCAGACTTCTCACTAGAGGCTATGAAAGCCTGGGCATATGTCATAGAGACCCTAAGGGAACACAAATGCTAGCCCAGGCAAGAGAGAGCTGGTGAGTTACTCTGCATAACTTTCAATTACCATAGATAGAGAAACCACAATATTCCATGACAAAACCAAATTTACACAATATCTTTCCACAAATCCAGTCCTACAAAGGATAATAGAAGGAAAACTCCAAAACAAAAAGGGAAACTACACCCTAGAAAAAGCAAGAAAGTAATCTCCTTGAAACAAATCCAAAAGAAGATAACCACTCAAACATAAAAATAACATCAAAAAATAATGAAGCAACAATCACTTTTCCTTAATATCCCTTATGATCAATGGATTCAATTCCCCAATAAAAAGACATAAAAAGACTAACAGACTGAATAGGTAAACAGGACCCAGAATTTTGCTGCATAAAAGAAATGCACCTCAATATCAAAGACAGACACTACCTCAGAGTAAAAGGCTGGAAATCAGTTTTCCCAGCAAATGGTCCCAAGAAACAAGCTGGATTACCCATTCTAATATCGAATAAAATCACCTTTCAACCTAAAGTTATCAAAAGAAAACAAAGAAGGACACTTCATACTCATCAAAGGAAAAATCTACCAAGACAAACTCTCAATTCTGAACATCTATGCTCCAAATGCAAGGGTACCCACATTCATAAAAGAAACTTTACTAAGGTTCAAAGCACACATTATACATCACACAACAATACTGGGAGACTTCAACACCCACTCTTAGCAATGGACAGATCATGGAAACACAAACTAAACAGAGACACATTGAAACTAATAGAAGTGATGGGCCCAATGGATTTAAAGGATATCTATAGAACATTTCATCCTAGAACAAATATATCTTCTTCTCAGCACCTCATGATACTTACTCCAGAATTGACCATATAATTGGTCACAAAACAGGCCTCAACAGATAAAAGAAGGTTGAAATAATCCCATGCATCCTATCAGATCACCATGGACTAAGGCTGGTCTTCAATAACAACAAGAACAACAAAAAGCCCACATACGCATATTAGTTGAACAACACCCTACTCAATGATAACTTGGTCAAGAAAGAAATAAAGAAATGATAGACTTTTTAAGAATTAAATAAAAATGAAGCCACCACATACAGAAACTTATGGGACACAATGAAAGCAGTGCTAGCTCTAAGTGCCTCCAAAAAGAAACTAGAGAGAGCTTACACTAGCAGCTTAACAGCACACCTGAAAGCTCTAGAACAGAAAGAAGCAAATACACCTAAGAGGAGTAGACAGTAGGAAATAATCAAACTCAGGCCTGAAGTCAACCAAGTAGAAACAAAAAGAACTATAAAAAGAATCACCAAACCATCTTTCTTTCTTTCTTTCTTTCTTTCTTTCTTTCTTTCTTTCTTTCTTTCTTTCTTTCTTTCTTTCTTTCTTTCTCTCTCTCTTTCCCTCTCTTTCTTTCCTTTTTTCTTTCTTCCCTCCTTTCTTTCTTCTTTTTCTCTCTTTATCTCTCTCTTTCTCTCTCTGTCTTTCTTTCTTTCTCTTTCTTTCTTTCTTTCTTTCTTTCTTTCTTTCTTTTTTCTTCCCTCCTTCTTTCATTCTTCTTTTCTCTCTCTCTCTCTCTCTCTCTCTCTCTCTCTCTCTCTCTCTCTTCTTTGTTTTCTATCAAATATAGTCTAACAGGGGTCAAACTGAAAAAGGAAACTTCAGCTGAGAAAATGTCTTCATTAGATTGTCTAATAGGCAAAAGATCATTGAGTATTTTCTTGACTGATGATCTACTATTGCAAGTTCCATCCCTCAATAGCTAGAATAAGAGATCAGTCTATACAAGACAGTAATTCTATTCCTTCATGACCTGGAGTGCCTGCTTCCAAGTTCATGTTTGATTTCTTGCCCTGAATACCATTCATAATGTACTATAAGATATAAGATGAAAAGGAAAGTTCTACCAGAGAACTATTAGAGAAAAGTATCTGGAGACAAAATTAACTAACAAGAATCAGTAGCCTGCCTGTATACACATGACAAATGAATTGTAAAGAAATCACATGAACAACACCTTTCACCTCAACACAAAACATTTTGTGGTAACTGTAAACCAAACAAATGAAAATTTTAGAGAAACCTTTAAAGAAAGAAATTAAAGAAGATATCAGAAGATGAAAAGTTCTCCCAGTTCCAGTGTGATCCCCACAAAAATTCCAACACAATTTTTCATGGCTTTCAGGACAACTATCAGCTTCATAAAGAAAAAACCCATGATAGCTAAATTAATCCTGAACAACAAAGGATTTGTGGAAGGTATCACTATTTTTTATTTCAAGTGTTACTACAGAGCTATAGTAATAAATAGTGCATGGTATTGGCATAAATATAGACACATTGATCAATATAATATTATTGAAAACCCAGACTAAATTCCATACACATATTGACATTGATTATTGGTGAAAAAGCCAGAAGTACACACTGGGAAAAAAGACAGTATTTTCAACAAATTGAGCTGGTCAAACTGGGTGGCTGCATGTAGAAAACTACAAGTAGATCCATATTTATCACCCTGCACAAAACTCAAGTCCAAATGGATCAAAGATCTTAAAATAAAATGAGATATACTGAATTTTATAGAAGAGAAAGTATAGAAGAGTCTTGAACACATTAGCACAGTGACAGCTTTCTAAACAGGACACCAATAGCATAGGCACTAGATCAATGATGAAACTGAATAGCTTCTGTAATGCAAAGGACACTGTCAATGCTTAAACATGCCAACATATGCAATGGAAAAGATTTTACAAACTCCACATCCAATAGAGGACTAAGAACTCAAGAAACTAGGTATTGATAAAAACAATAAATAATTCAATTAAAAAATGGGGAACAGATCTAAACAGAATTCTCAATAGCAGAATCTCAAATTGCTGACATTTAAAGAAATGTTCTACATCTCTAATTATCAGAGAAATACAAATCAAACAACTTTGACATTATACCTGTCAGAATGGCTAAGATTTATAACTCAAGGTGGCATCCATGCTGACAAGGATGTGGGACAAGTAGAATACTCTTCTATTGCTGGTAGGAGTACAAATTTGTCTAACCACCTTGAATATCAATATGGTGGATACTCAGAAAGTTAGAAATGAATCTTCCTCAAGATCTGCTACTAGGCATACATCCAAAGTGCCTTTCATCTACTACCCAGATGTTTCCTCAACCATGTTTACTGCTGTTCTATTAATAATATCTAGAAAGTAGTAACAACCTAGATGTCCTTCTACAGAAGAATAGATACAGAGAATGTATACATTTCCACAATGTAATATTACTCAGCACTTAAGAAAAGATACCATAAAATTTGCAGGCAAATGGATAGAATTAGAAGAAACTTGTCCTGAGTGAAGTAACCCAGATGCAGAAAGAAAAAATGTAGTATGTATTTGCTAATATGTGGCTATTAGTCATTAAATAAATAATAACCAAGCTACAATCTATAGACCCAGAGAGGGTTGATAAAAAGGAAGGGACTTGGTGTGACACATGGCTCTCCCTGAAAAGGGGAAGTAGAATGGATTTTATGGAAGGACTAGGCGGGATTGAAATGGGAAGATCAGGTAGGGAAGGGAGGAAAAATGGTGTGAAGGAAGGAATGCCGTGAGAAGCAGTTGTATGAACACCTAGGTCAATGCAAACTTTGTAAAATATATGAAGGTGATATTAATGCAGTCTCCAAGTAATGAGGGAGATGTCAATTAAGTTTATCACTTGTCACCAAAAGAAGCCTCCAGTCCTGGGCCTGAGTTACATCCAACTGTTGGCTAACAGGTTCCCATGGAAATCCCCAAACAACCCAGGATATCACCAGGATGTGCTGCTCTCCATAAACTGACAGCAAGGCCCCATTGCTAAAGACAACATCCACACAATTCATTGAGCATGAAGAAGAAGACCTGGTGGTGCCTTCAGAGCAGCTTCATCCTTCTCTCCTATATTCTACTATGTTTTGTGGCAGGAAGATACTCTTAAGGCTGCCAAAGTAGAAGCATAAACATCAACCCAGCCACAAAACTCTTGACCTACAATCTTTTCTGCCTGTAAGATATGCTAGGGCAATGGTGACACAAAGCTTGTTTTGGGTGTAACCAACCAATATCCAATTTGACTTAGTGCCCATTTCATGAGATTAAACACATATAACACAACGTGAGTGACCAAGATCCAGGGACTATATAACCAGAGCCCCAGGGTAAAACCAAAGACAACTGGACTAAAAAAAGTAAAAATAAAATATCCTAATGATATTCTGTTATACTCATAGGTCAGTGCTTGTTCAGCTAACATCAGAGATGTACTTGCTGCAGCAAATGGGACATTACACAGAACTGTCTCTAAATGGGATGTGCCCATCAAATCCCTCCCCTCAGAGCTCAGTGAACTCTGAAGAAGAGGAAAGTATAGGAGCCACAGAGGATGGAGGACATCAGGAGAACAAGGCCTTAGAAGTCAACTGAGTAAATCTTACATGAACTCACAGAAACTGAAGCAGCAAGCACAAGGCCTGAACAGGTCTGCACAGGTCCTCAGTGTATATAGTATAGTTTCAGTTTAATACTTTCATGGTATTTCTGAATGTGTGCAGAAGGCTTGTGCTTTCTCCTAGGGGTCTTTACCTTCTGTTGGTTTGCCTTGTCCAACTTTGATGTGATGGCTTTTGTTTTATCTAATATTTTATTTTGTTATATTTGGTTGTTATAGCTTAGAAGCTGGTTCTTTTCTAGTGGCAGTCAGAGAGTGGATCCAGATGAGAAAGGACGTGGGGAGAAACTGGGAGAAGTAGAGGGAGGGCAAACTCTAATCATGATATACTGTATGAGGAAAGAATCTGTTTGAATAAAGGAGGTGGAGCAATAACTGTGAGAGAGGTCTTCCCAGCAGTGGCCATGCTGGTCTAGGACCTCTTTGCTTTCTTAGGTATTTTCATTCACCCACAGATATGTGAGCTCCATGTTCATGCCTCAGTTTCCCCGACTACTTATAAAGCAGGCTTTTCAGCACAGGTTTTGGTGGGAAATGGTGGGACAACAATGTCCCTTAAGGGGACAGTGTGGATGATCTGTGCTGTTCAAAACCTATGAGCAGCTTACAGATTCCTCAATTTGGACAGGTGGTCTCCTAGTTCCTTTTCCTGCTTCTGTGATAATATATCCAACAAAAGCAATTTTAGGAAGGGAGTGTTTGTTCTAGCTCACAGCTTTAGGTGCAATCTATCACGGTGAGCATATCATGGCAACATGAGGACGAGGCAGCTGGTCACAGCATCCACCATCAAGAAGCAGAGTGATGAGTGCTGCTTAATCTAGAGCTCAGCTGGTTGCCAGCTGAGATCATTAGCACATGTAGGTAGCACCATTGAATGGACTCTGTCACATCTCTTTCTGCTTTTCCAACAAAGAGAGATTCAGGGAATTCTCTGGGACAGTGTTGTTTTAGCTTGGTGACACAGAACTATGAGACTCTCTTAAATCAAAGTGATTCTGTCTTCAAAGCAGGAAGCAGAGATCCCTTCCACAGCCCACACTCTGATATGCTTGCGTCATAGCCTACTCTACTCTCCCAGTATTGTTTGTGCAGTCCCTTCTGTTTGAAGCCTGGATCTTGAGATGCAGGGGTCAAGTGTGTGGAGCTACCTAGCAGATGCCTCATAACCAAGTGGAGGACAAGGCAGCAATGACTCCTGTTTCTACTATGGAGCTTTTCCTTAGAAGTTCAGAGTACAGGTTAGCTTTGTGGGTATATCCACTTGACACTGCACAGGGGACCCCCACAACTAACCTCCATGGATTTACTGACGTCATCATACACATTGTGCCCCTGTGCTTTGCCTTGTTCCCACCACATTCAGTTCAGGTACTTGCTGGCTCTCTCCACTGTCCTTCCACAATAGCTCATGCATTTTCCTTGTCTCAAATGTTTCCCACCAGACAACACATAGCCTCCTAAGCCCACCTTCACACCCATGCTGAAGTGACAGGCAGATGGGATCATGTGACTCCCTTGCATTTCCTCTCTCTCTTGCACTTTCTGGTTACTACAAAATAATATGGCTCCTCCACCACTTGTACCATGTCATGCTGTCTCAGAGTAGTGGGGCCAATTATTTATAAGTTTTCCAATTCCTAGAAAATGACAATCCAAAACTCTCTCCTTTTCTAAAGTTGACTGCCTCAAGTGTTTTGCTAGATTAACATGAAAAAAAAATACACCTACTCTTCTTTAATGTTTCCATGTGCATAGCACTGGATGGCCTTTAATTATATTCTCTTCCTTTAGTAGGTTATGTTACTTTGAGTTCTAAGCAAACCTTATCTACTCTTTCTAGTACTAGTATGTTTTCCTCCTTTTCTTTATCTTCAGCTTCTTCTTCCTCCTCCTCCTCCTCTTCTTCCTCTTTCTTGTTATCAGCAAACTTATTATTTCATTGCATCTTGAAGCAAAGCAGAGTGCTTCTAGTTTGTTCCCCACTCTACCCCATAAACATAGTGCTTACCCTGGCACATAGCCGAAGCCCAATAAAAACCTGCTCTGTCAATGGTTGCATAAACAAGCAAGCCTACTGTTGGTCATTTGTGAGATGTTTGATTCAATTCAATATTATCCCCTTGGCAACATAGTTAAAAATACTTATTTACCACTGAAGCATTTAACAACACACCAGGGATGACCCAAGAAAAGCAGTAACAAAAGCCAGGTTGCAGCAAAGTTGCTGACAGACCTATCATCCTCTCTTGGATCAATAGTTTTAAAATAACCTGGCCAGACATCTATTACAGCCCCTTGTACAGTCACTAGTAGGGACCACAACATCATCACTCACCTGTTCTTCCTGCTGGGTTTGTCCCTCAGACACCACACAGCCTCTTTCATCTCCTTCATATGCAAAGCACAACAGCATTCAAAACCCATGAAGTATGTAAGGCCTTATATCACAAGAATGAGAGGTGCCCTTACTACCAAGCCCCCAGTCCTGCCCATGCTGATAACTGTGTGTCCATGTAAGTGACAATGTCATGAAACCTTACTGGTGAGGCACACTGGAGTTCCAAACATCCAGCTGGGCACAGCTCCTGTCTAGCTGCTCGCAATCAGAGAATCACACCACGTAAATGAACAATTATACATATACAGCCTACACAACTCTGTGTTTGTCAGACCGAGGGAAACTGAGTTCATGCAGTTCTTTGAGGAAAGAAATAAACATAAAACGATGGGAGAGATAGAAAAGAGAGCCAGGGAGGGCAGCAGGAAGAAGCTACAGGAGAGATGGAAAAGGGTTGGAATGGCCAGTGGATCCTGGCCTCTCCCTCCCCTCCCTTGTTCTCTTTCAGGATGGTTCCAGTGGTGCTGGCTCTGACGTGTAAGCTCATCTTTCTTTGCTGAAAGGCAGCTGTTATGGACAGAATGTCTATGGTCCAAGCTCTGGTTTTTAGTGTGACTCGGTGTGAAAATGTCACCTTTAGGCAATAACTGGCTTTAGATTATGTCACAGAGGTATTGCTCCCACAGTGAGGCTAGTGCCCTTTTAAGATGAGGAAGAAAGACTAGGGCTTCCTCTCCCTCTACTGTATAAAGACACAGAGAACAGAAGGCCACCAGACCTGTGAGAAAGAAATACCAGTTAAGCACCCCATTGGAGATACTTGGTTATAGCAGTTTAAGCTAAGACTTACTCTTTCTCTTGCCTTGATCTATTACTTAGCTTGGAGAGCAAATGTCCTTCCAGCTTTACAAATGGCGTAGCAGTGTTTAGCTCTTGATCTCTGTTCACTGGCCCACCTGTGCTGCCTTTTTGGACTATTATATTTATTTCCATCCTATCTAGTTTCTGCCAATTCTGAACTAAATAGTTGAAACACCCCAGTAAAAGACAAAAAGAATACTAGCTCTCTTGCCTTTGCCTGTGCTGGCCTTAATTCTCTTTATATGGATTGAAGTCCTTCCCTGGGCACTCACACAGTCAGACTTCTAATCCTCCTCTTTCTGCCTTTGTCCCAAACCCATGTCCCTGGGCAGCAGTCTTCCCACACACATGGAAGCAACCAGCGATGGTCACAGTAAGAGCCACATGACTATGGGTTAGGTCATTCACCAAGAAGTATAGGCATTCCTGCTTCTCCTGTGAATGCTATTCAATGTATTCATTATTATTCTTACTTCACTGAGGAGGAAGCTAAGGCATGTGTGGTTAAGCTCTTACAGTAGCAGGAAAACTGATCACGAGGGATAACTCAGACCCAACTAGCCTGTGTCTAGAGAGGACACAGCTGCACTGGAGACTGAAGTATAACTGTTGGCTGTACTGTGTTCTCCATGCAGAAGCAGAAGCCTTCAGGGTGGGGAGCTGGACGACCTCTTCCTATGTGCTCCTGTCTTCCATGGGAGGAACCTCCTCATGGGACCCTGCCAGATGCTGTGGGATGGGATCCCAGAATCTGTTCCAGAAAAGCTGGAGGAGGGCCCTCTATATTTACTAGTAGCCTCTTCCCAGTGCTGCTGTTTCTACTGAATGATGTCATCGTAAGCACTGGCTACTTTCTCAGCCCAGCTGGAATGGTAGCCAATGATAAAAGCACAGCACTGGACAACTTCCTGCAGCTTTCAAGAACTGGCACTCATGTGGAATCTTGCACAGAGTTGTAGACTATGTGATCCACAGTTATCATGGCCATGTAGACATCAGTGATACCCATGATTATCCTGTTTTATTAGCAGGTGCCACTGAATTGTCTTGGGTTTGTGTATGTATGTTGGGTTTTGTTTAATTGATGGCATGTTTAGAGTCCGTTTCCCATACAGCCTGTGCTGGCCTTAATTCTCTTTATATGGATTGAAGAATGACCTCAACTTGTTTTCTGCTGCCACATCGCAGATATTAGGCTCACAGGCATGTGCCACTATGACCAGCCTAGATGCCATGCTTCTACCCCAATGCTTATTACTACTGTGTGGAAACTAGTGTAGGCAGCAGAATGGGCAGGGTTAGACTTTTCTGCAAGCTGCCTTTGAATGGCAGCAACTGCAAAATGTTAACCCCATCCTCCAAGCCCTGCATCCAGATAGACTATACAACGAAGTCTAAGGTCTGTCTCCAAGACCTTAGCCTAACACAGACCTCTGCAGCTACTCTCCCTGCCTTCACCTGGTCCTGGACCATGACTAGCCCTTGCCTGGAGAAGCTGGATGCTCCCCAGTGGCAAAGATCAGGGGTGGGTAAAATAAATACTGGGAAATCCCCTACTGGATCATTGTTTTCATTTAGCCTTTCCCTGGTCTTTAAAATAAACTAAGTGAGTTCAAAGGCCTTTCCTAATATTTTATAAGACAGATAACTTCATGTAGCTCAGATTAGCTTCAGACTTACAATGTAGCTGAAGCTGGCAGAGAACTTTTGGTTCTCCTGTCTCCACTTCCCAAGAGCTGAGATTTTAGGTTTGCGCCACTTCATGGGGCTCAGAAGCTCTCTTCCGATAGGCTGAAGGGTTATACGAATGAGGATAAAGCTGAGAACATTCACAGGTCATCTTCACAGCTTGTCAATATTTAAATATTCGGAGAAAGTGATCCCTTACTACAATATTTCATTAAGAAGGGGGACAGGCCAGGTAGAGAAAAGATCTATATGAAATGATGACACACGGAAATCTGGAAAAGGGGAAACTGAGCTATATGTTTAGAAAAGTCTTCTGTGCCCCGTTTCCGCCAACTGGAATCCCCTTAAGAAAACTTCAAGAGAGTGAAAAAGGCCAGGGAAAGTCATCAGAGGGCATGTTACATCCAGAAATGTGGTTCTAAATGAGCTACATCTTAAGAGAGGAGACAGGAGATCCAGAAATGTTGAGATGTTGTGCTTGTTTTTCCTACACATTTCTTGGTCAGTCTTTCTAAAATGCAGTTACCTAAGAACTTGTTTCCAGTGAGCTTAAGTCTGACAAGAAAGAAAAGCCACAGTTAAGCTATCTCCTTAACTCAACGTTTAAGAGTGTCCAAAAGTCCAATTAAAGCACATCTGCCACATCACTACCAAGTCAGGAAGGTACTAGACATATTCGTGGGAATTCAATGTTCCTAAAACTGAGGCAGCTATCTGAATATTCGAAATCTACATTTTAAAGCAACATATAGCAATAATGCATTTTTTCTAATGTCCTGGCTCCAAAATGGTTAACTCAAATTAAAGATGTGCCAGAAAGAGAAACTGGGGGCTGGTGAGGTGGCTCAGCCAGTGAGGGCACCGACTGCTCTTCCAAAGGTCCTGAGTTCAAATCCCAGCAACCACATGGTGGCTCACAACCACCCGAAATGAGATCTGATGCCCTCTTCTGGTGTGTCTGAAGACAGCTACAGTATACTTATTTATAATAATAAATAAATATTTGGGCCAGAGCAAGCAGGGTTGACCAGAGTGAGCAGAGATCCTAAATTCAATTCCCAACAACCACATGAAGACTCATAACCATCTGTCCAGCTACAGTGTACTCATATACATAAAATAAAGAAATAAATCATTTAAAGAAAAAAAATAAAAAAAAAAAAGATGTCCCAGCAAGCAGGGTAAAAATGAGTTTGAGACATTTGCAAACAACTTAGGTCCTAAAGAATATCAAATGGAGAGAAACAATTGTAAACTGAGACAAGTTTAGTTTCCTTTCACAGGAAGAAAGTTAGATTATCTATGACTCTCATAACAATCACACATGCTGCCACCAGGCTTGCTTTGTTTCATTTAGTAGCAATTATCAGAAATACTAATTAGCTTTGAGTCTGCAGTCCATCCAAGGTGGGAGTTGCTGTGTGGATATTGTTAATGAGGCACTTCCACCTTCCATTATTAATCTGCATTTTCTGTGTTGAAAAAGATTTGTGAGGTTTGAAGAATTATCTTAGGTTCATCTTTAGATTTCAGTGTTTATATGTCACCTAAATGAGTCTGTGTGGGAGATAAAGGTAGGGAGGAGGGAGAATGACCTTAAAGTTAGGGACAACATTTAAGTTCATTTAAATCAATGGCCCTGTTTATTTTCCTTTGGGCCTGTGGGTTCCATCGGATCTCATCACCTCCACACCTGCATCTGCTGGGTTTGTTGACTTTCCACCCATGACTGCATTTGATAAACACAGCTCAAAGTGACTAGCAAGGAAGGTGAGGGGCTGGAGAAAGCAGTCTTGGGAAATCCCACCTTCATGTAGAAAAATCCATGTGAGCAAATAAAAATAAAAAGCATGACCTTAATTCACGATCTGAACGTTATATTAACTCCACAGAGGAAAACAAGTGCACTGGAGAGAGGATCCCATCACTTCTTTAAAAAACAATTGAACTCACTGTTGGCTTAAACTGTAATACTAGAGCCAGCCTCGGTATTGCTCACCTGAGAAGAGAGCTGGGATCGGTCAACATGTCATGTCTCATGTTTTTCTTTTGTTCAAGAGATGCTTTATCATTGAAGCTGCAGGGTTAGGTCTTCAGGACTACTCTGAATAGCTGTTTAGATTAACATAAGACTTTCCTGTGCCTAAGGCTAAGAGGCATCTTGTGTTCTGCCATTCTAGTACACTTGTTAAGTGTTTTGAAACTAATGTCAAGTCAGTGAAAAATTATTTCTTGATGTCCACCAGCACAAAATCCCTAAGCCTTCTGCCTGCAGAGATTGTTCACTGTTGAATTAAATTATTTTGCTCTCCACTAAGAAAACTATTTCAGGGAAGATTCTTTTAGAACAGATTTCTGGCTGGTGAGGTGGCTCAGCAGGCATAGGTATTGCTTCCAAGGCCATCCTGGGATCTGTCCCTGATCAAACAAGAAAGAGAATAAGAGCTGATACTCCAGAATTGTTCTCTGCCATCTATTGCACATCAGCATGCACATAGGCATTTCCCAACAAGGATATATATATATATATATATATATATATATATATATATATATATATATATATATATTCTTCATTTACATTTCAAATGCTAGCCCAAAAGTCCCCTATACTCTCCACACTGCTCCCCTATGCACCCACTCCCACTTCTTGGCCCTGGCATTCCCCTGTACTGGGGCATATAAAGTTTTTTTCCCTATTCTAGGGAGGAATGAAGTATCCATACGTTGGTCTTCCTTCTTCTTGATTTTTTTGTGTTTTGCAAATTGTATCTTGGGTATTCTAGGTTTCTGGGCTAATATCCACTTATCAGTGTGTGCATATCAAGTGACTTCTTTTGTGATTGGGTTACCTCACTCAGGATGATATTCTCTAGATACACCCATTTGCCTAAGAATTTCATAAATTTATTGTTTTTAGTAGCTGAGTAGTACTCCATTGTGTAAATGTACCACATTTTCTGTATCCATTCCTCTGTTGAGGGACATCTGGGTTCTTTCCAGCTCCTGGCTATTATAAATAAGGCTACTGTGAACATAGTCGAGCATGTGTCCTTATTACCAGTTGGAACATCTTCTGGGTCTGTGCCAAGTAGAGGTATTGCTGGATCTTCAGGTAGTACTATGTCTAGTTTTCTGAGGAATTACCAGACTGATTTCCAGAGTGGTTGTACATACTTGCAATCCCATCAGCAATGGAGAAATGTTCCTCTTTCTCCACATCCTTGGTAGCATCTGCTGTTACATGAACTTTTTATCCTAGCCATTCTTACTGGTGTGAGGTAGAATCTCAGGGTTGTTTTGATTTGTGTTTCCCTGATGATTACAGATGTTGAACATTTTTTCAAGTGCTTCTCAGCCCTTTGGTATTCCTCAGTTGAGAATTCTTTGTTTAGCTCTGTATCCCATTTTTAATGGGGTTATTTGAATTTCTAGAGTCCAGCTTCTTGAGATCTTTGTATATATTGTATATTAGTCCCCTATCAGATTTAGGATTGGTAAAAATCTTTTTCCAATCTGTTGGTGTCCTTTTTGTCTTATTGACAGTATCTTTTGCCTTACAGAAGCTTTGCAATTTCATGAGGCCCCATTTGTCAATTCTTGATCTTACAGCACAAGCCATTGCTGTTCTGTTTAGAAATTTTTTCCCCTATGCCCATATCTTCGAGGCTTTTCCCCACTTTCTCCTCTATAAATTTCAGTGTCTCTGGTTTTATGTGGAGTTCTTTGATCCACTTAGACTTGAGCTTTTTACAAGGAGATAAGAATAGATCAATTTGCATTCTTCTACAAGATAACCGCCAGTTGTGCCAGCACCATTTGCTGAAAATGCTGTCTTTTTTCCACTGGATGGTTTTAGCTCCCTTGTCAAAAATCAAGTAACCATAGGTGTATGGGCCCAAAAAGGATTTCAATAGAACTATGTGCATGTTACCTTATAAAAAAATAGTGACACCGGGCAGTGGTGGCGCATGCCTTTAATCCCAGCACTCGGGAGGCAGAGGCAGGAGGATTTCTGAGTTCGTGGCCAGCCTGGTCTACAAAGTGAGTTCCAGGACAGCCAGGGCTATACAGAGAAACCCTGTCTCAAAAACAAAACAAAAAACGAAAACAAACAAACAAAAATGGTGACATCTCACCATTAAGTAGAATGTGAACAATGAATAGCAGAAAAGTGTATGTAATAAGTCAGTATGCTCCTGTAACCACTAAATGTAATAAGATTAGAAGTTTAATCTACATGCAATAGGAAGACATTTGATAAAAATCTGTTTGATCAAGAACATAGTATGAGTAGTAACAAAGACACAATTACATACATATTCTCAGAAAGATATTTAAATCAGAATCATACTATCTACATAACTGTGTGCACAGACTCTAGATGTGGTAAGATTTTTATTGGTGTTTTGTGTTTCTGTATTTTCCCCTTTTACCTGTAAGAAACTAATCTTGCACTAAGATAAGAACTCTGTCTGGAAACACATGTGAACATACTTTAATGCTTTGCTTTTTATAGCAGAGAACATTAAGAAGTATCATTTCAAAGCCAGACTGTTTTTATCACATTGCTTCTGCTTCCTCCATGAACATTAGTATGGAATATGACACATGGCTCAGTAGGACTTGAAATACTGAGCTCTGGAAGGGTTAGACACACTTAATGGTCTCTTGGGGTCAATCAGTTGTTTTATTGTTAGGAGTATCAGCAACCTTCATTCTTTTTCAAGAACCCATCCATTTCTTTTGGAAACACTGTTTCTTAGGAGGCACAGACTTATGGAACACAACCAAGACTCTATTCAAAGACCTGAAGAGTGATTACAGCAAAAGGACAGTAGGTTAATGTTACATCATGAATCAAGTCCCCCAGCCCAGGCACACACAAGAATAATAAAGGAAAAGAGCATTTCCTGGGCCAGAGAGATGGTCCAGCTGCTAAAAGCAGTTGCCACCCCTGGAGGATGCTGCTCTCATAACCTTAGTTTCATTCTTGGAAGCCACATAAAGGTGGAAGGGACAATTGACACTACAAAGTTGTTCTCTTTCTCTCCCTCTCTCTCTCTCTCTCTCTCTCTCTCTTTCTCTCTCTCTTTCTCTCTCACACACACACACACACACACACACACACTTGCAAATAGGCCACCTCCTAGACTAAGTTCATTCTCCTGTCCGTGAGTCATTAAACAGGGTTGGCTGGATTCAGGATTTTTTTCTGTCGAAAACAGCACCTGAACTAATGCTGGAACCCCTTTGTGCTTCAGACTTTGTTGTAAAAATGTTTGTAATGGCTTTGGAGTTCTCCTCTGGCTGGGAAATTCTATGGTGTTACAGTTTAAGAATGTTCACCTACTGCTAATCCAATACCTACTATGTATATAGTGAGTACAATTATCCAGTATCCACTATGTGCATTGCATTGTGTAGGTTACTTTGAGAGGTACAAGGCTGAGTAATATGTAACTCTCCACCTGAAAAATTCTAATGTGACAGAAGATGCAGGTGACAGATAGCATGCAGGCAATAAACACAATAAAGGAGACTCCTGAGTAGTCTCCACCCAAGCCCTAGATCTAATTGTCTTTAGCTAGTTTAAATTCTTTGGGCACATAGCTCTTTAAAATGTGAACAGATATTTTTTTTAAAATTTCACACTTAACGTAACAAGCTAATAAAAATAAGACTCGTGTAAGTACAAATGATATTCATCCTGATAAAATAAAATAAGACTTCAATAGTTTAGACTAAGAAAGATTAAGAATTGAAAATGTGTGATGTTAATAATTGACGAAAGTTTTAGTATCCAGTGTTTACAGAAACATTGTGCGAGTGTTTTTACAAAGTGCTTTATAGAAAAATCATGTCAGTGACCCTTTTTAGTACACAGACTGGAAAACACACAAGTGGGCTGAGCCCTAAAAAGAGGAGTGTCTTCGGAAAGCAGAGCAATATTTACAAACAGATAACTGATAGGCTCTTTTTTTAATTAGATCTTTTCTTCATTTACATTTCAAATGCTATCCCAAAAGTTCCCTATACTCTCCACACTGCTCCCCTATGCACCCACTCCCACTTCTTGGCCCTGACATTCCCCTGTACTGGGGCATATAAAGTTTGCTAGACCAAGGGTCCTCTCTTCCCAATAATGGCCGACTAGGCCATCTTCTGCTACATATGCAGCTAGAGAAACGAGCTCTGAGGGTACTGGTTAGTTCATATTGTTGTTCCACCTATAGGGTTCAGCTCCTTGGGTACTTTCTCTAGCTCCTCTATTGGGGGCCCTGTGTTCATCCTATAGATGACTGTGAGCAAGTACCCTATTCCCCATCCTCTTCCATGTCTCACAATATTGTCTATTTGAACTTTGTGTGTAGGAGTAACTTTTGGTAAGAAAGGGGGCCTTCTACTATTTAAGACTCTGTATCTCATTCTTGGAATTAATGTTCCTACTTTCTGTTCTGACAGGAAGAACCCTAAAGAAAGAATAAGGTCAAATCCTACTAATTCTGAAGTGCTCTTCCAGGACAGAGAGACAGCTTCCCACCTTAGCTCATCAGGGTAACTTTAGACATGTGGTCAAGGTGTCTTAACCCAGTCGTCTCCCCAGCTCAACAGCTGAGACTACTTTGCTACTTTGTGAATTCATTCTTTGAGATATAGGTTTGTGTCACCAGATGTCATGTGTAAGAAATAATACAAGACTTTATCTCAAATCTTAAGCCATGAGAAATTGCTCTTATAGCCCCCAAACCCACATTAGCAATTTCATGTAGTTTCCTGTGGTTGTGATCTAATTTTTGAAGTCCTGGTTTATTGATATTGTCATTGTAGCAGTTAATAGGATTCTAAGAAAAGGGAATATGAAGAGTTATATTTTGACAGAAAAAAAGTTAGAAACAAAGGGCAGAGGACAGTAAAGACATGGGTAGATACCAGCTTAGGAAAAGGGACAAACAGACAAGTTAGGCTGCTCTACAACTTGTTAGATGCCAGCTAAAATAGTGTAAAGGAAGGAAGAGATGCGACCTTTCTAGTTAGCAAGAAAGGAGCATAAAAATAGCCAGGAAGCCACTGAAGCCTGTAAGAACTGTCAGTTGAGTGACTTACAGACCTACTAACTGCAGTGATTGCAAGAGAAGAAAAATCTCTACTGGTGCACAGTCAGGAACCTGGAGAAATGCTGTAAATATACTGCAGGAAACATGAGGTATTCAAAGTAGATTTTAATCCCACCCCAAGTACAGCAGCTCCAATGTGAATACAGGTGTGTCCCAGCCTCCAAACATCTCTGCCCTCTTTTCCAACTCTTGCATTCACCCTAATACTTATCATACACGCCTGAATTCATATGCAATAATTGACTCCATTTCCCCCTGTCCAAAGAGGAAGTGGAAAGGAATGAATGAATGAAAATGCTCTGGCAAGAGATGAAACGGTCCAAACGCAGACCTTGTGAGCCCCTTAAACTACAGACTCTTAACACAGTGAGACCAAAGACATAAAACTTTCCCAGGGTCCTGTGCTAGAAGAAAGCAAAGTCTGATATCTGTTGCTAGCCATCAGAGGAACCTGTGTCCAGGAAGAGCCATGGTTCTGCTCGTTAGATGGCCATGTGCATCTCCTGCCTTTTGTCTCTTCCTTCCTATAAATCTGTAACTGCCGCAGAGAAGGTGGACAGAAGCTTTGTTTCCATGGTTTGGACTCACTATGAATAAAATCTATTTGCAGTTACATGCTGCACTCCTAGATTTTTTAGTAAACGGGGGAAATGGATCTAGTGCTCACTGTAAAAGGATGGTCACCAGTAGGGTCAATAGTGTGTGGATCAGAGCTCAAAGGCAAGGTGGGGAAACTGGATCACTCTGTAGTGGTCAAAGACAAACTGAAGTGAATATATAAGCAGAACGTAGTTTAGAGACCATGAAAAGACCTAGCTTTTGAATTAGGACATAATAAAATGTGAAAAATACCATACCAAAAGTATAGAGAATATTTTCAATGCAAACAAAAATAGAATTTTCAAACCTGGAGAGACTCTCTTGACACTTCACAATTATCATACTGTAAGTATCACATTATAAGCCTCTAGTTTTTCAATGTATTGTTTATTATTTGTTTAACAATGTTATTGATATTGGTTCCATTATTTATAATGTAAATACTACACAATGAACAAATACTTTATAATGTAAATACTATAAAAGGAAGAAATTTAAAGATCAGAATTTTTTATTACCATAGTTTATGATAATAAACTATGTGGGTTTGTTTTTCTTTTTGTTTTGTTTGTTTGTTAGATTGCAAAGAACTAGTGAGTTGATATTAAAGACTGTTACTAAGGCAGATGTTTTTCCCTGGCATAGAGAGTGAGTAGGCAGAAAGCCTGCCCTCCAAGCAGAAGCCTGATAGACACCAGGAGCATCCTCCACTACTCCTGGGCATGTGCATCTCCTGCCTTTTGTCTCTTCCTTCCTATAAATCTGTAACTGCTGCAGAGAAGGTGGACAGAAGCTTTGTTTCCATGGTTTGGTCCACAGCAACCATAACCTCTCCTCCTTCACTACCCCTGCCATTCCGTCCTGTACATGATGCTGACTGTTCGCTGATCCAGACTTTATTCATCTTATATCCCATTCACAAAGGAGTACTGATGTGTTGAAATCAGTTACATTCAAGCAAAGTTGTGAAATTCAGCAGTATTAATACTGTCTGCCATGATGTAGGGCAGATTACCTTCTTTAGACTGGTTTAAGGCTTGTGATGTTATTTAAAATCATGTAACAGCCTCAAAATTTTTGTTGTTACTGTTTGTTTGTTTGTTTATTTGGTTGATTGGTTGGTTTTACATATAGTATTTTCTTTGTTTTCTTATTTCTTCATATTTTTAAAATTAATTTATTTAACCTGTCGCAGACCCTCTGGATCCCTTATCTGCGTGGGTTGAGTTCTCTTGAAGAAGTGGGCAAAGTTTCGTGACAAACAGACACCGACACAAGGGAGTGTGGATCTGAATGTAATGTGTCAAATTGAGCATCAGAATTTTATACAGAAGAAAATGAGAAAGTTAGGTGACACACCAACAAGATAATAAAACAGTAATGCAAGTGGGGAAGGACTGGCAAGAACCAACTGGGATAAGATTCAAGGTTAACAACTGGGATCAAAAACAATTCCACCTGAGGTCAGCTTAAACTTAGGAGCCCGGGGCAAGGGCTTCGTGCCCTTGTCACAGTCCACCTTCCCCCTAGGCCATTGTAAATACTTGTATCTGGGTGTAACTCAGCTATCTATAGTTCTAAGTATCTAGTCTGGTTCCTTCTCAGGTCACAAACTTCCTTATTCCTGGGTAGTGGTGAATTCCTGTGTAGGGCAGTGACTTAGCTATACATGCTCAAGGTTGGATCAAAGACTGCCTAGAATCTAACTTGGCTATATGTTAAAATATGAATCGTTAGAAGCACTTATAATGAAGCAATATTAGAGGAAAGCACACAGATCTGTTTCCCAACTAAAGCAAGGACATTGGAGGATTCTTTATACAGGATGCCACAATTCCAGGAGACTAAGTTTCCATGAGCTTTTTGCCCTGGGACCGCGCCTAGACTTTTCAGCCTGTCACTCGCACGGGTTGCTACTGGAGTGGATGTAGCATTAACCCATCCAGGTCTGATCTCCACCTCTCACAACCCCTTCCCCTTCTTCTCTGAGAGATCCTCCTTCCCAGGTATCTCCCCACCCTGACACATCAAGTCTCTAGAGGGCTAAGTGTTTCTTGTCCCACTGAAGCCAGACAAGGCACCTGAGTTAAGGTTAATAGATTCCAGTCAGGCAATACAATTAGGGATAGCCTCCCCTCCAGATGTTTAGGACCCAAATGTACACCGAGCTGCATATATGCTACATATGTGCAAGGGGGAGGGAGCCTAGGTCCTGCCTATGTATGTTCTTTGGTTGGTGGTTCAGTTTCTGAGAGCTCCCAAGGGTCCAGGTTAGTTGACTCTGTTGGTCTTCCCATGGATTTCCTATCCCCTTCGGGGTCCTCAGCTCTTCCATAAGAGTCCCTAATCTCCATCCAATGTTTGCCTATAGGATTCTGCATATTTATGAGTCAACTGCTGGGTGGAGCCTCTCAGGGAACAGCTTTGATAGGTTCCTATCTGCAGGCATAATAGAGTATCATTAGTAGTGTCAAGGATTGGTGCTTGCCCCAGGGATAGTATTGTTTTTTAAAACTATTTTAAAAGTTCTTATTTGCTGGGCAGTGGTAGTGCATGCCTGTAATTCCAGCACTTTGGAGGCAGAGGCAGGCGAATTTCTGAGTTCTAGGCCAGCCTGGTCTACAGAGTAGGTTCCAAGACAGCCAGGGCTACACAGAGAAATCCTGTCTTGTAAAACAAACAAAAAAAGTTCTTGTTTGTCATTAAATTGTGCTATACTGAGCATTTAGTTGGAATCCATAGTGCAGAATACTACTTTCTATTAACTCTTTTAAAGTTTTTTGGTGTATATTAATTTTACAAACTAATGAATTTCTTCATTGCACTTTCATACACACACACACACACACACACACACACACACACACACACATATATATATATATAAACATACTTGCATGCATGTATGATAATGTGTGTGTGCAGTCAGTATTAACACTCACTTATAAGCAAATGCTTTGAGATCCAGGAGTCAAAGGCATTAATTGCAGGTTTAGGATACTCAAGAGCATAAACAAATCATCTAAGCTCTCCCATGCTCAATTTTCCCATTTTAAAAAATGAACACACTGCCTTAGGCTCACTGCAAAATGTGTCATGTGCCAAGCCCAAGAAAATGTCATTAGCCTCTTTGGTATGCATAAGCTAATGAGCGGGATCCCTGGAGCTGGCTGGCCAGCCAGTTAGCCAAATCAGTTAGCTCCAAGTCAACAAGAGAAGCTATTTCAAAGGCAGGCAGTGGCTGATGTTCCTGAGAGTGACGCTGAAGTTGTCTTCCAGCCTCCCCGAGGCATTTGCACACTTCCACACATGTATGCATACAGAAAGTGAAAAGAAAAAGGAGCCTTCTCAGAGCCCTTAAAGAAGATTTCCAACCACAGTCTACTCCTCGCCCCCTCGTATATATCTTTGCTTATTTTTGCTGGCAGAGGATAATCTTCCCATTTGCTTAAAGACAGAAATTCTTTTTGCTTTCTGCCCTGGAAAAAGGCCTCTAGATTCTGGGTGCTCAGCAAACATCATTTTTTTTCCAAATAGTTGATAAGTGCTTTCATAGTCAATAAAGTTTTGAAAACGGGAACCTTGGACTTCCCCAGTACCCTGAGTCAATGACAGTGTCAGAAATAGAAATGAAATTGCTGACCCACTGTCCTGTGGTCTGCTAGCTCAAGGGATCTTTCCTTTAATACCTCTGTGTGGAATTACATGTTCAGTTCTTCAATCATGTATTTTTCCTCCTGCTTGTAACTTTTTTGCTGATGGATAAGGACACTAACTCTTTCCTTTGTTAGGTAGGATAATCTTGAGAGAAAAAAACTCAGAGAAACTCTATAGCCCTGAGAATAGACAAAGAAAACATAAGATAGCAGACTTTTATTGGTTAATGATAAGAAAAGCTCCTCAGAGGGTTTGATAATGAGGATGGACCACTAATCTCAGTGATACATCAAATACAAAAGTTACTGTTCCAAATTCCTGGAAGTATCATGTTTCCTTTTGATGGCCTATTGTCTTCTCTTCCCTGGAGACTGACTTTCCCCACCTTCAAAGGCATTCAGTCTCTCCCATGACCTTCATGAAATTATCACATTGTTTCATGATGGCAGAAAGGCTCTCAAAACCAAGGGCTGCAGGGCCAACCATCAGAACCCCACATCAGCCCAACAGTCCCCTGTGTTTGGAGACAGACTCTAAGGGACAGATAAACACAGTAGGTTCACGTTTTATTGTCATGCTTCCAGAGTAGCATGGCTCAGTCTCTGTCATATAGACCTTTCAAAAGTGCACAGTGACCATACTGAAAAGGAAAGAGCCTGAATTTCAACCTCAGTGGATCAACCCATTGTTGACAGGTTAACTCATAAGGACTGACATATAGGTGAACAGTTTTGAGAAATTAAAGTTTTTACTAGCAGGCTTAATGTTGAAAATTTTTGTTCAAATTAGAAATAAAATAAAAATTTGCTCAACAAAGATTGCTGCTTTAGGAAGACCTCCCTCATCTTCTGAAGATGTTTCTGGCATGCAGAAGGCTGTATGTTAGCTATAGTGTGGCCTTATGGGAAACCAAAACCCCAGTGCAAAGAGAATTGCCATCTCGGTGGCTAAGTCTCTGTCTGACCAGATGCAAGAGAGCTTCTGCTCTGTGCTGGGTGGTCATGTCTATTCTCCAACACTGTTTGCTTCTCCACCTAACCTTCCTTCTTACAAGGAGAAGCAGTGATCAAATTCCTTAAATTATTTACTGCAAATCTGGTGCTGGAGGCATATAAACATGACACATTGGAACAATTAAAATGAAGTGTGTTTTTCTTCTGCCCAAAACCTTCCAATAAGCTGTGAATAGAAAACACAGCCATATAGTTGAATATTCTGAAGTGGGAGAGGCAAGAGTTGGGAGCAGCAGTGTGTACTAAATGCAACCCCAAGGACACTCCTCATGGACTCCAATGTCCTATGGCCCTAAGTGTTATGCCATCGGGCTTCTTCCTAGGGATTAGCAGACAGTGGATGAGTCAACTCATGTTCAATATAGAAGTTAATGCATATACTATAAAAATGTTGATTCACATCATTGCACTTGTCTGTGTTCCATATATCCTTTGTGGATATAGAATTATGTGTACCTGCATGTAATACATGTGCATATTCTTGTGTATATGTAATAATGCACCTGCAGGTACATATCCACATAAATTCACATGTGTGGAGGGCAAAGGTCAGTGACAGATCTCCACCTCAGTCACTCTCCACTGTTTTTCAGACCGGGACTGTCACTAAGCCTGGAGCTCACTGATTCAGCATGGTGGGCTAATGAGCTCCAGGGATCCTTTGGTTTCTGCCTTCCCAGGCCAAGGATTTCAGGCATGCACAGCTGTACTCAGACTTACATGAATGATTGATAAATCCTGTTAAATAGGACTTGATGCTTTCAAGCACTCTGCAGACTGAGCTACCTCTTCAGATCCACTTAACACATTTCCTATCCTATATACCCAACTATAATCAGAAAGGCAACCCTATCATAAGTAGTAAAATTTAATGCTCTGAGATGTACTCAGATCTTAATTAAAGCATATAAGAACACAGTCCCTCCATTTACCTTTTGACAAGCTATCATGTGTCAGAAACATACTATTTCTAGGTACACTACTCTACCCAATGAATTTCTTCATGTCTGCCTCTGGGATTTGCAAAAGTAGAACAATCATATGTGAGCTCCTGCAATTCTAGTGCAAGTGGCCTCTGTATTTCCCACATTGGGTAGAAATATTAAAGAACAAAGGGAAATTTCCATTCATTGCCCTGGGCCTTAGCTAAGGGAAAGCCCATTGGTGAACATACCTATGTATAGAGAGGCAGGTTATGTAGCAGTGATGAGTGCAAAAATTCCAGGGTGCTCAGACTCCAGACGTCTGACTATGGGCAGGTTCCACCTCAGTCAGCATCAGAGACTACAGCAGAGACATCTTAACACAAAAAGAACCAAGACATTTCTCAGATATACAGAGAACTTCTCCATTCCTGACAGTCCTCCAAGGCTTCAACTAGTAGAGAGAGCTCATCTCAGTGTGTGTGGGTTTCAGTTCTGAGTCTCGGCTCTGAGTTATCTCCACTCCATCATGCCTGAGTTCCCTGTGCAGGAGAGCTTCAGACATTGTAATGCATCATTCACAGTGTTGGTACATAGAAAGGAGGCTGGGTGTTTTATAAGCACTTTACAATAAAGCCAGCTCTACATCACAAAACAGCTCCCAATACTACCTTCTCTTTTGTGCTACTGTGACCTACAGCAGTAGAATATTCTCCTTGGCTAGATGTGGTGAAGCCCTTAACCTTGTTCATCTTTTCATAGGTTTGACCTTGTACATAGAAATAGACATGTACTCTAGATAGAGGTTTTCTGAAGTGTGTTATTTTTTATAAACTAAAGTTATAGTATTATTTTTAATAAAGATAAAATATTACCCACAGTGCATCGTTTTCAGAGCTAAAGCAGTACTATTGATTTTTTTCTATCCTGTACTTTCTTGAAGCATAATCTGTAGATATGTAAGCATACCCCCACATGTATAGAAATGGAACAAAATATATCACTGTGGTATCTTCAGGAAACAGTGTGGTGTTGCTAACCACACTACCATCTGGGGTACAGCTGAGGTGTTACTTATCATTGAGACACCCTGAAGTCCCTGGGTGCCCTGCTATCTTCCTAGAGCTGGGCACATTGGAGAAGCTGCCAGCCTTCAAGCATCCAGATCCCATTCCTCTGCCAGAGTTGTTTTTATCATGCATGGCTACATCACTTTTTTTCCCTGACACATTAAAATTAGCTGAGAACCCATCATTGCCTAAAGTCGCTGAATTGTTCTTTCCAATAGACATTCTTTCTTACTGAACAGTCCCATTTTTACCTGCCTGGGAATTGCAGTCTGGCTATATAGAGGTGTAAGCCGAGTACAGGGCTAGATGAGTGCACAAGTAACAGAGTGGATTCCTGGCCATGCTTCCTGTTCATTCAAAGGACAAGTTGTCGAGTGCCTATTAAGAGGAAAATGTGCCTGCAGAACACATAGAAGGAATTGGATGAAATGATTGCCCCATGATGATGGTAGGAGACAACTGAGCTCTCCTTCAGATACTGTCTCAGTCCTGGGGACTTTGGCCTCACCACTAATTCTGTATGCTGTGTCAGCACCCTCTGTTCTATTCTTCATTTGTAGCTAAGCCTCATCCTGCCCCAAGCACCTTTTGCCCTCTGGCTCCAGGCGTCTGCAGCTGCAGAGGTGAGTACCACTCGGCTTTCCATTAGTTCTCATTCTGGGCCTTAAAGAATTGTCTGATAATGTGTCCTTTGCTATTTTAGCTTGGTTTTCAGACCTCAGCCAAGACAACAGACTTAATGACATCTCTAGCCATTCAATGATGGGCATCTGCACACTATCAAAGTCTGAGATTTGTCAAAGCAAATGGAAGACTGGTCTCAGCAGTTGTTAACAGATTTCTTCTTCCCTCTGCAAAGTTTTATGACTACTGGAAACATATTTGAGCTTCTGTAATCCATACCTTGACCTCTACATAGTATCTTTCCTAGGTTTTAAATAACAACTTGGACTTAAAACATACAATAGAGATAACGCTTCAACAGTATATAAAGCCAATTTGGTGAATTTCAGGTCCATACCACACAATCTTTTGAAGCATCTTCCTATCTCAGATTCTATTACAATAGACAGCTACCATACGTAGGAAGGTCAATGGCCCTCTGGATCACAAAACTGCAGTCCAGGCCAGTTGGGGAATGAAAACTTATTGCTCACAGCCAGAAAGATGCAGCTGCAGCTGCTTTGTATCATACCTATAATCTAAGTTATTAAAGTCCAAATGTTGAAACCAGCACATGGATTCTATAAAGCCTCTGTGCTAGAGATGAATTCCAAATTGTTTAGCAATACAATCAGAATGGCTTATGTCATTTTCTGAAATTTTTCTTTTGAAATTAAATTACTGTTTGATGCTTCCCAAAGTTGATTTGTGGGTAGGGGTCTAGACTAAGAGAAATCTGCTTTTATTTTTGAGTGATAGCAACATGAAAGAAACATAGTTTTACCTCTGGTGCCTTTTCTTTTTCTTCTTTTAAATTACTCAAATACATCCAAACCTCAGGGCATCAGATAGTCATTTTAGGAAGAGCTCAATGAGAAAAGCAAATTGTGAAAAGCTAGCCAAGCTTTAATGAAGTGATTTGAAAACTCCAGACTACTTGTATGAACTAGAAGACTGTATTGGCTGAAATAATGAAGCCCTTGGCAAAGTTCACTACAGCACATCAAGATGTATGCCAACCAAACCCCACCCCCTGACACAACTGCAAAAATAATCCATCAATCTACGTAACAGGACAATTTGAACTTGAAAAAAATTAAACTGTACAGTTGATTGAAATGGTTGTTGGACATTTTTTCCAGTGTCTATTTTAGCTTTGTCTGGGATGAAGGGGTCAGAAATTTTGTGTGGAAAAAGACTATGAGACTTTCAGTAACTCTTCAGCCGAGGAACAGACTTTGCTTAAGAGAGAACAGAGAAATGTGTATGAAATTTGATTGATGCCACTTTTTATTCCCGTGGCATAATAGATTTTCAAATAAATAAAATGATAGGAAATGATTCTGTTCTATTAACTTCCCCAGCCATTCTTTGCTTTTTAGTATCATTTCTAAGCCTTTACACAAGAGAAAAGAGTCTTTACTTCTTGTTTAGGATCATTGGGAGTCTGGTAGCCATTGTTCTGGATGTGAATTCTCTTTAACATATCCTGTGCATGTTTGGCATGTACGTGGACTGAATGAAGACTCTTCAGGGTTGCCTGGGTTTGGCTTTGTTTTCAGGTCCATGGTGGTTGAAGGGTATTCTTTTTCTTTTCTCTTATAGATGAAGCAAGTGAGAAAGTACTTACAGGAGCACGGCCAAAAAATGCTTACCACACCTATAGTGTGCATCAATGTAGCAGCAGAGTCAGTTTTAATAAATCTTTATTTAGCTCAGCTAACCATGTAGAACCTACTGATCCAGTCTGTTAAGACTTTAGGACAAAAGTATACAAAGTTAGAGTAATACTTAAATTATAGCTATGTTCCCAAGTTTTATCAACTGCAAAGGGCATACAGAGAATACACTCTCATTGCAAATAATTTTTGATTGGTTGGGGGTTTTGTGACATATTGTGCCCCCAAAGAACTTAAGTCAAAGCATCTAACACACCACCAAGGTAGCATCTCCACGCGCTGCCAAGAAAAAGAACCAGACTATGATCCCATTGGCAAGACAACCAATTGCAACAAAAGCCAAGCAGTCTGTCAAGTCATCAGAGAGCGAGAGACCTCTGATTGAATGCTTCCCATGATTCCATGCTTCTTTCAGCACCATGTGTCTCAGAAACTTTAGTGAGAGCCGGGTGAATGCCAGACCATGTGTTGGATACTAAAGATGCTAGGCTAAGTAAGACATCACTCCCACTTCAGAACCCACTCTGGAGCACATGAAGAAACACATGGGAAAATACATGCAAGTCAATTCAGAGAGACTCTGGAGCTAGGGACATGGGACTTGGTGAACACAGAAAGTATCTGCACGACCCACCTCTAAAGCTAACCCATTGGCATAAGTTAGCCACAGCAACATTCTTCACCATGGAAATCCTATTTCTTCATATCTACTGCCCACTCCTTGCTAAAACACTTCTATGTTTTTCTTAAAAGTTAATAACATAGCTCTTTACTGGCCAGCTTGCAGAGCTACCCTGTGATCTCATTGACTCTGCTTTATTGAGATATAATTTTCATGCTAACGAGTCACTTTTCACCTGATTTAAGTACAATCTAAAATGCCTTGGTGTATTTATAGGGTCATAAGGCCATTGCCACAGTGTGATTTCAGAATGATTTCAACATCCTGAAAGATGACCTATTTCTATTATCCATTCTCCATGCACACTCTCAGCCTAAAGCAGGTCTGTGATTCCTTCTTTCTCCCTTCTTTTCTTTTCTTTTCTTTTCTTTTCTTTTCTTTTCTTTTCTTTTCTTTTCTTTTCTTCTTTCTCTCTTAATTTAAATTTTCTAGACATTTCATACCAATACACTTATGTGATGTGGGATCTTTCATGACTGGCTTTTTTCTTTGAGCCCAGAAAATACAATGTTCTCTGTATCTTTGTTTTGAGGTTATTCTATGTGACAACTCTTATAGTTACCTGATATTTTTGTTACAGAACAGTGTTGTGCTGTCTGACCTTATCACAGTCTGTTTACATGTTCATCACCTGAAGCACATCTATATAGATTCTGGTTAGGCATATTATAAAAATGATATATTCATGCAAAGATGTTTGTGGGGAGTTGTATAGACCCTGAGAAATGCAGTCACTATGTCAGATAACTGACAACCCTCCAATACCTCTACAATCTTATATTCCCACAAGCAATGTATGAAAGTTACAGTTTTCCTGCACCTATTTAAATACACATTACTGTTTGTATATCATTGTCATGGAAACAGGAAACTCATTGTGGCTTAGGTTTAGCATGTTGCTCTATGTCTATTGGATATTATATATCTTAATGCATATATATCTATTCAAATATTTTGTCTAATTTTTAATTGGATTGATTGTCTTTACCAATGAGTTATGAGAAGTTTCCTATATTCTGAACAGAAATCACCAGACACATATGTCATGGATATTTTTCTACACCATTAAGACTGTAATCTACAGGGAGCAACGTTCTCAATGAGGACAAGAACATTGGTATCATTCTTCAGTCCCTGCTGGTCCAAGAGCACATAGAGAACAATGCCATTTATAAAGGTCAAATTCAGATATTCTTCTTCAAACACAGGAACCTCAGTCTTCAGTCATCTAGCTAGGAATTACTGTTATACCAGGGAAGTTGAGCTCAGAGAAGAGAACTTGACACAAACTGTGTTTTATTCTCCAGAAGGGGGGAAAAACTGTGAAACACAAGTCTGTAGAGTAGCTTTGGGTACCAAACGTTTTTACTCTGGTTTCAGTCACCTGATTAAAAAAACAAAAACTAATGTGAAATTTATAGCTGCAATTTTAAAAAGAGCATGTTTGCAAGATTTTTAATCTCCTCAGTTTTCTCTCGACAAAAAGCCTTACAGGTTTACCACTGAGATTGGATTTGGAAGGGGCTTATTCAAGTTTCTATTGCTTTCAATGATAGGGTTTGGGGGTGTTTTTAATGTATAGTAAACTCACACAGTGATCAGTTTGGAGTCCAGCACAATTTTAAAACCACACACTCACAACAAAACAGGGAGAGTTTTGAAATTTACAAAATCCAAATTGTGTTTAGGATAAAACCAGAAATATTGCAAACATGTTACCATCATCAAGAGTTTGAGTGTGTATGTGTGGGCCTGCCTTCTTTCAGTAATGATTCGAGAAGGGGGAGGGGCAGAAGCTACAAAATAAGATCATACAGAGGCAAACGAATCTGAAATTCAAGATTGCCATCCAGTTTCCAGACCACCCTTCTGGTTATTGTCCTGGGGCTCTGCCTTCTCCTCTTCTTTACCAGGGTGTATCACCTCCCTGCCCTGAAAATGAAATTACCAAGCTCAACCCCCTTGTGAACTCTGAATATGGATGGGAGGGAGGCCATGCCACAATGGATGTCTGCATAAGAGAGCTGATGTCCACTTTTTATCTTGACATATATTGATCTGGAGTTTGGTCAGTTTTTATTTGAAATGAATAGTTCTGTAACTCTGTGCAGATGTTTATTATTTTAATAAATAATGTCTTCTAAACACTTTCCGAGTCTGGCAGTTCCTAAACTATTGGCTGACATTTTTATCTATAATATGTGGTAAAAAAATAAATGTGGGTTGAGATCCTGGTGATGATTCAAAGTTGCGTCTCTTATTTTTTACATGACTTGGATGTGAATCCCTGTATTTGCTGCCATTTGGTTTTTCTCTTGGAAGAGCATGATGTGCATTTCCCATTCTGACCACTTGAGGGAATCAGACTTTAGAGATGGCAGCTAATTTAGGTCTTTATGTCAAAAGGTAGAACAAATATTTATTTGTTACTGAATGTCTCTTCTGACAAGTAGTCAGGAAGGGGTTCACGAAACCTGAGTTCTGAGATAAATTACTCTTTATGTCCTCCTGTCCAGGTGGGAATGAGCTCTTGCTGATGAATGTGGGCCTGGGAGGTACTAGGCCAGGCCCACCACACAATTTATGGTCAGCACTCTTGGACTTCAGAATGATTAATACCATCAATTCTCACTGGAATAAAAGCTGCTTTAGCCCAAGAGAGGACTGTATATTACTGTTTATAGAAGCAGATAACATCAAAGTAACCCACGGTTTGTGTTAAACAAATACAAAATTCTGGGTCAGCGAAAATTAATCCTAAAGGAGTAAGAGAAAGTTCCTAATGACTGTGAGATCCACACATTATCATTTTCATTCAAGTGGTAGAAAATGGCAAAGCTATTAAAGAGATTTGCAAATGGCCCCTTTACTGCACAGAGCTAACAGCTGCATGGCAGCTTATTCTTCAATGGAGAGCTCTGCTATCTAGACATGTGCAGTCTGTTAATGAAGTGTATGAGTCTATGCAGTTCCAGATTATGTTCAGGGGCATCTGAACCATTTTACTATTGAGTTTCACAACAAAACACAGTAAATCACATTATATTTTATACATTCTTACACTATAAGCAGCTGTGAGCATGGGTGAATTCAACCCTGCCCTCCTGTCCATGCTACACAAAACAGATGTTACCTCAACAGCATATCAGAAAGAGATTTTTCTCCTCAATTGTTGCTTTTCTGTGACTAATTACATATCGCATTGTTTTAGGAAAACTGGGCAGTTTTAAGCAAAAGAAGACTGGAGGTATCAATTATATTTTGATATTTTTACTACAAATTTTTAAGAATACCTTAGGATATTTTTAGTACAGTTCAACAATTATTGTTAAATTTCTCAGCAAATATGTTTCTATTTCTCATCCTATACCATTGTTTTTTGCTTTAATATGCTTTTACTCAAAAATTTGACTTCATTACCAAATTTGAATTTGTCATAAATTCATCTTATTCTTTCCAAGTGAATTACAAATTATCTACTCATTTCAAATAAGCTTGAGTTAATTTAACTTCATTAAAATCAAGTGTAATGCAGTAGCTCATTGGGTAAAGGTGCTGGCTGGTCACCAAACCTGATGGTCTGTTTCAGAACCCACTGCTAGAAGAAGAGAACCAACGCCCACCAGTTGCTGATCTACACAAAAACATCATGGCATGTGTGGATACATCCACATTCATACACATGTACACATACACACACACATATACACACATACACACACACATATACAACACACACAGCACACTAAAACATATTTGTTACATAAGTAGTAAACATGTTTGTATATTTGTTAGATATTTATTAATAATATAATATCAAATATTATTGAATATTCCATTAAAGAAATACTTTATTATGAAGATGTTAAATATTAATATGATTAATATTTAGTAGATGAATAATAAATATACTTTAAGAAAATGAATTCACTATTACATCCTCCAATTAATCTGAAATACATGAAGTAACTTTTCTTTTAATTTCACTGTTATTTCAAGTATTTTACTAATTTCAAAAAGGTGGGAATCTAATTATCTTGTATTTCACTGCATCCTCTCTGATGTTTAGATTTTGCCAATTTTTAAAAATAATCACTAATTACTTAATCCAATATCTAATATACTAAGTTGGTTTTTCTTTGGAAAATATCATAGGGAAAATGATTAGTCAATTACTTGAAAGCAAAAATGTACTATTTGAATATTTTAAAATTATGTGGCCTGCCCTCAGATTCCTAAGATTAGCATTTAACCATAGGTTTTATTATGCAGTTTAGGGGGAAATGTTTTCAAACAGTAATAATATAGAAAAATGCGCCCTACCAATGAGGGGTTCCCATGCCATTTTTATAGCTCAGTGTTTACTGATTTGTGTTTGTCCCTGACACGTCAGGTAACATTAGAGCTCTCTTGGTAGTATATGGTCATGAGTTTATCCAGCCCTGCCCAGCCCTTCATCTCAGAAATCCAACAGTAGTCTCCAAAGCGCCATCTGCTCATGCTCAACATGGCTGCATGCCATTGCAGAATCATGACGGCATGCCGTTTCTCATTGATGGTTACAGAAACTCAAATCATAATGAAAGAGAATTTGGTGTGCTTGGTTGTTTTACTGTTTTTCTCTTGCAGGCCATAATTTCTGTGTCATCGTTGAAATTTTTATAGATGGTTTCGAATTTTGGCAGACAAGGAATGAAATCAAGCTACCAGTCTAATTCTTCATTGACCTACTTTGGTAAAATGTTATTATTGTTACTAAATCGATAAACTTGTATATATCTCATACAAGCTTGTCAAAGCTATTTCCTATTATTTTTCTTTGTTCATTTCTTTTGCATCTCAAACTGTCTTAAACTAATATGGAAAGGTAGAAACTCCATTTAACAAATGAGAAAACCCAATCCCAGATTACAAAAGTCAAGGCTAAGCCTCAGAATCCTTCATTAGCAGTGAGTCGCTGTGCTTGTGAGACTGTATGCAGGGATTAAGGTATCAAGGCCAAAATTTTGTTGAGCAAACCAATTGCTCAACAGTCTCACAGCTTTAATGACATTGTCTTGTGGGGAGGGTATTTATTTGGGTTGTAGATTATTTCTGCATATCTATAGATACCAGTCATATTATTTAAGTAACCAAAACATTGAGATACTGATTTTGTTATAACCATCTTTGACAGAAATTGGTCATAAAGACACTGGAACAGAATCAGAAATTAGTGTTTTGGACTTCAACATTGAAATTGGTTTTAATGATTTTTACTATTTTTTAATTTTAATTATGTGTATACATGCACATCTGTGGGTGGGAATATGCATTTCTGCATTCTGGTGACTTCAGAATCCAGAAGATGCTATTTGGTCCCTTTGAACTGGAGTTATAAGTAGTTGTGAGTGGCTTCTGGTGGGTGCAGGGAACCAAACTTAGGGCCTCTTTAAAGATGTGCATGCTGTCAACCTCTGAGCTATCTCTTCAGTCCTTGTCATGCATGGCAAAAGGAAGAAATCCATTCCAATATCTACTTAAAATAAACATGTATATATGTTCATATATATGTTTATATTGCATATGTTTATATTGTATGCATATACATATACATGTATCTATATGCCTGATGTATATATTTCTAAGTCAATGGCCCTTAACTAGGGGGTTTGTATCTTTCATCTGTGACAAGATAGTTATCTCAACTTTTTCCTTTATTTAATCACCCAAGATGAATACATTGTATTTCACTGTATAAATGTGTAACTACTGCTCCTTGAATAAAGATAGTATAGGGTGTCAGTATTTTTTAAAAAGTTTGTTCTACCCCTAGCCATAATCTTCTTGGGTTCATACCATTGTAATATGGTAGGGAAACACTTGGGTTACCTAACGGTTGTAACTTTATAGAGACTATAAATCTATTAAGCCACAATTTGCACATAATAAAAAGAAACAGCAAGTAGTTAAATGAAAGGCTCAGTTTTGAGCTGCCCAACAGTTTTCCAGAAGTCATTGCAGCTGCTTCAGCCACTGCAGCCTGCCTTTGAGAAATTTAATCACACTGATTGAGGAAACCTGGAGAGAGTTGGCTGTTCCTGCCTTCAGTTCATAATTGCCTGGTAGGCTTTGTTTCATCTGTCGATGAAACAAAGCTGGCGCTGCGAGGGCCAGAAGCAAAAGGCATGCACTTATCAAATGCTTCCTCCAGACCCTGCAGATCCGGCACCTACCACCGACCTATCCTGCCAGCAGTCAGGGAAGCCACTGACAAACTGATCTTCTGGTCACCAGCATGGTGGCCTCTTGAATGTCTTTATTTTATTACAGTACAGCACACAACAGCCAAGTTCTTCAGGGCCAGGTTCAGAGTAGAGAATGAAGTCTTTCTTCTGGAGAACTGCAGAGGGGTGCAGATACATAGCAAGGAGAGGATTTACCCACCCAGTATTGAAAAAAAAGAAGAAAGTAGGGAAATCTTGGTATTGACTCAGCAAAACAAAATGACTGTCAACTGTGAGACCTCTGTACGCCAATAAATTTAAATATAAACATGAAATGCATCTAGACTACAAACATCATGTATAATAGAAACAAACAGCTTACACATACATTCCTTGGGACATTGTCACTAAAGCTGAGATTTGTATTAGCTGCAGGTTTCACTACTGCATGTGGGTGGGTGACCCTAGCCTAGCACACAAAAGATCTAGTCAGAAACCACATGCCCAGTTTTATTAAGTAAGAAAGAGAAGACAGGCTGGCAACAGAGATACCAAGAACCAGAAAACCTGATACATCTTACTAATTGACTTGCAATACTAGCTGCTTGTAGAGTCACAATGAATGCATTTCCTCTTCAATGCAGGTGATGAACCCCACAGCATAAACCCATAGGCAAGTTTAAAAAGTTGTTGGAAAGAACATACTAAAGTTTTAGCAGTGTGTTTAGATGAATATTATGCTTGCCAGGGGATTCCCTAGAGAATAACCCCACTGTGTGGAGTCCTTCGTTTGGTTATTACAAAACCATTGTGTGTGGTTTTCTTTGAGCTTTCTTGTCAGTGGGACATTTTTAAGGAATTTTAATTCCGAAAAACATTTACTCCCAGCTAATGCCTGCCAATTAAGTTCTATTCATTGAATCAACAGTTTTCTGTTACCTGTCCCTTCAGGTAGAACCAGGGCTGACAACCCTGCCCTTTCCCAGGCTTCCACGCAGAGATCTTTCTGCTGCAAACAGTAGGGACACCTGTTCTGTGAGCAGGGCAGGCCAGCATCTGAAATCCAAGGAATTGGGTTGCTATTGAACAGGGGGTGCTCGATAAGACAGCCACTGTGATAGGCAGCGGAAATTTGATAATGAAAGGAGATGCCTAATAGATTAATCTGGTGCGATTTGCCAAAACACTAGGTTTTCCAGGAGATTATCCACACTCCAATAAGAAGCTCTTTGTCTTGTGAAAAGCCCCACTTATCATTGTCTGCTTTATCTCAATAAGAGACATAATGGTTTGCTTGTTTACATGCATGATAGATATATGTTGAGCCGGCCTGTGGGGCTGTGAACTCCCTTTCATTGAAGTGTTTCCAGCATGCAGGTTATTAACTAACTAAGAACAAGCAGTGGGACACATATAAACCTAAGTCTGCCTTGCTTAGGTTGGCAGAAGTGATGGCAATTTCATCCACTGGGAAAGGGTTTTATTTACTGCTCAAATACTTTTTGAGAAAGTTGCAAGGTCATTCATAGCTGTCATATAGGTATGCACATGTACCCTGTGGGTTGAGTGATACTCCCCCAGGAATGAACATGTCACTCTCAGCTGCTCTTTTCACTGATTTTAATTATGTCATTAGCTTGTGGTGCATTTTCTACCTTGTTCTGCATACCATAATGTCTTACACCTTCACCTGATTTATATTGACTATGTTTCTCAAAGATAACTCTTGATGCGACTTACACAGTACTGCTTTGACTCTTGGTATTGAGTGCATTCAAGTCAAAACACAAGTATCCTGCCTGGGACAATTTCTTCTATCTTCTTCCATGAAAATAATCACCCTGCTTCATTCTTAGCTTCTCTAAATAGTAGATAGAGCAGGCCAGGAATACCAGCAGTAGGCCTTCTACTCAGAGAATAAACAGAACATTTCCCAGTAGTTGACTATTTGTTGGTGATTGGTTGGTTTTAATTTTTGAAATAGGATCATGTTATGTAGATCAAGCTGACCTGGAACTATCTGTAGTTTTCTAACTTGATAGATTTTGATAAATCTAAGAACAGTAACTGTCAGTCTTTTGTAATCTCATGTCTAAGAGCACATATTTTCAATGTATTTAAGGAATGTGACCCCTTCCAGTTACTTCTTGATGGTTCCTGACCTTTTATCACAGCTTCCTGAATGTTTGTGCTTCTCTCCCCTCCCCTCCTCCTCCCCCTCCCCCTCTCTCTGTGTTTTAAATCTTCTATCTAGACGGAACTCTTTTTTAGTGTCATCAGGCAAAATAAGCTTGTGAGAGGGAATACAGATCTGAATAATGTTCTTACAGAGTTCTACACATCATATTAATTAGAACAACTAACATTTCTTGATTGGTTTTAGTGTAGCAGGCACTGGCACAAGGACCTTTTGCGGTATGTATGTCTTCACAGTAGTCCTATGACCTTCAGAGTTGTAGAAATGAATACAAGAAGCTTGATTGCCTGACAGCACATCTGTCAGTGACAAAAACATTAGACACAGTAGCTTAAATAATCACCGTGTGTTTTTGTCACTTCATTCCACTGCTGATCAGGTGGCCAGGACTTCCTTTTATATCCACTATTTAAAGAAGCTAAGAGTGAAGGGCAGTGATTATTTTTGTGGAAGCAGATAAAAGAAGAAATTCTCCCTGCCAGGATACTTGTGTTTTGACTTGAACATACTGCATATGGCTCCCTTCTTCTGCTGTTTTTGTGGCTGCAGGAGGCTGTAGACTGTTGAGTGACTTTTGCCAATTACAGTCATTATATCCTGCATGCAAGAATGACAGAAAGACCTGGAAAACCATAAAGAAAAAATGAGGGTGGAAGTCTGATAAACCCATCAAATGAGAACAGATCTCAAAAGACCTGTCTGTCTAGACCAACCGACTACAAACAGAAGTTAGTGTATTACACAGCCAAATGTGGATTCAGAGCTAGGGAAGTTACCACCAGGTAACACATAAGAGTTGCACCACATAAAATATGGCACCATCCTTCTTCTAACAGGTTTTAGAAGTTAAAAGCCCTGGAAACTCAGTCTTCACCTTAATGGATTCGGTTTCCATTTTACAATCAGGCACAGGGCACATATGTTGTCCTGTCTTTTCCAGACTCTAGAAATCCAAATTATGACTCTTCTTTTTGAGAAGTAAATTGTCACTGGAAGTTATTTCTATATTGCAGAACTTGAAATTATAGTTAAGACATTCCTAACTTAAGCTTGCAGCTTCAAGTAGTATTCATGTTTTGTAAGATGTTTCTTAAATGAAATATTCTCTTTAGTGTAATGCCCAGCTAGCTAGCACACACACAGATACAGTGCAATACCTATAGTTTTCTCACTTGATAGATTTTGAAAAATCTAAGAACAGTAACCGTCAGTCTTTTGTAATCTCATGTCTAAGAGCACATATTTTCAATGTATTTATTTAAGGAATATGCCCCCTTCCAGTTACTTCTTGATGGAAACATATGATTGCGTGACCAGACCTAAAATCCGTGGTATTTCCTTTTCTTGGATGTTAAACCACCATGAATAAGCAGGATTCCCTACCATCACGCACCTTCATGGTTAATTAAGTCTTTGCAGAGGCACACAGAAGACCTTGTCTCCATGGTGGACTGATGGAGTCCCAGGGATAAACACAGGATTGAAATGGGTTGTTAGGGTTGGAATATTTTCACTAGCAACCAATGACTCCAAAATAGCTTATTTCTCTGTGGTTTCAAGTATAATTATTTCATTTTCAGGAGTAGAAAAAAATACTCATTTATTTCTCTAAACACCTGAATAATGTGGAATCCCATTTGAAAATGTCAGTGTTAATAGTCATATTAAACTGATCATGCACATTTTTTGGAAGCACTGGGTTATACTCAGCTGTCTATTTTGTAAACTTCTGCTGCCCAATTTTAGGATTAAGTACAAACCACAGGAGATAAAGCTGCTTTTATTGTTCATAGATTTTAATAACTCTCTCTAGTGCCAAAGCTTACATGGAACACTCATGTCCATTCTCTACTTTTCTCAGCCTGTCTCTATATCACCCTCTCCTTGCCTTCATTAGAGCCTTAGTCTCTCTCCTCCCTTCTGTCTTTTTTTTTATAGGAATAAAATGTGATTTTTCTCAGCATTAATCTTCTCAGTTCTCTGATTCACAGTTTGAAAGTCGATGCTAACATGTAAACCTCCTTGCAACTTGCCTTAGAGAATGTGCATCTACATAGACTGCTCTCAGTGCCCCTTGCTTGGGCTACCCATAGCATTATCCCCACACCTAATTCATCATCACTAGGTCCACCGCAGCCAGGGATACATCTTTCCACATCTGTTCTCCTAGAGTCCATTTTCCACCCTACAAGTAGAAGTATTCTACAAGTGAAATCCTGGTTAAAAGCCCCTTTATTTTACCCTCGAAGCTTTTCTCTAGTTCCCACAATTAAACCAAACCTCTGTAACCTGAGGGGCCTTCCCATCCTGAACCTTTCTCAGTCCACCCCATACACTGCAACCCACAGTTCAGTATGCCAGCCTTCTCTCAGTTCCCACAATTCTCTGCTTTGTTGCACAAAAGCTGCATATCCTCTTCTATTAGCCTGGAATACACTTCCTTCATCCTGAAAGTTTCCATTCACTTCCTTGACTTGATGTGTTCTTGGGAACTTAGGAACCTCTCTCTTCTAGTGCCTATCAGCAGCATATTAGACTTTTTTCAAGGCCTGCACTTTTATTTGTTAAACTTTTTTCTTTTAGTAAAACTGGATTTTTTTTCATAAAATATACCATACATTCATAAAATACTGATTAGAGTTTCTCCTCCTTCTACTCCTCCCAGTTCTTTCCTGTCTCCATTCTCATCCTTATCCACTCCCTCTCTGTCTCTTATTGGGAAAAAAAAAACAGACTTCTAAGGGATAAGAATAAAATAAAATAAGACAAAACCAAACACATTTGTTATTTGTTAGTCTTAAAGCATCTTACTCTCTTCCTGGACTCAGAGGTAGAAACTCTCAATGAGGATAGGCTATGTCCCTAAGCAATCCTTTCATGGTGTTTTTCCATGGCTAGTTTCATTTTCTTGGCCAAATTTTAATATATTCTGCCTCTTCTGCCTCATTTTTCTTAGTGTTTCATTTCTTCTGATTAACAAATTGGCATTGGTGTTACATGACACATGGAGAGACAAGACCTTGAATTCTTGAGCCCTGGACTTCTTGCCTTCTTTATTTCAGGACTAGCTTACAACACATTGATGAACATCATCTTCTAGGGTGAGACTGAAAACTGCTAATTTGGCTCACCATCTTTGCCCCCATATTTTAAAGACTACCTTTAAGCCCTCGAAAGGCTCATGCCTACCCCATGATGCAAAATTCATTCAGTATATCCCCAGATCTTCCCATGACCTTAATAATGGGTTCAAGACTCTGAGACTAAAAGAAAACTTTTAGCGTTAAGCCCATGTAAAAGGGGATGAGGGGGACTTCCTGGATACAACTATGCAGAGTAGACATTCCCATGCTGAAAAGAAGGAATAGGGCGACAGCAAAGCAACATCAGAATGAAGCAAGGCCAAAATCATGAGGGCAAACACTAACCTCCATAACCTCAAACAGGGGATCTGTAGACTACAGTACACTGAGCTCCACGAGGTTACACAGCCTTACTCCTCCTATGCCATTACTGTTTGTAGTCCACATGACCTCTGTCTTGGACTGACTCTGTTTGGATGTTCCATGGTCCTAGAATCTTCACCATCCTAGGGATCCCACTTTATCTTAAGTTACAGCCTCATGGCTTCCTCCAGTTTCCCTCTCTGGGGCTGGCTGTAGGACCTCTGAGCCTTTCACATGTTGCCTGCCTCCTTGTGCTTTTCTTTGAAAACTAGACGATTGTGGTGTGACTCAGGTGCAGTCATATCTAAATGCAGTCACTCAGGTTTATCCTTATCAACCTTTTATTACATCCAAGTTGCCAGCAATGTTTAAGAGTAGGACCTGTATCATTTAGCTAATCCTTTCTTAATAAACTAGAAGACATAGCCACATGTAGAGGGTGACTCTGATGCTTTGATTGGACAGCTGTGTTTACTGCCTCTGAAGATCCTTGCCCCTAATTGGATTTTGATCTATCAATAAAGAAGCCAATAGTCTACGACTTATCATGGGATGGGACACTGAGAGTTATGTGGGTAGGACAGAGGAGAATCAGGAGGGATTGGGAGGGAGAGGAGAATGGGACACAGTAGCGGAAGAGATAAAGCCAACCAGCCATGTGAGTTTTGGGTAAGTGGCCTCTGGCTACTTTCCTGACTGGGTCTAGGTAGCAGCGAAAGATTTAGGAGTGCCCAGTCATTGAGTTAGCAAAGGCATTTTGAGAATGACTGGTGTCTGTGTGTGTGTGTGTGTGTGTGTGTGTGTGTGTGTGTGTGTTTTCTATTTGCAGATTTGAGATAGCTCCTGGGAGGTTGTATGCATGCCACTCACCAGGAACTTGTGTAGACAAAACTACATGCTACATCCACAAGTGTGTTTTGATAATCTCCTAGTCATTTCTCAATCCAATCAAGTCAACAATAAAAATGAAGCATCAGAGTTAGCAACCTAATATTAACTAATGTGCTTCTCTTCTTGACCTAAGATAAACATCAAAAGAGCATGTCGGGTCTTGCTTGGTATTATATTTTCATAGTGGATATTCAACAAGTATTTAATGATTGATTTAATTAATGTATAAAATTATATGCTAAATTTTTGCTTTTTTCAAATATGTTATTGATTTTAATTATGCATATATGTATGTTGATGGCTGAAAACGCCAGAAGTATTGAATTCCCTGGAGGAGATAGTTGTATGATGCTTTCTGCATGAGCTGGGAATCGAACTAGGGTTTTTAACCACTGAGCCATCTTTCTTTTTCTCCACATTTTGACATATACTTGAGGTAAAGCCTAAGTGGTCTAGATGCAGCATGGTAGCAACTCTTAGCAGCAATGTCAGGTCATTTCTCATCTTTATAGTATTCAGTATACTCAACAGATACTGAAGTGAGCATATAAATGCTCTGTTTGCATATAAGTATTATGTTTAGCACAGAAGCTAAATAGGTTTCTCCACCTTTGCAGAAATGCATCCCATTGTTTTTCTTTGCAGACTCCCTGGAGGTGTAGGCACTACAGACCTCAAATGTGGACACCGTTGTTTTCACATCTAAGTGACAAGAAGAAATTCATTATGAATTGATGTTCTCCCTATTGCTAATTGAACGAATATGATTCCTTTACACTACATAGTCTGAGGTGAAGGCGAGGCTCAGGAATTGGAAACTTTGGTCTAAAAAGTTTCATGGCTCTTAGTAAAGGCAGGTAATTCAACCAACAAACTAGCAAACACTATCATTCATTGGCCAGGTGTCATGTCAACCCTATGGAAGATCATGAGTTTCTTTGCTAATGCTGTCACATGACCTAGTAAAGAAATTCTGACTGAGACTTCTGTTTTCCAGCCACTAAAATGAAGACACAACATGATGACAACTTGCCAACTATCACACTATGTTTCTACTCACAAAACCAATGACATCCTAGATCCTGTGCTTTGAGGACATGAAAATTATCAGAAGGGACAAGTGTCATGTGCACTGCTGCATGCTTCTAACTCCACCATTCAGAAAATGAAGAAAAGAGGATGTATTCAAGGTCAGACCGACCGAATTAAACATCAAGAGCCTGTCTCAAAAATAATGAGGGGAGAAAAGGCACAGTTTTGGTCTCAGAGCTTTTCTGTTTGTTGAGGACATAGGGAATAGAGCTTTTAAAGATATTTATTACAAAAGAGCCAACAAATCAAAATAATTCTTCATACTATAAATTATAATGGATTCAAAACTTGAAGGAGAAGGGAAGGTCTGTGGAGATAGATTTGGATAAGAAGCTGTGAGGCAGAGGCAACACTTACGGCCCAAGCGTGGGTGGGACCATGAGACAAAGTTAAGAAGCTGTTCTCAGCACATCAACTTGATTTTTGTCTTATTATAAAGTAGCTTCAGAAATGTGACAAGATATGAAAACGGTTATTATCAGTATATTTAAACTGGAGAGGTTAAACACATTGTCTGACTATCTCCAATCTGGCTACTCAGTGAGCTCAGATGCTTGCCTGCTGTGACTGACCAATAGTGGGACTTAGGAAATTGCTTGTTGTAGCCATATGGACTGATGAGAAGGGATCCCAGGAGAAAAATGAGAAAGGTCATCGAACATTCATCTTTAACGAAGGTACTGAGGATATTTTTTTTCTTACTTTTCTTGAACTCCAAGCACTTTTATTGGGTCCTGCTGCTGGATTTATTATGTTTCTTAGGGGTCACTTTAGTTCAGCCCATTAGCAACTTAGATACCACATAGTGATCCCAAGGTGCACAGCTGAGTAAAAGGAAACTTGTTAAATAACACTTATAGATACACTGATAGGACCTCACCCAGAAGTTGAAAGCACTAGCCATAGCAGGTCCAGGAATTATACCTCACTGCCTTGGGTCAGCTCCATTGTTGGAGACCTCTACCTTGATCTTAGAGCAAGGTGCCCCACTAATGTTAGAATCTGCCTGCCAGATCCCCAAACGACTGGCTTTCCAGATGCAATACAAGTTTCCCAGAGTTATTGATAGAGCAGTTGAGAAATTTTCTCAGGTTCCTTGGTTTGATTTTGTTTAGTTGTTATTTAATAAACTCAAATATATATAAGTGACTAGACTAGAATGCAGGAGGCTATGGTGGCAGTGGGGGTGGTGGTGAAGCTACTGGTCAATCAGAACTTTCTACTTTTGTGTCAACAAATAAATTATCCCTGTAGCCTCACAAAACTAATAAAGGCATGCATTCCCTACTACATGACCATCAGTGAGCAAAGATGATGGGGACACTGGGATCATCAAATACATAAATGGTTCATAAATAAAATTGATGAAGGTTCTAATTTTAACCATAATCAAAAGAGAAAAATGAAATGCAGGCCAAGTGTATACAGCCCAGAGAGGATGGTGTCCTTCTCCAACTCCTACCTCTGGTTGTCTGCCTCTCTGGTACTCAGTGGTCTCTTGACAGGAGCAATGTCAGTGTTGGGTGGCTTAGCTCTTTACTCTTCCACTTTTGTGTTCGCAGGATATATTTCTGGTCAACTAAGGCGAGAAAGGGAGTCCAGGCTCAGTCAGTTGCCTCATTTTTATAGTCTTGTCTAAACCATACTTTGTGGAAACTACCTTCCTCTATACACAACAGGTGCACATACAACTTCACTTAGGACCCCAAGATGCGAAACGTAGCATTGTGGAACAGCTATGGCTGAAAAGGAGGCACAGGCCCAGTGTTCCCTGTGTCAGAACTTCCTTTCTCCCTCAGAGTCCACAGAAAATCTTCTGAAATCCACTGAGCTAAATCACTCTGAATCTTAATATGTGAGGCAGTATCACATCACAGTTCCCTAAAGACCAGAACAAAGCAAAACAAACAACACCATAAAACCCCCAAAGATCTGTGACACATCCCCAATCTGTTACTATGAGGTTATATCTGACCTTATAGCTGTGGTGTCTGATATAATCATACAGACATAAAGACAGGATTCAGAGCTAAAGGCACAGATTGGAAGCTTGGAAATAGGGGATCTGGTCACCTTGAAGGTAAGATGGTAAATTTCCCATGTTGTTGAATGTAGGCTTCAAGTATGTTCAACTTTTTAATAATGTAACACGACATTGCTGTTCTCTTAAAAGTTTATAAGTTGAAGGAAAAAATGTTTATATTTTAGAACTGTGTAATCAAGGTACAAAACAATAATCACAACCACACATACACATGCACATGTATACACACATACTCATGTGCACAATATACATTAAATACACACATGCATGCACACATACATGAACATCATGATATTTTAAGCACACGATGGGGTGTGTTGAGCCTTATTCATGGCTGTCCTTGTTTGTATGCCAAATTTTCAGAAAGGAAATTTTCCATAAGAAAGTCATTGATGTACATCTCATTGCTATGAAAACAACAAAACTGTGCTCCTTCAACAATAGAGGACCCTGTAATTGGCCACTCCTTAGTAAGGTCAAATCTTTTGCTGAAGACAGAGGAGATGCAGGGAATTGATGGCCTCGTTGTTACAGTGGCTCGGGCAACCGAGTCCCACATTTCTCAAGTTTCAGAAAAGGCCTTCTCTTCATCCCAGCTGTCAGCAGCAGTAAAAGTAAGTTGACAGGATGGAGCTGAAATTAAGGGGATTTATAGATCAATTTGCTACTTGATGGGCTGTTACATGTGACATCTAAGAACTTAAATATGATAAAGAAAAAAGACATGACAATATTTTCAAGCTCATGACAATTCATGAACTAAAAACAGTACAACTTCAAATATCAATCAAATTGCATTTTGAATTTGAGTCAACTTCCATCTAAATCTACATATAATTTCTAAATCATTTGTCTTTTCCCTCTACAACTTCTTTAGGAGGTAGAGAGTTGGCACTTTCTACATTTTTGCTTATGCTAGTGTGCAAACATGAAACACAGAATCTCTCATTTTTCTATCCAGCTACCTCCTCCTACCTACCTACATCTTCCAAGAATTTCTGTTAAACTTATGATTCATCCATAGCATCTGTACTGGCTAGGTTTGTGTCAACTTGACATAGCTGGAGTTATCACAGAGAAAAGAGCTTCAGTTGGGGAAATGCCTCCATGAGATCTAGCTGTGAGGCATTTTCTCAATTAGTGATCAAGGGCCCCTTGTGGGTGGGACCATCTCTGGGCTGGCAGTCTTGGGTTCTATAAGAGAGCAGGCTGGCAAGCCAGGGGAAGCAAGCCAGTAAGGAGCATCCCTCCATGGCTTCTGCATCAGCTCCTGCTTGAGTTCCAGTCCTGACTTCCTTTGGTGATGAACAGCTGTATGGAAGTGTGAGCCGAATAAACCCTTCCTCCCCAACTTGCTTTTTGGTCATGACGTTTGTGCGGGAATAGAAACCCTGACTAAGACAGCATCTTTCCTTCCTCCATATGACCTCTCAGTAGATAAGCAAGTATCACCATGTCCACCTCCAATGTGCTTGTATAATCTGACCTCTTCTTGGAACCCAAAACACTAGTGTGAGCCATCAGCATCTCTTGTATCATCTAATTGGCCTCCGTGATGTGTAATATTGTTTTAATATTAACATTTACAGTGAACGCAACTTCTAAATCAGATGATCTCACTGCCCTACATTAAACTCTAGAACAGCCCATTATCTATGAAGAGAAAACTCTAAAATACTCATCGTGCCCCAAATTCCTAACTAAGGACCAGTCAAACTCCTAACTTCGGCTCTACCCTGCTGCCTTACCAGCCTCTAAGGAAACCAATGTCCTTTGTGGAACTCTAACTCCACCCTTCCATTCTGGATCTCATTAATGTTCTTCCCTGTCCTACAAGTTCTTCCCTTGAGTTCCACAGCTGTCCTGCCTTCTGTTTATGTCATAGGCCAACTCTTTTCAGCAAATCTGCTCCTGACAACCTGAGCCAAAATGGCCTTGCCTGCACACTCTGGGCATTGACTTTTTATTTCTTTTATGTATAAAATTATCCATATACATAACGCTTCTTTCCACAGCAGCATGTAAGCTAGTCTGAGTTTGGACTAGGTTTTGGAGGGAATTTTCTGTTCAATTATTTTTCATATTTTTCTAATTCCAATACTTCCAACAGAGTCTATGACATACTAAGTATCCAATATATATTAGTTAAGTAAATGTCTTTGTTCTCTACCTAGTAACCAGTGACTGCAAGTCATAGAAACATGATTATAGTAATAGTTTATGATGAATGAAGTTGTTTAGTATGTGAATCTACTCCTGAGATGAAAACCCCTTACTGTCTGTGAGACCTTCGGAAGTGGATTTAATTATCATTGCTAAGGGGGAAAAATCAAAGTAAAAATATTACCTCCCATAAATAAATACATGCCTTCAGAACAATATCTGGTCCTTAAAATATGTAATGAATATCAGCTACTATTATCCTATTTTCTCATCAGAAGAAAACAGTACTACTTACATATTCTATCCTAGCAAGAAACTTCTCTACAGAGGAGGTGAGAGACATGGCTTGAGAACAAGTCCTTGCCAGGACCACTGTTTACATCCCAGGTTCTCCCAAAGTTTACCAGGATTTCCAGGGAAAGTTTATTCTACAGTTCTGTGATTCTTGATTTTGATTCTTGAGTAGATTTAGAATCTTCCGTGAAGATAACCCTTTCTAGATGAAATGCTCTCATATCCTCAGGCTTTCGTTGAAGTCAAAAAAAGTTTTACTTGGCTTCTTGGGTGGGATCAGTTAACCTAGGTACGATCTCTTTATATGCTCAAGACTAGGGATTTCTGCTGCACTATTTATGGATTCTATAAAGTAAAAGTCTCACAGCAAATTCTTTCCAGTGATTGAAAACATAAATGAAAAAAAAAATACAGGCAGCATCTGTAGGTACATTTTCCAAGAAGTTTTAAGGAAAAAAAAGTCACTTAAAGAGAAAATGGGATAAACACTCTTCCTCTTCCTGTTGTTCCTGGACCTGAGGGTACTGCTACTCACCACTTGCATATGCCTTCTAGATTGGGTGTTCATGCTAACCTATGGTATACTGACCATAGAATCCAGGAGTCTGGTGAGGAAATGCAAAGGAACAAAATTAATGTTCCACAGATAATCGTGTTCATGATGTTGAAGGAGCCTGTAAGAAAGGCAGTCATCAGGATTTCATGTTTCCATGCTTCTTTCCGTGCCTTCTTTATGCTTCTTGGACCATCCATAGCAATCTCTTTGCTACTTTCAAACACTGAATACTGATGCTAACTGAGGTCCTCCCAACTCTGTCTACTGTCATTGGATTGTACAATGCATTCAAGTGCCAGTCACCACCTATGTGGGACAAATTTCTAAATTACGCTTCAGCCCAGACTCCTTTCAAGGGTGTTTTGATATGACTCTCTTAGTTCACTTCTGTAACTATACAAAAATGCTTTAGACTGAGTAAATAACAAATAATAAACTTTATTTCTCAGTCCCAGGGGCTCCTACTCTAGATCAAGGCAAATCAGGGATGGAGGTACCAGCAGATTTAACACTCTGTGTCTTCATAGGTCTTGATAGAAAAAAGGTTTTAGCTAGTTAATTTGAGTCCTTTGTTAAAGTTGTTATTCCCATTCCTGGGGGCAGAGCCTCTGTTAATCCACCTTCTGAAGGTTTGGGAACTAAGCTGAAGATACAATATTCAACAATGGCACAGTATACATACAGTTCAGCTGGTTTTCTCTTGAGTGTCTTAGTGTGGTTTGAATGTGAAACGTTGCCTACAGACTCAAGTGTTGAATGCTTGATTCCCAGGGAAATTCTGGAAATCTTATGAGGTTGGGCCCAGTTACAGGAAGTAGGTTTCTGGGATAGTGCCTCTGAAGACTATTCTCTCTCTCTCTCTCTCTCTCTCTCTCTCTCTCTCTCTCTCTCTCTCTCTCTTACCTTATTTATTCACTTTTCATCCCTACCATCTGAAGGCTATCCTTTTTTTGTAAATTTGTTATTTTTTATTGTATGAATATTCTATCTGCATGTACACCTATATACCAGAAGAGGGCATCAAACCTCTTTATATATGGTTGTGAGTCACAATATGAGTGCTGGGAATTAAACTCAGGATCTCTGGAACAACAGTCAGTGCTCTTAACTGAAACTAAGTGAGGTGCAGTAAAAGACTTCTAAGTTTCCACTCCCTTTTGGAGCTTTGCCTGCATCCCTATAATCCCTGGGTTGTCTTTCTCAGTCCTCCACAGCTGAGAAGGACAATGAGCAGGGGAATGGTGAGTCCTGGCTGCTTCTCCAGGTGGTACAAGTCCATCGGCACTCATCTGTCCATCTTTTTAAAATTTTTTTTTAATGCTTCAATGACACTTTTCCTTATTTAATTAATTTGTTGCCTTTTTCTGCTTGTGAAATGAGCTTTCGATTACAAAATATCAAACTACACTCAAAAGAGGGTGTAGGAAAAAACTAACCATTAGCACCGCATGGAGAAGCTCATAACTAAGGAAATTGAACAGGAGCAGGTGGCAGAGGTGGGGAATGGTGGATGGAGATGTCACAGGGAAGCTAACCTATGAAAAAAGGTGAATGCTAATGTCAGCATAAGATGACTGGCTACTACTAGGGTAGGTCCTGCAGGGTTTGGGTTCAGGCTCTACACAACAGTACAATGTCTTCTAGTTATTAGTTCTTGTCTTGCACCAATTACAGGCTGACTGGACCCATTTATTAGTTTTTTTCAAAATGCTGTCATAGACTTGATAGATGTATTGCGAGACTTCAGGGGCTCTACACTTTAGTGACAGCGTATAATTGGGGTTTCCTGGCAGGATCCACAGCTCTGTCAAAATCCAAATGCCACTGGCTTCAGGGACTGGTACAGCATGTCCTGCCCTTCTACATTCTTCTTGGCAATAGTGTAAACATAGTTGTTTTGCAACTTGCTAGAAACTATCAGAATTTAAATGATATTCCTTAATCTGAAACTGGAGTTCATTTTCATTGGGGATATCCTTCCATGTTGCAAAGAAGACTTGGCATTCCATTTTGCCATCTTCTACAAAAAGCACATTGAAGGACATGAGCCAGCTGAAGTAGAAGACATCAATATTGTTTTTAGCAGCCACTTGCAAGTTATTCAGAGGTTCCATCTTTATGGCTGGGCACAAGGTGATAAAAGGCAGAGAGACATCAATACTCTAGTTTGGCATCAGTGGAGTATGTATGGCCAAGGGAGTGCTGAGGATGATACTGAAGCTATGCTTGCTAAATTGGATGACAAAGTCTGTCCATATGCTGCAGAGCTTTGTTGGTGAAGTTCATTTCCATATAGATGTGCCCTTGGCAATGAGGAAACGTCCCAGAAATCTCCAAGCCTTTAGACTTTACCACAGGTAACCAGTTCACTGCATTCATTGTGCCCCATAAGTTTTGTTATGATGTGTCTTCATTCTCATTAAATTCTAAAAAGCCTTTAATTTCTTTCTTTGTTTCTTCCTTGACCAAGTTATCATTGAGTTGAGCGTTGCTCAGTTTCCATATGTATGTGGGCTTTCCACTGTTTTTATTGGTATTTAAGACCAGCCTTAGTCCAGGGTGATCTGATAGGGTGCATGGGATTATTTCAATTTTTTTTTTGCATCTGTTGAGGCCTGTTTTGTGACAGATTATATAGTCAATTTTGGAGAAGGTACCATAAGGTCTGAGAAGAAGGTATATTCATTTCCTTTAGGGTGAAATGTTCTATAAATATCTGTTAGATCCATTTGGTTAATAAATTCTGTTAGTTTCATTGTGTCTCTGTTTAGTTTCTGTTTCCATGATCTGTACATTGATGAGGGTGGGGTGTTGAAGTCTCCCACCATTATTATGTGGGATGTGATGTGTGCTTTGAGGTTTAGTAAAGTTTCTTTTATGAATGTGGGTACCCTTGCATTTAGAGCATAGATGTTTAGAATTGAGAGTTCATCTCAGTAGGTTTTTCCTTTGACCAGTATCAAGTGTCCTTCCTTGTCTTTTTTTTGATGACTTTTGGTTGAAAGTTGATTTTATTCGATATTAGAATGGCTACTCCAGCTTATTTCTTGGGACCATTTACTTGGAAACTTGTTTTCCAATCTTTTACTCTGAGGTAGTGCCTGTCTTTGTCACTGAGGTGCATTTCCTGTATGCAGCAAAATTCTGGGTCCTGTTAATATATCTGCTCTTTTAGTCTATGTCTTTTTATTGGGAAATGAATCCACTGATGTTAAGAGAGATTAAGGAAATGCTATTGTTACTTTCTGATATTTTTGTTGTTAGAGGTGAAATTATGTTTGTGTGGCTTATGGTACCTTCTCCAAAATTGACCATATAATCCGTCACAAAACAGGCCTCAACAGATGCAAAAAAAAAAAAAAATTAAAATAATCCCATGCACCCTATCAGATCACCCTGGACTAAGGCTGGTCTTAAATACCAATAAAAACAGTGGAAAGCCCACATACATATGGAAACTGAGCAACGCTCAACTCAATGATAACTTGGTCAAGGAAGAAACAAATTTTGAATTTGTTGAAAGATTCCATTCTTGCTTTATCTAGGGTGTAGTTTCCCTCCTTATGTTGGAATTTTCAATCTATTATCCTTTGTAGGGCTGGATTTATGGAAAGATATTGTGTAAATTTGGTTTTGTCATGGAATATCGTGGTTTCTCCATCTATGGTAATTGAGACTTTTGCTGGATATAGAAATAGTAGCCTGGGGTGACATTTGTGTTCTGTTAAAATCTGTATGACATCTGCCCAGGATCTTCTGGCTTTCATAGTCTCTGGTGAAAAGTCTGGTGTAATTCTAATAGGTCTGCATTTATATATCACTTGACGTTTTCCCCTTACTGCTTTTAATATTCTTTCTTTGTTTAGTGCATTTGGTGTTTTTATTATTATGTGATGGGAGGAATTTCTTTTCTGGTTCAATCTATTTGAAGTTCTGTAGGCTTCTTGTATGTTCAGGGGAATCTCTTTCTTCAGGTTAGGGAAGTTTCTTCTTTAATTTTGGTGAAGATATTTATTGGCCCCTTAAATTGGGAAGTCTTCACTCTCTTCTATACCTACTATCCTTAGGTTTGGTCTTCTAATTTTGTCCTGGTTTTCCTGGATGTTTTGGGTTAGGAGCCTTTTGTTTTTTGCATCTTCTTTGACTGTTGTTTTCTATGGTATCTTCTGCACCTGAGATTCTCTTGTCTATCTCTTAAATTCTGTTGGTGATGCTTGCATCTATGACTCCTGATCTCTTTCCTAGGTTTTCTAACTCCTGATCCCTTTCCTAGGTTTTCCTAGGGTTGTCTCTCTTTTGTGATTTCTTTCTTGTTTCTATTTCCACTTTTAGATCCTGGATGGTTTCGTTCATTTCCTTTGCCTGTGTTTTCCTGTAATTCTTTATGAGATTTTTATGTTTCCTTTTTAAGAGCTTTTAGCTGTTTACCTGTGTTCTCCTGTATTTCTTTAAGGGAGTTATTTATGTCCTTCTTAATGTCCTCTATCATCATAATGAGAAGTGATTTTAGATCTGAATCTTGCTTTTCCAGTGTGATGGTGTATCCAGGACTTGCTATGGTGGGAGAATTGGGTTCTGGTGATGCCAAGTAACCTTGGTTTCTGTTGCTTATGTTCTTTTGCTTTGCTTTCTGCCATCTGATTATCTCTAGTGCTCCGTGACCCTTGTTATATCTGATTGGATCCTTTCCTTCTTGTGGTCCTGGTTGTTTCAGAACTTCTCAGAGTTCAGCTGTCTTTGTGGTCCTGTGATTCTGGGATCCTGGGATCCTGAGATCCTGGTGTGACCAAGCTCCTGGGATCCTGGGCTTGTTAGAGCACCTGGGAGTGGAGCTTCTTCTGGGTTTTGTGGGACTGGCTGAGGAGTTTGTGCCCAAGACCTGCTTAGGACACTGGCCCAGACTGGAAGGAACCCGTGCCACTGGTCAAGTGGAGCTCTTGGGTGTCTGGGTCCCTCTGGCCCCAGTTACTTGTGGTGTTGGGGCATATATTGTGTCACCCTCACCTCTGATCCTATGAACCTGGGCATGCAGAGCGCCTGGGAGTGGAGCTCTTTCCTCTGGTTGCTGTTGGACTGGTCTCAGAGTTCGCACCCAAGGTCTGCTCGGGGAACCGGCCCAGACTGGAAGGCTCAACTGCCAATCTTTTTTTTTTTTTTTTTTTTTTTTTTTTTTTTTTTTTTTGGTTTTTCGAGACAGGGTTTCTCTGTATAGCCTTTAGCTGTCCTGGAACTCACTTTGTAGACCAGGCTGGCCTCGAACTCAGAAATCTGCCTGCCTCTGCCTCCCGAGTGCTGGGATTAAAGGCGTGCGCCACCACGCCCGGCTCACTGCCAATCTTAACTGAAATAAATTGGCTGCAATCTCTGAAAATGTGATACAATATAGAAATACATTTTTATTGTGTAGCTCCATAGCCAGTATCAACAAGGTGCTAACATGATTATTTAATGATCCTTTCTGCTTCAAAGTCTGCATTTTAGAGGGGGAAGAAAGTCTGAACCCTTCCTCTTTTCTGAAAAAAAAAAAGCACCAGTGTCATGTGGTTCTGACAAAACCACAACAAAAAGTTGGGATGACTTCTAACTACTTCTGGACAAAAGAACAATTTTCACCTGCCCTCAAGAGCCAGGCACACTATACCACAATCCTGTCTTTTAGTTAATTTGGCCCCTGCAAAGAAACATTTGACTTAAACCCAAGCCTTCTCTCCTCTGTTCCCCTGTATTGTACAGGCATGCACATACATTGTTCTGATTGTTCAGAGTGGTTCTAGAACGAGCCAGAAGCTATCATTGGGTACAAAGAAGGAGAAAAATACAACATGGGGCTGGCATGGGGAAGCTCTGAAAAGATGAGGTGCAGAAATGGGAAAACGCTGCTCCAAGACAGAACAATAACCTATCATACTCTTCTTGGGGAAGCCACCAACCAAACAAAAAATGGTTTACTGAAGCCACAAAGCTACCGGAACATCCTCTTTTATCAGCAAAGTGAACTTCACAGCTATTACTTGTTGGGACAGTGACAAAAAATACTGTTTTTTTTTCAACCTTTCCTGTATGAACACAAAATAGGGGACTGTGGAGATGGCTCAGTCACCAAAGAGCTTACTGTATGCACACAAGAACCTGAGTTCCAGGTCCCCATCACTATAACGAAATCAGGCATGGTCTTGTGGTAGTTTCAACCTTAGTTCTAGTGGGACAGAAATATATGAATCCCCAGAGTTCTCAGAATAGTCAGAGTTGGTTTAATGAGTTATGGGTTCAGTGAAAGACCCCATCTCAAAAAAAAAAAAAAATAAAGTTAGAGAGCTATAGTGAAAGTGAAAGACACTTTGAGAAGCACATATGCATGCATGCATGCCCAAACATGCATGCACACCAAAATGAACATGTGCACACACTCATACCCAATCACAGAACAAAAGAATAGAAAATGTATGAAAGTGAGAACAAGTTAGACAGGGACATGATAAGCATAACCTAAATACTAAAATATTAACTACTGTGCCTGTCGGCACAGTGGGAGTAGCAACACTTTTAACTTTCTCGCTGACTGTGTGAAATGTACTGAGTACATGAAGGGTGCTCCATCAGTCCAAGACATTCCTTCCAGTAATGAAGCTGGGAAGCTGCTGCCATTGTCCAGGAGGCTTCAAAAGAGCTAAGTATATAAACACAAGGCTTCTGTTTACTGTTCTCTAGGGTGATTTACTAACGGGTAGCATACTCCCATCTCCAAGGCTCCGAGCTTCACTCATGTATACATGTGCATTCTGAACACTGCTGTGATTTCCTCAGGTGGCATTGGCTTAAGTGGCATCTGCTTCCTTACAAATTCTTTGTTAAGAAGCATCTGGAATTTTCAACACAGTAGCTATAGCTCTCAGACCAACAGCCATCCAAAGATACTACAGTAGCAATAAGAAAGTTATGTATCCAGCCTTGTGTGCTTCCTTACAGACTTCATCGGAATAATTAACTTTGTGACTCTAAAATCAGTAATTAGCCTTTTAGGAATATCTAAAATATGCCTAATGCAGGTATCAAATAACATTTTCCACATTCTGTAAGATGGCATAAGGTTATGGAGTTGAATTACATTCAAATAATACCAATCAAAAAGGAAATGTAAAAGCAGCTTTAAAAGGTAATAGGAACACATAGCCTGGAACTGAAAAGCAAATTATGTTTTGTACAGAGTGAGAAAGATTTCCATCATTTGGGTTTTTATAGTTACAGATGGTTGTTTGAATAATAATAAGTAATGTGAACAGCAATTAACCTGGTCTTGCAATTAGCACTAAAAAATGCTCTTAAACTTTGTTATAGCAATAAAACAAAAATACAGCCAGGGAAATAAAGAGCGCCATGAAAGTGCTGATTTCTGGCTTGTAAGATACACATCTCCATGTTTCCATCAGCAGATTCTCACAAAGCAGGAGATCCAGGGCTTTTCTAAACAGTGTCCCCAGCCAAGGGTGAGTGGGTGATGACTTTAGAAGAGGAGGTGGTTCGGTGTGCGTTTGCTCCATGGCTAGAAGTTTCAAGGAATCATTTCAGGCCACAGTGTGGCCTTTAATTTCTGTTTGAGATGCAGGGGGTAAGAAGCTCAGAGTCAAGCATTGTGAAGGTGAAACAGAACAAGGAACCATTCTGCTATCATCTGAACTCCTACCTTTTGTTTTAATAGTCCCTAGAAGCACTGTGAGAGAGAAAAGGGGTGTGGGGAGACTTGGCCAGAGTAGCACATGGAAGGGGGACAAAAAGAAAAATATATCTAGAAACAACAACAAAAGGCCCCTTTCTTTCACATTGTTACTTTGGATCCACATTTCTGTGTATTTTACCTTGTATTCCATTTATCAGTTTCCATCTGAAAAATAATGTCTGTGCCAAATTTTCATCCTATGTAACTCTATGAGGATTCTCTTTGCTTCTCAGAGTCTAATTCTCCCATGGTATTGCATTAGATGTAAATCTGACCCCTGAGGGAATATTGTTTCAATGAGAGGAGAAACTGCCTTTTATGGTGGCATGGTATCATTTAAGTGGGTTTTTTAATGTAATCTTTAAAGGAGATATAAAATTTATAAGCAGTAATGATATCATTTTAATCATTTAAAGATAATAGGCCAACACAAAATAAGCGTGTTTTCTTCTGAAGTGAGTTTAATGAAATGCAGAGACTAGGTCTTCATCTCCAATGGGCGCTTTTCCTGCTGAGTTTTTTCTCTGCTGGGCTTTCTCTGGAGCTGTGTGCATTATGAAGGTTGATTCTGGAGCTGTGTGCATTATGAAGGTTGATTCTGGAGCTGTGTGCACTATGAAGGTTGATTCTGGAGCTGTGTGCATTATGAAGGTTGATTCTGGAGCTGTGTGCATTATGAAGGTTGATTCTGGAGCTGTGTGCATTATGAAGGTTGATTCTGGAGCTGTGTGCATTATGAAGGTTGATTCTGCTGCAGCTAAGTTGCTGTTTTCTGTCTTGAAGAGACTTCTCAACATTCCTCCACCCAGAATCTTCTTCTTCAACTGAGTACAGAGCCTGAGGAGTACCCAGCATGCTCTACATTTCCACAAACACTTGACTCTAGCTCTTCCCAGGTAGCTATATTAAACATTTCCTAAAGATAACAATAAGAACTACATTCAGTCTACAGGGACCCTGGTCTGTTCCCAGCAACCAAGGTGCATATCTCGGCTCACTGCTCACTCAGTGATTAAACAGAGGGCTTTTTGCTATTCTTGAAAGTCAAAGCTGTCTTTCATCTCTCATATTCTCACACCATAGCAACAAGATTGTTTTTCAGGAACTTTTGCTTTAAGCAGACATGTACTTCTTCAAAAAAGACCATAGAAGACTTTCTCTAGGTAAACAAAAATTGAAAGTGAGAAAGAAAAAGATTCAAAATGGAAGTGTAAGGGTTTTTCTAGGACAAGAGCATCTTCTCAGTTGGGAACCAAGGGATGGCACAAAGTCACACCATGCAACATACCTCACACAAAAGATTTATTGGGGAGAATCTCAGAACAGCAGCTGCCTCTGAACACAAAAGAGACTGCAGAGAACTAGACGGAGGGGTAGGTTTCATTAGGGTCTTTGGAACATGTACAGTGGGCTCATAGAAAAGTACAGCAAGACCTGAAGTATTGCTCACCAACATGCTAAACCTGGAACATTGCTGAGACCTTGACTCTGAATCATAGAGGTGGAAATTTCTAAGTCTTGGAGTTCAGGGTCAATCCAAGGACAGGGAGATTTTCCACTAGCCTGTTGCCTACATCCACCCCCCTTTTGATTTCCTATTGATAACTAATCAGGGGTCTGGAAAGAGGGTGACATTATTGTTAAACTGTTTCAGCCACACGGGGTTGCAAAAGTCCTTGGAGCAAGTTTGATCTTCATCATAAGGGTGTAGCCAAGAGACACGGGCTGCTGTTTGCATAGCCAGGGTCTGCAATCATATAATAATAAATGACTAAAGGTCTAGATAGAAATCTTTTTACTTTGTTGTTGTGTTACGGTCCAAGAATCACTGAAGGAAGACCCCAGAGTCAAGAATATGCAAAGACAAAGAGTATTTATTCTGCATAAATTACCAGCATGTGGCAGTTAACCATTTGACAAAATGGCAATAACCAAAGGGGCTTGTGGCTTGCAGGTCCTTTTATGCAGTGCTAAGAGAATTTTCCAGAAGGATTAGGTAACTTCTAATATGATTGGTAGGGGCAGATCAGTGACATTAGTACAATTTTGATTGGTTACTAAATTAGTTTCATTATAATTGGTGATACCTTGAAGAATTTTGGAAACCAGCTCTGTTCTGGCCTTGTCATCTACAGCTAGGTTTTGCAGGAGCTGACTCCACTCTAAACTTAGCCTCTATATGTCGGGGTGTCATTGACTAAAAGCCCATTGTCACTGGCTCCTTCTGAGGAGCCCGGTATGCTCCTGAGAAATTGAAAAATGTATTTCCAAGATTTTTTGGACCTCTCAGATCAAGAAATCTAGACAAGAAGTTTATAATGCGGGATGCAATTAGAAGAACTGAGAAAAAAAGTTAAGAAAGGCATTATCCCATTCCAATTGAACTACCAATGGTCCACTGGCAAAAGGTAAGATGTTCCTTATGTTTTGGGATATCTGTCTAGTGTTGAGGATTTTGTCTTTTGCTATATCAAATTAGTTGATAAAGAAACAACATGTCTCCCTGATGCAGAGGCAATGGCCACTCCTCTTCACTGTTAGTAGGTCTAATTCTTGCCAATTTTCTCTAAGGGTTTTCAAGTGATCTGCATAGAAACAAGAAATTTCTCCTACATCTACACAATAGCCATTGTTCTGCATAAAGCAGCTCAGGTACCTAGCATGTTGTAGAACTATTTGAGCTAATGAATCTATCTATTGATAGATTGGGGTCTATTTGGTTTTAATAGGTACATTTTCTGGCATGCTAAGAGGAACCATAAGTAGCCATTCTATCCTCTATGCCGGGGAATTTTCTTTTGACCTAACATTCCAGTCTTTTGTTGAGGATATGCTCCACTCTGTAACTATGTTCTGCTGAAATTAGGACCCTGTTTTCAAGGCCAATGAAAGCTGGAACGATAGATAGTCAAATGCTGAGAGGCGATTCAGGCAATGGGGCATTCATCAGATGCATATAAGGTTTGCTGACACAGCTAAAGAGACAGGGAACACTCATAGCAGCTGTGCTGGTTCACGTCAGCTCTCAGCACGACCAGGGTCTACAGCCGTGTGGAACAGTTTGTAGTCAGTATCTGGATGGATCCTACCAGCCAAGTGGGAATCTGCTGAGACAGATATGGACTAAGAACAGAAGCTAAAGTTTAGGAACTTAAACAAAAGTCAAACATTTTGAGCTTTCAGGACCATGGTCCTGGTAGTTGGGGGGGAGAGGAGAAGTCCTGTTAGAAGCCAGCAAGAGGAAAAGGGATTGCATCCTCAGGAATAGGGAGGTGGAGAAACAAACTATACTTATCTGGAGTCCATTTGACCTGTGAAAAGTTGATCTAAGTCTTATGACTTCCTTGCCTGAAGCTTACACAAATTTTTTATTTACAAGAAAAGATAAAGTGTTTTAGATATATTAGCATTGCCACAGTTTGTAATTTGTACTGAAATCCACATTTTAGAAAAATAATCTAGCAGGCACGAGTCATATCTGCCAGTCATAGCAGAAATTGAAGGGTCGTGGTCTGGTACTCTCTCAGTCCTGACTGAATGGGCAGTATTAGTTCAGTGAGTTTCATTTGCCTGTTCCAGACTCACCTGCACTTCTCAGGGAGAAGGTTGTCGGTGAGAATCATGTAAACATTATGAAAGGTGAACTTGTTAAGATTGGGTAACATATTAAAATTCTTTAATAGAGGTGGTGTAATTAGCAGTACAAAATCCCAAACTCCTTTCTATTTGAGAGATTTCATCTAGTGAGAAGAAACATGTACCCTGAACAACCCATTTCACTGGCAATCTCTTGCTAAGGAAGAACTGCCACCAGGTTATGCTGGGTAGAGGGAGGCAGAAGGGGTTCCATGGCAGAGTCGGAGTGGGGAGGACTAAAGGCTGCCAGCGGGTTGAGAGTGAGTGGTAGAAAGGGATAATTAGGAAAGTTGGTCACTGGAGAGGAAAAACAGGAGACCAAAAAGGCAAGAGAAAGGGAAGTTGCTGAGGGTTGAGGCCAATATGAGGGAAGCGTCTTAGCTGAATCAGGAGTAGTTTGGCCATCGTGGCTACCAGGGGCAGAACAGAGAAAGGAAGGCTTAGAGCAGAGATAAGAGAAACCTGGAATGTAAAGAACAGGGAATCTCTTTCCATTTCCCCAAGTACTCACAGCAATTATGAACCCTTTGAGTAACGGGCTGGAAACCAGGCTGCCACTAAGGGGCTATTCTGATTGGATGTTGAGGTCAAATTAGATTGCAAAAGTGCGTACATTTGATTTCCATCAAGTCAGAGGCCAGGTAGAGAGGCTGGAGACTTTGAAGAGGGAAATGAGAAGGTGTGAATGACACCATTCCTATGGATGAGAAGTAGTAGTTGGAAGATCTCAGCAGCCTGTGGATCATCACTGCATTCAGTGGGGATCAGGAGACTTGGTACCTGGAACCAGGGTTTTTGACAAGGCCAGAAAAAAAAAAAGTCTCATCTATAGGAAAGGGATAGGAACAGGGTCACATAATATCATAAAACCCACGAGTAAAGAGAGCAGGGAAATGACACAATAGCCCACTCAGGCAGGATTGTAGCTCTGAGGGTAAAGGAGAGCCAGTCATAGCTGTAAAGACCATAGCTGGGGGTACCTCCACCTCCAAGAGAGTAGCCGAAGGGTACTGGATTCTCAATAGTCATTCCTCCGACTTAGGGAATCCTTTATACAAATCACCCCTGGTAGATGAGGTGCAGAGCAACCCCAGAGCAGAAAGGTTGTGGGTGGAAGAGAGATAAGTGATAGGAGAGTGTCCTGATGCAGCTTAAGTCCCTGAGAGGGAACACAGGCAATCAGAAAGCCTAGGTGAGACACAGATCCAATGTAATGGTTTTCCTGGTACTTGGCAGTTAGGGGTCAAGGAATACCACAAAGTCACACCATCCAACAAAACTCAAACAATTTTTTGCTGAGAAACTTAGAAATGCGGCAGCCTCTGAACGGGAAGGGGGACCACAGAGGACTGGATTGAGGGGCTGGCTTTCATAGGGTTTGTGGAGCATGTGCAGTGGGCTCATGGAAAAGTAGAGCAAGGCAATATTGCTTGACATTTAACTTGGAAGCATTGTTTGGCCATGAAGGCTGAGCCACAAGGTTGGGAACTCTCCAGGCTTAGAGCCCAGGGTCAAGCCAGGGGCAAGGGGACTTCCCACTGGCCTGTTACCCTACAAAAAGTATGACCTTTTCTGTATGCTGTTACACTATATGGCTTAGACTCTTTTCCCTTCATTTGTGGTTTAAAATAATTTTATATTTGCCTTTATTTTTCTTCTGACTTTTTTGTTTTCTATTTTGTTAAAAATTTTTTGTTGATTGGTTTTCTTATTCTATTGTTATTGTTTTTGTTTTTTGTTTTTTTGTGTTTTTTTGTTGTTGTCTTGTTTGTTCCATTTGGGAATTTTTCTTAAAAAAAATAATATCTACTATGTAGGTCTGATGGTCTGCCGCTCGTTATGTATATGTCAATCTGGCCTCAAACTCGTGGAAAGCTTTCTGCCTGAGCTTCCAAAGCTCTGGAACTGCAGAAATGAGCCTCATGTCCAGCTACTCTATTCCTCTAGAAAAGCATATGCTTTATCAGACTTCAGAGCAGTGCTTTCCAGTAGAACCTTCCATAGTAACAAAAATATTTTACATATGTATTGTTTGGTGTAATAGCCACTGGCCACATTTGGCTATTGTGACCTTAAAATATGACTACTATAACTTAGAAAACCAACTTAACTGTAAATATTTTTCTCTTTTTTATTTAATATTTTCCTTATTTACATTTCAAATGTTATCCCCTTCCCTAATCTCCCCTTCCTATTACCCCCCATACCCCGGCTCACCAATGGACCCACTACTGCTTCCTGGCCCTGGAATTACCCTATACTGGGGCATAGAACCTTCACAGAACCAAGGACCTCTCCTCCCATTGATGACCAACTATGCCATCCTCTGCTACATATGCAGCTAGAGCCATGAGTCCCACCATGTGTTTTCTTTGGTTGGTGGTTTAGTCCCAGGGAGCTCTGGAGGTACTGGTTAGTTCATATTGTTGTTCCTCCTATGGGGCTGGAAACCCCTTCAGCTCCTTGGGTACTTTCTCTGGCTCCTTCATTGGGGACGATGGGCTCTAGCCAATGGATGGTTGTGAGCATCCACTTCTGTATTTGCCAGGCACTGACAGAGCCACTCAGGAGACAGCTTTATCAGGCATCCACAACAGTGTCTGGGTTTGGTGGTTGTATATGGGATGAATCCCCAGGTGGGGCAGTCTCTGGGCAGTCATTCCTTCACTCTCTGCTCCACACTTTGTCTCTGTAACTCATTCCATGGTTATTTTGTTCTCCCTTCTAAGAAGGAATGAAGAATCAACACTTTGGTCTTCCTTATTGAATTTCATGTGTTTTGAGAATTGTATCTTGGGTATTCTGAGCTTCTAATATCCACTTATCAGTGAGTGCATATCATGTGTTCTTTTGTGATTGGATTACCTCACTCAGGATGATATCCGCAAGATCTTTCCATTTGTCTAAGAATTTCATAAATTCATTGTTTTTAATAGCTGCACAGTATTTCATTGTGTAAATGTACCACATTTTCTCTATCCATTCCTCTGATGAGCGACATCTGGGTTCTTTCCAGCTTCTGGCTATTACAAATAAGGCTGCTATGAATAGAGTGGAGCATGTGTCCTTATTACATGTTGGAGCATCTTCTGGGTATATACCCAGGAGTGGTATTGCTGGATCCTCTGGTAGGACTATGTCCAATTTTCTAAAGAACTGCCAAGCATATTTCTAGAGTGGTTGTACCTTGCAATTACACCAGCAGTGGAGGACTGTTCCACATCCTGGACAGCATCTGCTGTCTCCAGAGTTTTTGATCTTAGTCATTCTGACCAGAGTGAGGTGGAATCTCAGGGTTGTTTTGATTTGCATTTCCCTGATAACTAAGGATGTTGAACATTTTTTTAGGTGCTTCTCAGCCATTGAGTATTTGGCAGTTGAGAATTCTTTGTTTAGCTCTGTACCTCATTATTAATAGGATTATTTGGTTCTCTGGAGTCTAACTTCTTGAGTTTTTTGTATATATTGTATTTTAGCCCTCTATAAGATTTAGGATTGGTAAAGATATTTTCCCAATCTGTTGGTTGCATTTTTGTCTTATTGACAGTGTCCTTTACCTTACAGAAGCTTTGTGATTTTATGAGGTCCCATTTGTCAGTTCTTGATCTTACAGTACAAGCCATTGGTATTCTGTTCAGGACTTTTTCGCCTGTGCCCATGTGTTCGAGGCTCTTCCCCACTTTCTCCTCTATAAGTTTCAGTATCTCTGGTTTTAAGTGGAGGTCCTTGATTGACTTATACCTGAGCTTTGTAAAAGAAGATAAGAATGGAGCGATTTGCATTCTTCTAGATGCTGACTGCCAGTTGATCCAGCTCCATTCTTTGAAAATGCTGTCTTCTTTCCATTGAATAGTTTTAGTGCCTTTATCAAAGATCAAGTGACCATAGGTGTACGGGTTCATTTTTGGGTCTTCAATTCTATTCCATTGATCTACCTGTCTGTCACTGTACCAGTACCATGCAGTTTTTTTTTTTTTAATCACAATTGCTCTGTAGTGCAGTTTGACGTCAGGGATGGTGATTCCACCAGAGGTTTTTTTATTGTTGAGAATAGTTTAAGCTATACTAGGTTTTTTGTTTTGCCAGTTTCTTTTTTGCAAATTGCCCTTACTAACTCTGTGAAGAACTGAGTTGGAATTTTGATGGGGATTACATTGAATCTGTAGAATGCTTTTGGCAAGATAGCCATTTTTACTATATTGATCCTGCCAATCCATGTGAATGGGAGATCTTTCCATCTTCTGAAGTTTACAATTTCTTTCTTCAGAGACTTGAAGTTCTTATCATTCAGGTTTTTCACTTGCTTAGTTAGAGTCATACCAAGATATTTTATATTATTTCTGACTATTGTGAAGGGTGTTGTTTTCCTAATTTCTTTCTCAGCCTGTTTAGCCTTTGAGTAGAGAAAGGCCACTGATTTGTTTGAGTTAATTTTATATCCAGCTACTTCACTGAAGTTGTTTATCAGTTTGAGGAGTTCTCTGGTGGAATTTTTGGGTCACTTGGTATACTATTATATCATCTGCAAATAGTGATATTTGACTTCTTTCTTTCTAATTTGTATCCCTTTGACCTCTTATTTATTGTTTAATTGCTCTGGCTAGGACTTCAAATACTATATTGAATAGGTAGGGAGAGAGTAGGAATGCTTCAAGTTTCTGTCCATTTAGTTTGATGTTGGCTACTGGTTTGCTGTATAATGCTTTTAATATGTTTAGGTGTGGGTCTTGAATTCCTGATCTTTCCAAGACTTTTATCATGAATGGGTGTTGGATATTGTCAAATGCTTTCTCCACATCTAATGAGATGATCATGTGGGGTTTTTTTCTTTGAGTTTGTTTATATAGTGGAATTCATTGATGGATTGCTGTATGTTGAACCATCCCTGCATCCCTGGAATGAAGCCTACTTGATAATGATGGATGATAGTTTTGATGTGTTCTTAGATTTGGTTTTTGTGAATTTTATTGAGTATTTTACATAGATATTCATAAGAGAAATTAGTTGGAAGTTCTCTTTCTTTGTTAGGTCTTTGTGTGGTTAAGGTATCAGAATAATTGTGACTTCATAGAATGAACTTGGTGGAATACCCTCAGTTTCTATTTTGTGGAATCGTTTGAGGAGTATTGGTATTAGGTCTTCTATGAAGGTATGATAGAACTCTGTTTTAAACCCATCTGGTCCTGGACTATTTTTTGACTGTGAGACTATTAATGACTGCTTCTATTTCTTTAGAGGATATGAGACTCTTTAGATCATTAATCTGATTCTGATTTAACTTTGGTACTTGGTATCGATCTGGAAAATTGCCCATTTTATCCAGGTTTTCCAGTTTTGTTGAGTATAGCCTTTTGTAGTAGGATCTGATTTTTTTTTTATTTCCTCAGATTCTGTTGTTACGTTTTCCTTTTTATTTCTGATTTTGCTAATAAGTATACTGTCCCTGTGCCCCCTAGTTAGTCAGGCTAAGGGTTTATCTATTTTGGTGACTTTCTCAAAGAACCAGCTCCTGGTTTGGTTGATTCTTTGTATAGTTCTTTTTGGTTCCACTTGGTTGATTTCAGCCCTGAGTTTGATTATTTCCTGCAGTCTACTCCTCTTTGATGAACTTGCTTCTTTTTGTTCTAGAGCTGCCAAGCTGCTAGTATAGACTCTCTCCAGTTTCTTTTTTGAAGGCACTCAAAGCTATGAGATTTCCTCTTAGGACTGCTTTTTTTTGTGTTCCATGAGTTTGGGTATGCTGTGGCTTCATTTTGTTTAAACTCTAAAAGCCTTTAATCTCTTTCTTTATTTCTTCCTTGACCAAGTTATCATTGAGTAGAGTGTTGTTCAGCTTCTCTGTGTATATGGGCTTTCTATTATTTATGTTATTATTAAAGAACAGCCTTAGTACATGGTGATATGATAGGATGCATGGGATTATTTCAATTTTTTTTTAATATGTTGAGACCCATTTTGTGGCTGATTATATGGTCAATTTTGGAGAAGATGCCATGAGGTGCTAAGAAGAAGGTAGATCCTTTTGTTTTAGGATAAAATGTTCTATAGATATCTGTTAAATCCATTTGTTTAATAACTTCTGTTAGTTTCACTGTATCTCTGTTTAGTTTCTGTTTTCATGACCTGTCCATTGATGAGAGTTGGGTGTTGAAGTATCGCATTATTATTGTGTGTGGTGCAATGTGTGCTTTGAGCTTTAGTAAAGTTTCTTTAGTGAATTTGGGTGCCCTTGCATTTGGAGCATAGATGTTCAGAATTGGGACTTCATCGTGGTAGATTTTACCTCTGATGAGTATGATGTGTTCCTCCTTGTCTTTTTTGGTAACTTTACATTGAAAGTCAATTTTATTCGATATTAGAATAGCTACTGCAGCTTGTTTCTTGGAACCATTTGCTTGGAAAATTGTTTTCCAGCCTTTTACTCTAAGGTAGTGTTTGTCTTTGTCACTGAGATAAGTTTCCTGTAAGCAGCAAAACGTTGGGTCCTGTTTGTGTAGCTAGTCTGTTAGTCTGTGTCTTTTTATTAGGGAGTTGAGTCCATTGATATTAAGGAAAAGTAATTGTTGCCTCCTGTTATTTTTTTGTTAGGCTTGGAATTCTGTTCATGAGGGTATCTTCTTTTATGTTTGTTGAAGGATTACTTTGTTTCTTTTTCTAGGGCATAATTTCCCTCCTTGTGTTGGAGTTTTCCCTTTATTATCCTTGAAGGGCTGGATTCATGGGAAAATATTGTGTAAATTTGATTTTGTCATGGAATACTTTGGTTTCTCCATCAATGGTAATTGAGATTTTTGCTGGATATAGTAGCCTGGGCTGGCATTTGTATTCTCTTAGGGTCTGTATGACATCTGTTCAGGATCAATCTTCTGGCTTTCTTAGTCTCTGGTGAGAAGTCTGGTATAATTCTAATAGGTCTGCCTTTACATGTAACTTCACCTTTTTCCCTTTAATATTCTTTCTTTTTTAGTGAATTTGGTGTTTTTATTATGTGATGGGAGGAATTTCTTTTCTGGTCTAATCTATTTGGAGTTCTGTAGGTTTCTTGTATGTTCATGTGCATCTCTTACTTTAGGTTAGGGAAGTTTTCTTCTATAATTTTGTTGAAGATATTTACTGGCCCTGTAAGTTGAAAAATCTTCCTTCTCATCTATTCTTATTATCCTTAGGTTTGGTGTTCTCATTGTGTCCTGGATATCTTGGATGTTTCTTTTTGCATTTTGCATTTTTTTTTTATTGTTGTATCGATGTTTTCTATGGAATCTTCTGCACCTGAAATTCTCTCTTCTATCTCTTATATTCTGTTGTTGATGTTTGCATCTAAGGCTCCTCATTTCTTTCCTAGGTTTCCTATCTTCAGAGTTGTCTTCCTTTGTGATTCCTTTCTTGTTTCTACTTCCATTTTTAGGTCCTGGATGGTTTTTGTTTGTTTGTTTGTTTGTTTTGTTTGTTTGTTTTCAATTCCTTCACCTGTTTAGTTGTGTTTTCCTGTAATTCTTTAAAAGATTTTTGTATTTCCTCTTTAAGGGCTTCTACCTGTTTAGCTGTTTACTCCTGTATTTCTTTAAGAGAGTTATTTGTGTCCTTAAAATCCTCTACCAGCATCATGTGATATGATTTTAAATCCAAATCTTGCTTTACTGTTGTGTTGGGGTATCCAGGACTTGCTGTGGTGGGAATAATGGGTTCTGATGATGCCAAGTAGTCTTTGTTTCTGTTGGTAAGATTCTTGCATTTGCCTTTTGCTGTCTGGTAATCTCTAGTGTTAGATGTTCTTGCTGTCTCTGGCTGGAGCTTGTTTCTCCTGTGAGTCTGTAAACTTCTCTGCACTTCTGGGAGAACAGCTCTCTCCTGCCAAGACCAGTGCACAGAGGGCTGCTGAATAGCCCCACCTCCTGAGTGCAGATATAGGCCCAGAGGACCCTGTCCCAGTTACTCTGCTGCTTATGAGGCCTATGTGCTCCTGAGTGAACCTGCCTTAGAGAGTCACAGGAATGAAAATGGAGATCTCACCTTAGTTGCAGGGTCAGACACTTCCTGGAAACAAGCTCTCCTCTGTCAGGGAAGGTGCACAGATGGCCCCACCTCCTGGGTGCAGATGTAGGCTTGTAGGGCCCTGCCCTAGCTGCTCTCCCCTATTTTAAATATTTAACTAAAATTTAAATAGCCATTCTTAACTAGTGGCAACTCTCTTACATTACTGTACAGTCTTGGGCTTTACAACTTTGAATCTATTTTTATTATGTCAGAATAAGTATTTATGCTTTTGTGTATAATTCTAAAATTTTATTATAATTCATAAAGCAAAACAAAATCTGAATTATGTTTTTACTTGTCCCAGGGAGATATTCTTAATTGTTCTCTCCAAAGACATTCTATTGCAAATAGTTTCCTAGCTTTTATTTACTAGAGAGCAAAATGTGTTAAAATAGGAAAAATGCCTTGATTGAGGGTTTCTTCACCATAGAAAGCCATCTCCTAAGTGAGACTTAAGGTTATGCCTTCTAGCAATCTCCAATATTATTCTTATTTGTTCTCAAATAGTCCTCAGGATCCCAGGTCAAATATTGGGTATGTAGCTCAGTCATAGAGTATTTGACCAACATAAATAAAATCCTAGGTTTGATCTCCAGTTACAAGGGATATAAAACAGTATCAGAATAAATTATTTTTACATTTCTAGGAACTAACTTCTTTTTGAAGGAATTCATAATGAATCAGTCATTATAGCAAATTCTACACCATGTTTAACTACAATAAATCAGCCAATGCATTTTGAAATATTTTTGTATGCTATATAATTTATTGCATACAAACCAACTTCATTTACTCAAATTATAATAGATTTTTATGCTAACTTGGTGAAATTCTAAACAGATAAACTTATAGTTAACTATGTATAGGTATTACTAATATGCCCACTTCTAGCCATTCAATTGTTTCAATCTATCAACATTTCATAGATATTAAGCTTGCAAAATCAATAACATGAGATTTTTTTAATGATAGGTTTCTAGTGTGCTACTTGAAATATATAAAATAATAGCTTTAGAGTTAATAATTAAAATAGCCCATTTTAAAACAATTTGGTGAAATTTTAAGTAAACATAAAAATGAATAAGTATTTCTGAAGGCCACATGTACAGCGATCATAATATTGAGTATTCTACAATATTCATAGTAGTAAATAATGCTCTAAATAAGGATATCTTAGAGGTATCCTTAACTGCACTTGAAAAATCCAGGTCTGCTAAAATCATGTTAAAACTATAAATAATACTAAAAATAAGTATTTCTTTTTTTGGTTTCTGTTTTTGTTTTTTTATTTTTGTTTTTGGAGACAGGGTTTCTCTATATAGCCCTGGCTGTCCTGGAACTCACTTTGTAGACCAGGCTGGCCTCGAACCCAGAAATCTGTCTGCCTCTGCCTCCCAAGTGCTGGGATTAAAGGCGTGAGTCACCACGCCAGGCTGAAAATAAGTATTTCTTAAAGGTATTTTTAACAGTGCTTGAAAAATCCAGCTCTGTTAAAAAAAATGTGTTAAAGTAATAAAGTAATAAAATTAATAAAGTGATAAGTGTCCATCTGCCTAAAAATTATTTCTTTAAAAAAGGAAGGAAAAGGGCACAGCTGTTCCTCAGCCTCCTTCAGCTATGGCTGAATGTTGTCTCGTGGGAGACTATACCAATGCCTGGCAAACATGGAGGTGGAAGCTCACAGTCAGCTATTAGATGGAACACAGGGTTCCCAAGGAAGGAGCTAGAGAAAGTACCCAAGGAGCTGAAGGGGTCTTCAACCCTATAGGTGGAAGAATAACATGAACTAACTAGTACCCCCTAAGCGCATGTCTCTAGCTGCATATATAGAAGAGGATGGCCTAGTTGGCCATCATTGGGAAGAGAGGCCCCTTGGTCATGCAGACTTTATATGCCCCAGTACAGGGGAACGCCAGGGCCAAGATGTGGGAGCGGGTGGGTAGAGGAGCAGGGCCGGGAGGGGGGAGGGTATAGGGAACTTTCTGGATAACACTTGAAATGTAAATGAAGAAATTATCTAATAAATGTTGGGGGAAAAAAAAAGGAAGGAAAAGGGCACAGCTGTTCCTCAGCCTCCTTCAGCTATGGCTGAATGTTGTAGGGATTTTGACTAAGAGTGCATAGGTGATGGCAAGGGTGTGCAAATGCATGTGAAGCATAGCAAGAATTTAGATGAAAACGTATTCACTTGGTATTTCTGGAAAGTATAGCATGAGATAGAGAACAATTTTTCAAACCCTGGACAATGCAACACAGGACATTTAATGAGAACTGCTGTTCCCGTAATCTGGAACACCTACTCTGAACAGCAAAACCTTCAAAGTTCTAATGAAGGCTTGGAGTGGAGTAGAAGAATTAACACTTCACTACCACATTGGTAACACCATCTAGATGTTTGTGGTAGGTAGTCTTAATTGTCAACTTGACACAATATTGAATCATCGGGAAAGAAATTCTTGCCAGGGATTATGTTGATCAGGCTATCCTGTGGTCATATCTGTAGTAGATTATCTTGAATTCCTTCTCTAATATGGAAAGACATTCAAATAGGCAGCTGGATGTGTAAGAATATAGAAAGGTAGCTGACAACTAAGCATGAATGTGTTTATTTCTCTCTGTGAATGTCATAAACTAATTCAGTGCTTCTTAGCCTGTGGGTGGCGACCCCTTTGAGGGTTGAATGACCCTTTCACAGGAGTCACCTAAGACCATCAGAAAACACAGAAAATTGTGTTACAATTCATAACAGTATCAAAATGACAGTTATGACGTATTAATGAAAATAATTTTATGATGGGGAGTCACCACACCATAAGGCACTGTACTGAAGAAGGGTCACAGCATTGGGAAGGCTGAGAAGCACTGAACTAGTTGCTTCAAGTTCTTGCCATGGTGATTACCCTGCAATAACAGTCTGTAACCCCTAACAGTGAGGTAAAATAAAATCATTCATCCTAACTTGCTATTGGTAAGGGTATTTTATCACCAGAAAATAAAACAGAAATTAAACAGTGGCAATATTCTTAATGGAACTGACACAAACAAATTAATAACAATATGTGGTACTCGTATGCCCATGAAACTGCAGAAGTGAGGTAATTTTGAAGGATCATGGCTTAAATTATAAAGTAAATATTTAGGTAAATGAGTTTAAAGTATATATTAGCAAGAAATATAGGTGGTAAATTTTGTATCAGCACTATATTTTTGCAGTTGCTAAATGTAAAACATGTTTTAGGTGGGAAGATATAGAAAAGGCAGTTCGGAAATAGAGTTAGTCTCAAGAGAAGAAATACAATATGCAAACTCAGTATACCAGATGGGAAGAGTTCAAGGGGTCATGCCCAAATCCAGGAATGCTGAGAGCACAGTCTAACTCCTGAAATAGGAACTAAGCTAAGGGTTCTTAAATACCACAAGCAATGCTACAATAAGTGATCTGAGACTTGCAGAAATGATGTCAGTCACTACACAGTAACTTACAACAACCGTGAGGAAGCAGGAGAGTGTGAGGCACTGCTCTGGCACACGATCGTGTTGGCTGCCTTAAGTATTTCAGTATAGACTCACAATGTCTCCTTATTTAAAAAAAAAAAAAAAAAAGCATCCAAGTTCCCACCTGTGGTTGTTCAAGTCTATAATCTCGTGACTGAGACACCTTAGGACATATTTATTTGTATCCCAACCTTTTCTACAATAGCTCTCTGCTCAGTAATTAGCTAACCTCTTAAGTGTAGTGACAGCGTCAGAAAACTTCAAAGCAGATGGTTCTCGGTTTTTTGTTTTGTTTTGTCTTGTTTTGTTTTAGAGAGTCTGAATTGTGAGTTCTTTCCAGCAGATTGAGGTTCCAGCTAGATTCTCACCTAAAATGAGTTTAGACCCTTCTTCCCAATACACTTTATCTACCTGAGCCTTCTATACTTCTTAGCTGTTTAATACACCAGGTTTTGAGAGCCCTATCCAGTTATCTCGTCTTCTTGTGATAAGAGATGCACCCCCAAGATCGACATAATATCCAAGATACATCCTGCTCTAAGTAGAACATGGCGTTGCCTTCCTTGAGGCAGGCTCTATGTAAAACATGGCGTTGCCTTCCTTGAGGCAGGCTCTATGTAGAACATGGCATTGCCTTCCTTGAGGCAGGCTCTATGTAGAACATGGCGTTGCCTTCCTTGAGGCAGGCTCTATGTAGAACATGGCATTGCCTTCCTTGAGGCAGGCTCTATGTAGAACATGGCGTTGCCTTCCTTGAGGCAGGCTCTATGTAGAACATGGCGTTGCCTTCCTTGAGGCAGGCTCTATGTAGAACATGGCGTTGCCTTCCTTGAGGCAGGCGCTATGCTGCCTTCTGGGTTTGACTCACTTTCTTTGACAACCATATCACTTTGTCAATCCATACGGCCGACAATGTGATATTAGCTACAGATGCTTTATAAATAAGGTTCCTTTCAATCCCCCAATTTGTTTAAACTATTTCTCAAAAGCTAGTGCTGTGTATTAAGTGCATTTTCTATTACTAAATTAATCATATGGTGCTTTTTCTTCATTCATCAATGAGGCAAACCTCACTGGTACATTTTTCCAAATGATAAACCAATATTGCATACCTGGAATGATTTCAGCTGTTTTGATGTACCTTCTAATTGGATTTTTCTTACAGGTAGTCTGTTTAGATTTTTATCTCTAACATCAGGAGTAATAGCTAAGTGTTTTTTCTTCTCTAATTTATTTATCAGATTTGAATATTAGGAATAAGTAAGCCTTGTAAAAAATAGGGAAGGAGTTAATGTGCTGATTCATAACCATACATGTACTTTACCAATGATGCATCTAGTTCCGGGGACTTTGAAGATTTTTTTTTTCAGTTATTATGCAAGTTTCAAGATGGCAAAATTAATTTTGCCAGTAACTGTGGGTCTTCCAGATTTTTGCCATAGCATTTCAGTAATGTTTGGACTTTACATTTCCTTCTTATTTTTGGACCTAATTAGAACAGTTTTTCTGCCTACTGTAGATAAATGTATAATGATTGTTTTCAACTTTTGGTTTTGCATTACATATATGTTTAAGACTGTAATGTCCCCTCAATGTGTGTAATATATTCATTACTAGTTTATCCAAGTATTTTTTAGTATCCTTTGTAATGTTCTTTTACTACATTCAATGTGTGTTAATTGAGTGTGTGTGTGTGTGTGTCCTTCAGCATGCTTGTAGGTCCTGAGGATTGAACTTGGTTCATCATATTTGTTGGCAAGTGCCTTTATCTGATGAGTTATCTTACCATTTCTGTGATGTGCTTATTTATATGAGTTATTTAATAATATAACATCTCCTTTGCAAATATTCAGGCACCTTCTCAAAATTGTTTAATCATTAATTTCTATTTTAGTTATATTATAGTTATGAATCTTTTCTTTATTTACTGCTGTGGGTCACTTGATTCATAGCTCAATTAATATCTGAACATTTTCTGTGTGAATATAAAAGACTTCAGTACATCCAAGGTATCTGGTAGGTCACAATTAGTAATTATACTATTCAGAGTGTATATATTATACTAATACTATACTTATACTAATTACAGAAAGGACCATGCTCAAATTTTCTACCTGACCTGTCCACTTATCTTTATAGGTCTTTCTATTTATATGGATTATGTGAGACATAAAGTTTATTTCACATATAAATTCAAAATTATATATTGTCATCAAAATACCGTTAAGAGGGGTCAGAGAGATAGTGCACTTGCTCTTCTTCCAGAAAATCTGAGTTTAGTTTTTATGCTCACAGTCACCTATAATCCAGCTCGAGGGAACCCAGCACCTTCTTTTGACCCACATAGATACTTCCAGACAAATGCCATACTTGCAGAGAGACACACACTGATACACATAAAAAATTATTTTATATTAATTAAATTATTTTATAAAAATAATAATATAATTATTTTTAAACAGCATCATTAATACATGTCTTCATTTATCTCTAGTAATAATTATCTTGACACCTTGTCTTGTATATATCCTAAGGCAGCCTGGAACTTTCTGCATAGTCAAGAGTGATCCTGAAATTCTTGTCATTCTTCTTCCAAACCCCAAGTGCTGGAAAGGCACATCTATGCTACCATACCCAGTTGGCAGCATGCTGGAGATTGAAGGCTTTGTGCATGTTAGGCAAGCCCTCTGCCCACCGAGCTACATCTTTACCCAAGACTTCTAGGAATATATTTTGCCTTGACTCTATTATATATGACATTAATACACTTTCCAGCTTTTCTAGCTGTTAACATAGATGGGTTATTCACCTTCTTCACTGATCGGATAAAATGCTTGATAAAGGCAATCTAAGGAGTGAAAACTTTGCTTGGGTTCCCAGTTTGAGGGTTTAGTTTGCAGAAGTGGAGAAGGCATGGTGACTATGGTAGTTCTGTCTGGACAGGAGAGCATGAGCAATTGCTCCAACTGTGTCTGGAAAGGACTATTGCTACTTATCTTGCTTTCTTCTCAATTTTACTCAATTGAGTTATGTGACAGTGACATATTTAGGTTGGTATTAACCCTAACTACCATTCTCAATTTAACTTCCTGGATAACCTCACAATCATCCACAGAGATGTCTCCCAGGTTATTCTAAAAATCCAGTAATTAACAGCGAAGATTCACTATTACAAGACCACATACCTTGTCAACTTGACGCCCAAACACTCCTAAGTCATTCCAATCCTCTCCCATATACTCCCAACAATCTCACAATGGTAAAATGCATTCAGTCCAACTTCAAAAGCCCCCATAGTCTTGATAGTTTCAACATTGTTCAAATATCCATTATCCAAAATTTTCTTTGAAGCTTGAGGCATTCCTGTAACTGAAAGTCCCTATAAAATGAAAATTGCATTATATTTCTAATGTAAAACAGCATAGAATAAAAGCTTCTCTTATAAAATAGAGAAACAGGATTATAACAAGAAAATACTGTCCAAAGCAGGATTAAAATCTGAGAAAGGGAATATCTAACCCCACAGTCTAACAGCTGAGGCTTGTAATAGCATGACATGATGGGTTTAATAGCTTTATTTCTTCATTTCTTCCACCTGCCACACATGTCACCTCTGTGTTTTGAGCTGTCCTCAGCAGAGTCTCATGGGCCTGTCATATTCAACATCTTGGGGTCTCCATCATAACTTATATTTCACCTTCCCAGCTTTATGAAATAACCTCTTAGTGGCTTCTTGACCCAAGCAAGCATTGCCTGTTTCAGTAGCTTTCTACAACCTAAGTGCAAACCTCCATGTTCCCATGACTTTTGCATTTTACATGCCTGAAAACTAACTACACATGAGTGACAGTTCAAAGGTCTGCTGCCAACTCAAGATATGATCTGGCTCCCTTCCACCACTGCTACAGTGGCTTCGATGCTCCTTGGCATCTGTGTCTGGGAAAACAATTCTCTACATGGTAGTTTTCAAGAAGTGAACCCCTTCAGTGTAATTCTCAAGCAAGCCTTTCTCAAACAAATTTGCACTTTTTTGCAAGCTAGAGCCTTCAACAAATAAGATCTTACCTTCAAGGAAACTTTCATGTTTTGTTTAGGGAAAAGTGAAAGATTTCCCCTTATTCACAGTGAGCCTTTAACTTTACAGACAAATTGTCTGTAGCCTCTTCCTCTATAATATGAACTCTCTCCTTCTTTCCTCACCAAACTATACACGTTCATGTCTTATTGGTCCTCTTGTTGCTCTCTTTCCTGTAAACACATATCAGGTAATGAGCAGTTACCATGACACAGACTTGCTGCTTTCAAATTCTCTCCATCAATCACATTCTTCCATTGCTTTAAAATTCATCCTTTCTTCAGTTATCAAGACACAAATATGATGCAGCCAGATCTTTTGCCAGAACATGTAATGCTTCTAGTACAGTGCTGTTAAGAGTCCATACTATTCTATTTAACCTCATGCACACTCTACTGTCTGGCATTTCGTTCTCTTTGCCCTCCAGTCCAACATTTCCCATCAGAATGTCCTACAATAGTCTGGTTTTTCTAGCCTATGCTTTTAGAATCTTTCACATTTCTCCCACAAACCAGTTACAACAGCCTCTGCCTACATGATCTAGAGTATCATAGAACTGACTCCCTTGGTAACAGTTTTCCACATTACTTACTATTTCAATGACTCTGACAAAAGCAGCTGAATAGGACTTTATTTTTAATGATGGATTGAAGAAACAGTCCATAACAACAAGGAAGGTGTTCTAGCAAAAGAACTTTGGCAAGGCAGCTTGACCATGAAGCAACTGGTCCATTGCATCTACAGTCTAGAGGCAGAAGTATAGGAATATGATCAACTCATTTTCTCCTATTTATTAATTCTACTACCCCAGGCAATGGTGTAATGCAATCCAAATTCAAGGTGAGTTTTTCTTTCCATAGTCAAGCCTCTAAAAAAGAAGCTTGCATATATGCACAGAAGTGGCTCTTAAGTAATTCAAAATCTAGTCAGTAATAGCAATTAACCAAAGCAGGGCATATCTTTATTCTATTATTTGAATTTCACCTATTTTATATTTTTATGTATTCATTATTCACTCTTAAAAGCAGCATATGGTTTAGTTTATTCTTAATCCAGTGTTACATTTGCCTTTTGATGACATAATTGACTATCTTTAATTTTTAATTACAAATGTATTAGAGTTTAAATCCCCAATTCACTATGACTTTCTTTATTAGTTTTTTACTTTATTCTTGCCATATTTCAGGCTGTTTCTCTTCTTCTACATCTTTATTGGTTTTGAAAGGAAATGACATTTTGTTACTTATTATTCCAGAGGTTATAACATATACTCGATTCATTAAAATGCAAGGTTAATTCTGGCCATAGACAAAATTAAGTAACACAAATCAGATTTAATCTCTCACCTGAGAAAAAAGTCTAAAAATAAAATTAAAAAACATACATGGGGAAAAACTTGCATGCACTCAGACATAAAGAAACACAACAATGATATCTGAAGGACAAGACCCCACTGAAGTAAATCATATTTTCTTCTTCTACTGAATAGAAAAGGTTTCTAGGCTGTGACTCAAGATGAACTCACATAGAATCGGGTGTATTTCTGAGTTTTGAGGCTGCCAGAGGCAACATAAATGACTGATTCTATAAAACAGAATTCTAAAGAGCAGAGTGCTTTAGGGAAGGAATTCTAGAGATTTGCGAATGGCTTCCCTCCAGTACTCTGGAGTACAGATAAACATGCGTGCATGAGGAAAGTACATGGAAGAACCCCCAAATATTAGAAAGCATGGCTCTTCTGAAACTCCAGGGACAGGACTAATACCCCGGGTGTTCCCAACAGCCAAAATACAAATATCTATAACAAAAGCACCAGTAATTAAATTAGCAGAAAACAATTAACCATGAAAAAAGACCCAAACAGATCCAACTGGTTCCAAATAACTAAATCCAAGAATAAAGTTTGGAAGATGCATAGAAATTCAAAATACCAAGCAACTAAAAAGGAAAGGCAGCTGGTGATTGGTATCAAATAAAAGGCTACATGTTAACAAATCAACAGGAAGGCTGAAGCTACCGTGAAGAGAAACTTCACCTGGATGAATTTATAGAAAATTATCTTAACACTGAGTAGTTCTTGGCTTAGAGAAATGATTGTGCTTAAGATAGGAAGGTTAAGAATTGCCTTGCTAAGCAACTATTGACACTTCATGGGTGCTAAGCAAAGGATAGTCAGTTGCCTTTATAGGTATGGCTCCTTGTAGGCCCATGCCCAGTTGATGGCCTCAGCCCCATGCCTATATGGACATCACAAATTGGACTTAGTGAGTGCAATAATACAAATAATACAACACAAATAATAACTGGATATGACATAGACCTTTAATCCCAGCATTGGAAGGCAGGTGGATCTCTGTGAATTTTAGTCTAGTGTACATAGTGAGATTATATATAAATAAAATAAAATAAAATAAAATAAAATAAAATAAAATAAAATAAAAAAGAGTCTATAAAGTTGAAAGTCAGTGGGGGTAGGCAAAAGATATGGGAGGACTAAGAAAAAGTGGAAGCTGCATATGATTACAATACATCGTATGTCTGTGTGAAATTCTCAAAGAATGAATAAAAATATTATATTGAAAAATGGTTATTGGGCTGGAGAACACTTGATGAACATGTACAATGTCCTGGGTTCAGTCATTAGCAGTGTAAAACAGATAAATAGGAGTAAATATGACATAAATTAAATTTCTAGATATGAAAATCAGAGTTGTAGTGAGACAAACACATACTAGATTGGGTTAACTGTAGGTTGATCATTGTAGAGAAAGCATTGACCTGTCTGAAGGCCTAAACATGGGAAGCCTTTGAAACGAAACTGGAGGCAAAGGGCAACTGACAAAGGACTGATGACCTATGTGCAGTGAGTGGCCTTGGACAAAGCAAATACATGTCCTTGGAATCACTGATTAAGAGAAAAAGGAAAGTAAAAGGTCAAAATACCTAGAAAATAACAACGAATTCTTTTTGTAAATTTCATTGAAATTATTAACCTATAGAAGGTTAAAAGTTAAAAGAAAAATAGGGTAATATGAATAAAGCATGCTGACTCTTCCGAATCATTTTGAGTTTTAAATGATAAAGGAAACATCTTAAATGCAAAGGAACAATGGAAGATAAACAAGACTAAAGATGCCTAAAGGTACATACACATATACATGCAAGCATATGTGAGCACATCACTATGCAGTATGTACAAACACGCATATATGTATATATGTATGTTTTCTAGCAATTGGTGGAATAACAGTACAAAGAGGTAGAGTTAATATATCAACAGTAAAAAAGGATGAAAAATCAATTAAAAAAAAACCAAAAGAATGGGAAAGGACAACAGAGGAAAGTAAAACTAGATGGTCCAGAGGCAATTTCATAGGCCTTTGAGCTGTGAGCATACATGTGTAGTGGCTTTGAAGGGCCCATCTTCTGTTTAATGCTCTAATGTCAAAATATGAAAATTTATTGAAAAGAAATCCTACATTTTCATATTTAACTGGTCTTGAAGGTTATGCAGGCAGTCTTATTTTGTTTGTCCTAATCAAGACAAGATAAAATAAATAAATAAAATAATAAAATGGAATATCTAAAACAAATCGCATTATTAATAATACTAAATTGTAAATGGCCTAAACACTTCAATTGAAAAGTACACATTGTTGAGTTCAAAAGCAAAACACAACCATCTACTACCCACAAGAAACAGCTCCATAAGTAGTAATACAAGAAATGGAAAAATGAGCAATGCAAAATGAATAAGAAAAGTTTACATTCTATATACTAATACCAGAAAGATGAGATTTAAGAGAAGCATTACTAGAAAAAAAGAGATAATTTTGTAGTCCTAAACAGACACCTTGCCAATGGTATAACAATTCTAAGTAAACATAATAAGAGAGGTTCAAAACATAAGAAACCAAAACTGAAATATGAAATATGAAAGAATAATCTTCAATCATATTTCAGTCAGGGTATTTGGTAGAAGTAGCCATGGATAAAATGAGAAAGAGCATAGGAAATTCGAACAACACTTAGATAAATACTGTCTACAGAGCTCCCCATAAACATTTAACATACACATTCTTTCCAAGTACATTTGAAACTTTCACTGGGATAAGACCAAACATCATGTGAGAAAAAAAAAGTTATAAATTTAAAAACATTAAAGGTCATATATACAAACATTTCTGTGGTATTGTGACTTACAACCCTTTGGGCATTTATCCAATTCTACTGTGGTCAAGAAAACCATATGTTACATAATTTATTTTATCAAATCTACTTATTTATACAACTGAAAGATCTTTTTTCCTAATGTCAAAAACACAAGGAAAATAACAAACCCATATTATTTCAACCTAATTTCCAGTTTTAGGCAAGGTGAATAAAAACTGTCTGAGCTAAGTTTGATTTCTGCTTCCTTTCTCCCTTCTTTGTCTTTTGTGCGCATGTGCACATGTGCATGCCGGTTCCACACACATGTTTTCACTGGTGTCAAAGACAAGAAGCTCACCTTGGTGGTCTTTATTGTTTTTTTTTTTTCCAGACAGGATTTCTCTGTGTAGCCCTGGCTGTCCTGGAACTCACTTTGTAGACAAGGCTGGCCTCAAACTCAGAAATCCACCTGCCTCTAAAGGGGCTTTCCACCTTTCTTTTCAAGGTCAGACCTGTCCCTGGACTTGGAGCTCACTAACTAACTCAGATCAGCCAGCCAGCAAGCACAGGCACCATCCTTGATCCTTGTCTCCCCACCACTGCTAGGGCTGCACATGCAAGCATGGTGTGCTTTATGCCAATTTTTATATAGATGCTGGAGCTCAAATTCAAATTCTTAGCTTTGTTTAGCAAGCACTTTATTGGCTCGGCTATCTCTCTACCCCATCCTCTTTTCCTTTGTCAGCTGAAAACCTTCAAATTACTTAACCAAGTTGACTTCCAAAATCTCTGAATCTGCTAGAATCACTACTGGTCTTCTTGAAAACACTTTCCCATCAACAAATACACCCAGAGCCATGAGTTTTCTTTCTCTATCCCAAAGCTTCTTAAATGTTGTATCAGGAGCACATAAAGGACAGTAAAAGTAAATAAAACAATTAGGCAACACTAAAAGCTTTCTGAATACATAGAGACAAAGATAAAATTTAAAAGCAATGTGTAATGACTCTGAGGTGTTTCTGTCAGGACTTATCTGTGTGACTGCACTGCAGTGGTTCTGCACATGTAACATGTGCACTCAGCATTGTGCATATCCAGAGGTTATGCAGTACCAACAAACGTTGCCTGAGACCATTTGGCTCAGACTTGGGACTATCCTGCATTATGAATTGTCGTGTTTTTACACTGTGTATGCAAAATTTTCTGTTCTTATAGAAGCATAATACTTTACAGAAAATAAAAACTTTTAACAGTTTTCTACCATCATATCTCATCATAGAAGAATTAAATAAATGAACATTTAGATTATATTGTGCTACACTAATAAAATTATCTACCTCGATAATAATGTGCAAAATGTCTTTTACCACTAATAAATGGTAAAATCTATTTGTCTGGACATGTGGTCCACTTCCTTTACTCCAGCACTCAGAAGATGGAGTCAGGTGGATTGCTGTGGTCTGAAGGCTAGCATGGTATATATAGCCAGTTTCAGGCCAATTTGGGCTACATAGTAAGATCCTGAGCACATCCATTCCTTCAGGGATATTGAAATCCACTTATTCAGGATTCCAGCATATATAGATGATCATGTTTTGGACTGAACAACTACTAGATTCTTGGAATTTCCATTGACAACTAGCAATTGTTTGGTTCATTGGACTGCACTCTGCAAGGCATTCCAAAAAAATCCATATGTGTGTGTATGTGTGTGTATGTGTGCACACACATGCATGTGTATGGTGTTTATGTGTGTGTTTATATATTTATTAAAAATAATTTCCCTGTGGCTCTTTATTTTTTATTGGATATTTTCTTTATTCACATTTCAAATGTTTTCCCCTTTGCAAGTATCCCCTTTGGAAAGCCCCTATACCATCCCCATCCCCCTGTCTCTATGAGGGTACTTCCCCACCCACCCATTCCTGTCCTCCTGCCCTGGCATTCCTCAAAACTGGGGCATGGAATACCCTCAGGCCCAAGGGCCTCTCATCCCACTGATGGCAACAAGGCCATCCTCTGCCATATATGTGGCCAGGGCCATGGGTTTCTCCATCTGTATTCTTTGGTTGGTGGTCTAGTCCCAGTGATCTCTGAGGGGTCTGTCTGGTTGACACTGTTGCTCCTTCCATGGGGCTGAAAACCTCTTTCAGTCCTTTCTCCAGCTCTTCCACTGGTGACCCCTGAGATCTTCAATTCTATTCCATTGATCTACCTGCCTGTCACTGTACCAATACCATGCAGTTTTAACACTACTGCTTTGTAATACAACTTGAGGTCAGGGATGGTGATTCCACCAGAGGTTCTTTTATTGTTGAGAATAGTTTTCACTGTCCTGTTTTTGTTTTTTGTTTGTTATTCCAAATTAATTTGAGAATTGCTCTTTCTAACTTTATGAAAATGGAGCTGGAATTTTGGTGGGGATTTCATTGAATCTGTAGATTGCTTTTGGCAAGATGACCATTTTTACAATATTAATCTTGCCAATCCATGAGCATGTGAGATCTTTCCATTTTCTGAGATCTTCTTTGATTTCTTTCTCCAGAGACTTGAAGTTCTTGTCATACAGATCTTTCACTTGTTTGGTTACAGTCACATCAATACATGTTATATTGTTTATGACTAATGTGAAGGGTATTGATTCCCTAATTTCTTTCTCAGTCTGTTTATCCTTTGAGTACAGGAAGGCTACTGATTTTATGGAGTTAATTTTATATCCAGCCACATTGCTGAAGTTTTTGGTCAGCTGTAGGAGTTCTCTGCTGGAGTATTTAGGGTCACTTAAGTCTACTATGATGTCATATGCAAATAGTGATATTTTGACTTCTTCCTTTCCATTTTATATCCCTTTGACCTCCTTTCATTGTCTAATTGCTCTGGCTAGAACTTCAAGTACTATATTGAATAGATAGGGAAAGAGAGGGCAGCCTTGTCCAGTCCCTGATTTTAGTGGGATTGCTTCAAGTTTCTCTCCATTTAGTTTGATGTTGGCTAGTGGTTTGCTGTATATTGCTTTTACTATGTTTAGGTATGGGCCTTGAATTCCTGATCTTTCCAAGACTTTTATCATGAAGGGGTGTTGAATTTTGTCAAATGCTTTTTCAGTCTTTGATGAAATGATCATGTGTTTTTTTTTCCTTTGAGTTTGTTTATATAGTGGATTGTGTTGATAGATTTCTATAAATTAAACTATCCCTGCTTCCCTGGGATGAAGTCTACTTGATCATGGTGAATGATCATTTTGATGTGTTCTCAAATTTGGCTTGCAAGAATTTTATTGAGTATTTTTGCATTGATATTCATAAGGTAAATTGGTCTGGCATACTCTTTCTTTGTTGGGTCTTTGTGAGGTTTTGATATCACCATAACTGTGGCTTAATAGAATGAAATTGCTAGTGTCCCTTCTGTTTCTATTTTCGTGAATAGTTTGAAGAATATGGTATTAGGTCCATTTTGAAGGTCTGATAGAACTCTATACTAAACGCATCTGCTCCTTGGCTATTTTTGGTTGGGAGACTTCTATAGACTGCTTCTACTGCTTTGGGGGTTATGAGACTGTTTAGATGGTTTATCTGATCCTGATTTAACTTTGGTATTTGGTATCTGTCTAGAAAATTGTCCATTTCATCCAGATTTTCTAGTCTTGTTGAGTATAGGATTTTGTAGTAGAATCTGATGAATTTTGAATTTCCTGTTTCTGTTGAATTTCCTCAGATTCTCTTGTTATATCTCCCTTTTCATTTCTGATTTTGTTACTTTGGATACTGTCCCTGTGACCTCTGGTTATTCTGGATAATGCTTTATCTATTTTGTTAATTTTCTCAAAGAACCAGCTCCTAGTTTTGTTGATTCTTTGTATAGTTCTTTCTGTTTCTACTTGGTTGACTTCAGCTCTGAATTTGATTATTTCCTGCAGTCTACTCCTCATGGGTGAAATTGCTTCTTTTTGTTCTAGAGCTTTAAGGTGTTCTGTCAAGCTGCTAGTGTATGCTCTCTCTAGTTTCTTTTTGGAGGCACTCAAACTTTGAGTTTTCCTCTTAGCAGTGCTTTCATTGTGTAACATAAATTTGGGTATATTCTACCTTTATTTTCATTAAATTCTAAGAAGTCTTTAATTAATTTCTTTATTTCTTCCTTGACCAAGTTATCATTGAGTAGAGCATTGTTCAGCATCCATCTGTATATGGGCTCTCTGTTGTTTTTGTTGCTATTGAAGACAGAAGGCATGGGATTATTTCAATCTTCTTAGATCTGTTGAGGTCTGTTTTTTGACAGATCATATGGCCAATTTTGGAGAAGGTACCACAAGGTGCTGAAAAGAAGCATATTCTTTTGATTTAGGATTAAATGTTCTTTAGATATCTATTAAATCCTTTTGGTCCATAACTTCTGTTAGTTTCACTGTGTCTCTGTTTAGTTTGTGTTTCCAGGATCTGTCCATTGCTGAGAGTGGGGTGTTGAAGTTTCCCACTATTATTGTTTGAGGTGCAATGTGTTCTTTGAGCTTTAGTAAAGTTTCTTTTATGAATGTGGGCGCCTTGAATTTGGAGCATAGGTGTTCAGAGTTCAGAGTTCTTCTTGGTAGATTTTTTCTTTGATGAGTATGAAGTGTCCTTTTAAAATGTCATCTTTTAAAATGACTTTTGGTTTAAAGTCAATATTATCCTATACTAGAATGGCTACTCCAGCTTGTTTCTTGGGACCATTTGCTTGGAAAATCATTTCCCAGCCCTTTCCTCTGAGGTAGTGTTTGTCTTTGACACTGATGTGCATTTCCTGCATGCAGAAAAATGCTAGATCCTGTTTACATATCCAGTCTGTAAGTCTATGTCTTTTTATGAATTGAGATCATTGATGTTAAGAGATATTAAGGAGCTGGGTGGTGGTGACACACGCCTTTAATCCCAGCACTTGGGAGGAAGAGGCAGGCAGATTTCTGAGTTCGAGACCAGCCTAGTCTACAGAGTGAGTTTCAGGACAGCTAGGGCTATACAGAGAAACCCTGTCTCGAGAAAGAGAGAGAGAGAGAGAGAGAGAGAGAGAGAGAGAGAGAGAGAGAGAGCTATTAAGGAATTTTGATTGTTGCTTCCTGTTATTTTGATGTTATTTTTATGTTTGTGTGTCTATCTTCTATTGTGTTTGTTGAAAGAGTACTTTCTTGCTTTTTCTAGGGTGTAGTTTTCTTCCTTCTGTTGGTGATTTCTCTCTATTAAACTTTGTAGGGCTGGATTTGTTGAAAGATATTGTGGTGTAAATTTGGTTTTGTCCTGGAATATCTTGGTTTCTCCATCTATGGTAATTGAGAATTTTGCTGGGTATATTTAGTCTAGGCTGTTATTTATGTTCTCTTAGGGTCTGCATGACATCTGCCCAGGATCTTCTAGCTTTCATAGTCTCTGGTGAGAAGTCTGGTGTAATTCTGATAGGTCTGCCTTTATATGTTACTTGACTTTTCCCTTACTGCTTTTAAAATTCTTTCTTTATTTAATGCCTGTGGTGTTTTGACTATTATGTGACAGGAAGAATTTCTTTTCTGTTTCATTCTTAAGTTCATCTCTTTCTTTAGGCTAGAGAAGGGTTTTTTTCTATAAATTTTTTTTTGAAGATATTTACTAGTCTTTTAAGTTGGGAATCTTCACTCTCTTCTATACCTACTATCCTTAGGTTCGGTCTTCTCATTGTGTCCTGGATTTCCTGCATGTTTTGAGTTAGGAGCTTTTTCCACTTTGCCTTTTCTTTGACTGTTGTGTCAATGTTTTCTATGGTATCTTCTGCACCTGAGATTCTCTTTTCTATCTCTTGTATTCTGTTGATGATGCTCACATCTATTACTCCTGATCTCTTTCCAAGGTTTTCTATCTCCAGAGTTGTCTCCCTTTGTGATTTCTTTATTGTTTCTATTTGTATTTTTGTATCCTGGATGATTTTGTTCAGTTCCTTTACCTTTTTGGATGTATTTTCCTATAATTCTTTAAGAGTTTTTTTTTGTGTGTGTGTGTGTTTCCTCGTTAAGGGTTTCTACCTATTTACCTGTGTTCTCTTGTATTTCTTTAAGCGAGTTAGTTATTTATGTCCTTCTTAAAGTCCTCTAACATCATCTTGAGATGAGACTGTAAATCAGTCTTGCTTTTCTGGTATGTTGGCGTAACAAGGGCTCACTATGGTGGGAGAGCTGGGTTCTGATGATACCAAGTAACCTCGGTTTCTGTTGCTTATGTTCTTGACCTTGCCTTTTGCCATCTGGTTATCTCTGGTGTTAGCTGGTCTTGCTCGCTCTGATGCTGGCTTATCCCTCCTGCAAATTTATGTGTCAGTATTCCTGCGAGACCAGTTCTTTCCAGGAGGAATTTAGATATGGAGAGCTCTGGTGCAGGGTCAGCTCTGTAATGCAGACAGAATCCAAAAGGATCCTGTCCCCAACTGTTCCTTGGTTCCTGTTTCCAGGGTTACATAAAAATGTCTCAGATGAAAGGTATCACAAGTAAAGACATTTTAAAGGTTCTTTCCCAACTTGGAACCTCTCCTCATATCTCTGAACTTACTCAACACTTCAGTGGCTATTGTTGCTTCTAGAAAATCGAACATATTTGTTCGTATTTTTGAGCTGTTTTAATACAAACATTAGTTGGAGTGGCCATTACCAAAAGTATAGCTCTCTTGTCCCCTCCTGAAAGCACTGAAATCACAAATTCGTTCCTGTCGTTCCATGCTGCCATCTTCTCTCAATGTCCATGCTGACTTCCAGACTGGTGGTTCCAATGGTCATTTACTAGATCTCATCTTGGCCTTACAGAAATTATCTGGTATTGATGGCCAAACCTTTCTTACATAGCTTCAGACATATGCCTGTTGCCTAGGTTTTCACCTCCTTCAGCTTCTGTTGCTTGCCAAGTCCTACACTCAAATCCTTCCTTGAACTGCATCGTGTATATTAGTATGGAAATAATTAATCTTTATTCTTACTTCTTAAATGCTCTTCTACTGGTTCAAATGATATGTACTCACATCCTCATTGTCAACTATTATTTCGAATCCTAAGTTTGACACCATGGAGACATTTACTTTCCATATCTTATTTGATTCTCTCTAATCCTTATATTTTAGCTAGCTTAATTTCTAAAAGTATGATGTGGCTGGTGCTATGGCTCAGTTGAAAAATGTGCTTGTCACACACACACACACACACACACACACACACACACACACCCCTGCTTGCATTCACACATCCCCAAATAATAAATAAATGTAGTAAAGCTTTTCAAAATGGTATTATGTATACATTCAAAATGCCATTTAGTACTTGAACAATCTTGTCACTTAAGGAGGTCAACAAGAGTCATCTTAGTAAAAGCAAAATTGAGCCGATTGTGAGCCGAGTTAACCACACAGCATTTCTTCTAGGGTATCTAATATATCTCCTGAGGATGACATGTGAAAGTCTGAATTTCTGGTTCCCCTGTTCCCTCACTCTAATCTTTCTACCTAATACTATCTCCTGTTAGATAATAATACCACACACCCAGATTTCTAGACAGTAAGCCCATGTGTCATTATAGTTTTGACCAGTTTTGCGAACCCTATATCTTTATTTCCCTGTTCTACTATCTATCTATTCTTCCTCCTTTTTTCTTGACTTATTGGTTGATTTTTATTTTGGGTTATGTGTACACATGAGTCTGTGCACAGTTTTGTCAAATGAAGAGAGCATCACATCCTTCGCAGCTGGAGTTATAGGTCCTTGTGCACCACTGGACATGTGTGCTGGGAAAGAAACTCGGGTTCTCTGCAAGAGCAGTGTACATTATTAACTGTAGCAGCACCTTCTCTCCAGCTGCTGCTTCCTCCTCTCAGGCTCGAGAGTCAGGACATGAAGCTCTTCATGTCTAAGTTACTGCCACCCATTTTGTCTTTTCATACTTCCTATTTTCTTCTAAATAAGTAATCTTTGCTTGGCTTGGTTAAAATGTTTGATTTTTTTTAAGCATCCATTGTCCTGTTCTTATTTTAATTAGTTTATGTCTAGTACTGGAGTTTCTGGTTCAAGCGTGATTGATTTTGCCTCAGTACACTGTTCTGTATTTGTCAGCATGTTAATCACCTTTAAAAAAAGGTTTTGGAAAATCCTCCAATCATTGCTTGCCTAGTATAATCGTTTCAAAGTATCCTTGCTTAGAGATAAGTGAACTTCAAAACAGAGCACAGTTTATAATACAAAAAAATTAATAACTGCATAAAGACAAATATGAATTTATTACTTTATAATATTTGAGTTCTATATTGCCTTCCATAACTTAACTATGGATTCTCTGTAGGGTCTCTTGGGTTACATTTTAATTGATTATTTGAAAACAAAGGCAACATTGATTAATGGGAACTTGGGTTCTGAGCAGGGTTTTTCATGAGCACTGATATATGATATTTATCTGCAGAATCAGTAAAAGCTTTGATACCATGGCAGAAAGACAGCAGCATGTGATGCGTGCTCTCCTGAAAAAACACTTAATGGTTTAACAAGCAAATTTCATTGTACCCTCAGGGGTGATTTTTAGTCAAGATCACCTCAAGTGTGCCATAGCAAAGGTCAGAGTATAAAGAACAGAGGTACTGTCCAAATGGCCTTGATCTTTTCTTGGTGTCTTACAGTGTGCCTGTCATCCAGAACATTCTCAACTGAAAGGCTTCTCTTAAAGATACAAGTATTTTCTCACATGCTTTGTCCACTGGCATTTATAAGTTGTTGCATGAAATTTATATGCATTATATGCATGCACAATTCACTTTAAATTAAAGGATTATCTTAAAGTTATGTATTAGAATTAAATATGTTTGAATATACTGTCATCCTATTCAAGGCAATAAGGTAATTTTGCTGAATTTCTAAAGTTAAGGATCATGCCTTAAATTTTTGACATTAAAACCTTTAGCCTAACAAAATGATAGTTTACCTATTACTAAATGTTTGCTCATTAATAATTCTTATATCCTATACTACAGAGCTATTATTTTGAGGAATTTAATTTCATGTAAAGATACTCTAAACCTATCTTTAGAATTTACTAGTATAAAATTAGGTATAGATATAAACTTGTCTTATAGATAAAGTTAAGATTAAACAAAAATCTCTAAGTAGAGTTTGGTAGTGCACACTCATAATCCCAGCCCTCAGAAATAGAAGTAGAAGCAGCATCAAGAGTTCAAGGCCAACTTGAACTACATGACAAATAAATGTAAACCTACAACGTGTTGAGAGGAGAGAGAAAAATGTAAGCCCAAGCTTCTGCCATATGAAAATTTGTTATTTAGTGCTATTAAGAGAGCAGAAAGAGCAGAGGAATTACTGCACCCTCTTTAATCTTTCCCCAATGCCCACTTATTGAAGAATTACTCTGTGCAGAGATTTCTAATAGGTACTTGGTTTACATAATCTAATTTAATTTGCACATTATAAAGTGTAGTCTTCAGCCACTGGACAAATGAGGGTACAAAGGTCAAAGAGGTGGGAGATCTATCTTGTCTTGAGGCACGATTAAAAGTTAACTTTCCGCCGGGTGTGGTGGCGCATGCCTTTAATCCCAGCACTCGGGAGGCAGAGGCAGGCGGATTTCTGAGTTCAAGGCCAGCCTGGTCTACAAAGTGAGTTCCAGGACAGCCAAGGCTATACAGAAAAACCCTGTCTCGAAAAACCAAAAACCAAAAATAAATAAATAAATAAATAAATAAAAAGTTAACTTCCAGCTTATCTACCTACAGCAGAGCCACCATTGGTGTTCAAAGACCTGAGTTTATCATCCATTTTCCAGATGGAGAAATGGAGAGCTTTATACAAGATCAGGGCTTTCAGTTTAAAACAAAACGCTTTTGCCCACAACTGTTTCCACCTTAATTCTAGTCCTCCATTGTGCATTTTAATAACTAATTTGCTTCATTTCTCTATTTATATTACTTAGCATTCTTTTCTTCCCACTGAAAGAAGAGAAACTTTCATATGGTTCAAAGTAAAAATTTTTGAAAGGTGTCTATTCCAAAATAATTATGAAAGGCCAGGCATGGTGACATTGCCATTTAATCCAAGAACTCAAGAAACAGGCACTCAGATCTCTAAGTCTGAGGCTAGTCTGGTCTGCAAGAAAGTTCTAAGCTAGCCAAGGTTACATAGACTCTGTCCCAAATAATTAGGAAGACCCTGTTCCTTGATGTCTCAGTGAGACCTTTTGATAGTTGTCCTCAGTAACCGTCTGGTGAAATGTGTCTACACAGGACCTGCCTGAGAGAGAACATTGTCAGCAGAGGAATTGGCACCATCTTGTCCTGATCTAGCTCCTCGGTTGGTTACTGTTTTCCACTTACACCTGCCCACTCTTCATCTATTTTAACAATGTTCTTTCAGGGCTGGGAAGATCAATTACATTGCAGATTTTGAAACTCTGAAATCAATTTAAGGAGAGTTTTCATTATTTTCCATATACGTTTCAGGATTGGGGGTAGATTCGTACTGATGTCTTCTCAGAGCCACTAATCTCTAGCTGTGTTTTACCAGTGATTTCTCTAGAACTCAATTTCTGCAGGAAAAAAAAAAAAAAAACGCCATAATTGATCAAAACACCTTAGCTTCTTTTGAGGGTTAAATCAAATATTTACCCTCAGAATTCATGCAAAGATCTCTCAAGTCAGATAAAGACATGGATTTTATTTATTTTTATTACATTTTGTTTATTTAATTTATTTGTACACATGTGTGTGCACTCGTGTGTCAAGGCCCTCATATGGCAGTCAGAGGGCAGCCTGCAGTGACTAATTCTCTTCTACCGTATGCATCTTACGGACTGAGCTTAGGTCACCAGGCTGGGCATCAAGTGCCTTTACCCACCGAGCCCTTTCAATGGTCTCACACTGCAATTTTTATGTTGCTAAAATTATGAATCCTCAAATACTCAAACCCATACACATCAAAGCTTGAGATGATTCATGCTTGCCCGTCTTTCCATTTTGGCAATATCTTCATGGTAAATCTACATTCAACAGACACAATTACACACCCACCCTCCCCCAGTTGCCCTCCTTTTGTTTTTGAAATTAGAGACATGCTAAACTATACTAGACGTGACCACACACACACACACACACACACACACACACACACACACATTTTGAAACCAACAAAATAGACTATTACTACTAAAAACTGGCATCAGTCTTCAGATGAGATACACAGTAGGGCTTCATCCTGTGTGCATTAATCAATTGTCTCCCAGTGTACATCAAAAGCATGTTCATTGTTCTATTTCATACAAAAAGAAAAAGAAAAAAGAAAAGAGAAAAGAAAACCTTGAATCAAATGACTACATAGTGTGATGCCTTCCAAAACAATCTCAGGTAGATGAAAGACAGCATGTTCCCTGTAACCAGGGGAAACCATGATGAAATACAGCATGTTCCCTGTAACCAGGGGAAATCATGTTTGGAGAAAAGCAAACCAAATACAGGTTTTAGGCTCAAGAATATTAGCAGCAAGCTAATCTTATCTCTAAAACAAATGTGACTGACAACCATAACATGGAGGTTGTTGTCAGATCTAAGCACATATGACTGCAGGGCAGACTCTGAGCATCATCACAGGAGAGGTTACACCTCCAGTGCAGGCCATGTTCAAGTAATCTTTGAAGATCTCTGTAATAGAAGTTGAGAAGCACACCCTCGCCCAAAAGTTTGTTGGCAAATGTCAAGGTGTGTATGCATTAATATTGCACTAAATATGATTCTTTGTAGTGTCAAAAAAAAACCCCACCTCTCTTAAGGCCCAAAATTCTGAACTATTTTTTTTTTAACTTTAATTTTATGGCAAGTAGCATGAACTTTGTTGATTATCATTTTAAACTGGCAATGCTTAGATTTTTCTCTGCCTGTGAGTTGGTGCCAGAGTACACTCAGTGAAATCTGCCTGCTCTGGAAACACTGTGGGTTGAAAGCAAACATTATAAGCAGAGGAAGATAAACATGTCCTGAATGATAATTAATACAGTGTATAAGGAATCTAGCATAAAAATCTCACATGTCTACATGGGTATTTTGCCTATATTTGTAGCCCCCGAATCAACAATGTGGTTGTTATCTTGTTCTATGTACATTACATGTTCTGATTTAAAATTTCAAAATGCTTTCCCATGTCAATGACAATCTTAATAGAGCCCAATTAGTTCCACAAGGCACTTTCTGATGCACAACCCTCTGGCTTGATTGCGGTGAATGGTGGGTATTTCCTGTGTTTAAGCTCACATATGGATCGAGTAAGGCAGTGGCAGGGACTACTGTTTTCATTCACTATATCTTCTTTGCCTTTTTCACAGGCTAAGCCTTTTTTTGTTTTTCCTGGCTCTGTTGTCAAAATACTGACCAAAGTTTTGGCTCATGGTTTTGAACACCAAGCCAAAACAATCCTCTGGAAACTAGTGTGGCAGAATGCATTTTAATCTATATACTCACCATTCAAGCCAGTGGGCAATAACCACGCCCACGGACCCACTCTGCGGCTTAAAAACAACACGAGTTTGCCCCCAGAACAGTTTGATTTATATGATGAGTTTTTTCAAGCCTGCTCTATCAACATTAAAAAATGTTCTGAGGCCTGGTTTCATCACATCTCTTGTGGAAAAATAATAATATTAACTGCACTAGGAGCATTTCATTTCTGGGATTTTTTTTAAGGTGGATTCTTTGTGCATTCTGCAGAATGTCTTTGAAAATGCACTCAAATTGAATCAGAAAGAAGTTAATGTAATTATTAAGAGTATTTCCTTGCAGTCCACACACACACACACACACACACACACACACACACACACACACACACGAAAAGCCCGAGAAAATTCCCCAGAATATATCAGCCTATTTTCCTTTTAGGCTAATTGAAAATGATTAATTAATTTCCTTAAATATTAGAATCTGCCATTTAAGAGAAGTTCCTTTTTCCCAGAGTGTTGGATTCATTTTTTGTTAACTATATCAGTATCAAGAGCTGAGCGCTCAGGCAACTTTAAATAGTGCTTCAGAGATAAGATTGCCCGCAGGATGCCACAAAGGACTTCACTCACTGCCAGGGAACTCTGTTCTTAATTATTCATCCATTTCATTCTCTCCTTTGATCAATCAATGGTCTCCCCACCTTAAAGTTCTGAACTAATAAATATATAAATGGATGCTAATGGCCTTTGTTAAGAAAAATAGATTTGCACTTGCATCTAAAAGTAGCTATTCTGCTCAGAGATGCTTGTGTTAAACCAGACTATGCTGGAAATTTATAGAGTTACATTAAATTTGCCACCTGGATTTTCTCCCAGATGAATGACAAAAACTAAAGTAGTCAGGAAAATGTCTTTTGACTTTAAGTATTAAACCTTTCAGCAAAACGCAGTTTATAGCAAGGCAGAATTTTACAGGGTTCCCCTTCCCTTTCCTACACATATGTTTTCTCTCTCTCTCTCTCTCTCTCTCTCTCTCTCTCTCTCTCTCTCTCTCTCTCACCTTTTTTCTTCTCTCCTAACCTCTGAAAGGACACAGTTGCAGATTTCAAAGTTTCATAATATGAACCTTTCTTTCTGAAAGTAGAGAATGAGTTTGATTTGGGATGTAGCTTACAAGAGCTTAGAGGAGAACGGAGGGTGGGGATAACATTGTGGCATTTGGATGCTAGTGACATACTCTAAACTATCCCATAATCCGATGTTTATTTTACTGAGTTCTATCTTTAGACTTAATTGTTCCACTCTCTATCTTCAACTCAATTACCATTTAGTAAACTGTGAACTTCCATAAACAGAGATGTTCTGAGTTCAAAGTACATAGGTACTTTTACACTGCTGAGACAACCTGAAACATCCTGTATGCATTTTAGGACACTCTGATCCAGGGGCAGCTGAGGGCTTTGTCACAGGCTAGGGTGTTGTCCCTCTCTGGGTCCTGTGCATGTATGTAGCAGAGCATGTACATTCTCTGGGCACCAAGATCCAGCCCTGTGCACTTGGACACAACTCAGGATTAAAGCATTATTCTCCTCTGCCTCCAAAACAAAGAGCTCCAGGGTGGCTGAGTGAAGGAAGTGCACAGGACTCACTCTTCAAGCCCCATTCCAACTCAAAACAACAAACAAAAACTCGCAAGTGCATTTGGGAGATCAGCCCTACATTTCCTGTACCAAGGGAACTATGTTTTTCATAAGCTACATTACCTTAATTCCTTAATAGGCAACTAAAACTATTAAGACATTTCATAGGAAAGAAAGGAAAAAAAAACCTGTCACTATCTGGAGCAAACAGAGTATAACAATTATTTGTGGGAAATGGGATTTTATTTATGATCTGTGAACAATTTGAATATTGGTCCTAAACATATTTGATGTTGAGTTACCAAAAATTTTATGAGTTATAAGACTAATAAAGTAATCCTTAAAAGACTACAATATCAAAATTTGTGATATTGCACTAGTTTTATTAGAATGTACAGTTTATCACCTATTAATATTACCTTCTTGTTCCATAGTAGAGCAGAAATACATCTGTTTTCAATATTTGCAGTACAGAGCCAGTGAGCTACCAGTTCTTCTGATCCATTTCTGCAGTGGCAGAATAAAGATCATAGCTGACACACAACTTTCACGTTTCTTTCTGGTGCAGGATCCGAGATGGTACTGAGAGTGCTGGTGGGACCCTGGTTTTCACCCTAGGTGACGAGTGTATAGAATAAAGTGTGCCCACTCACTACCTATGGGACATTACAGTGACAACACAACCACCATCAAAATCTTAATTCCAAATAAAAAGAAAACATAATTCTTTATAGGTATTTAGAAAGGTACATAGCAGGGCACGGTCTCTTTCTTACTGGCAAAAGTTTGTAACTGGATATGTTAATATTACTGAGAACATGGAAATATGAAGCAAAAGTATTGATTCAAGAACTCACTGAAGAAAACAATCCAAATGTGCAACTGGCCAATTCAACTTTAAAAATTAAGAAAAAGTCAATTTGACTTCCTTTAAAGTCCATGTCACATGGGTTGGTTATGGCAGCCAGGTTGTTTGCGGCTTGGTTGGTCCACTTCATGCTTTTTTTTTCAACTGTCATGAAAGACAGCGGTTTTTGTATTGTCAGATTTACATTATCTCCTCTTTAATTATATTATCAGCTAACTGGGTCTAGAAATAATGACATTTAAAGGGAAAATGGCAACCATCTCCAGAAGCTAGCTAATTATAATGGAAAAAGCTAATTAATTTAACCTCCCCATCTCCTACAATGGCTAACCTTCCTCAGACACAGACGGAGCTCCAAGGTATTCCCACCACTGTGTCTTCGCTCAGACTCCACAGACACTGGTCAGCCAGACGGAGAGGGTTTTTGTTTCTTTTCTGTTGTTTCAACACCCACATTGACAATAATATCAGCTTAAAGTGTTCTATAAAAAAAATACATACTAAGAACTCGTGGCATTGAAGAGGAAAAATTAAAAATAAAATTATCCCAGTGTTTTGACTTTATATGGTGGAAGCAAGAGAAAATCTTTGTTTCACGATTTTCAAGAGAAATTCAAGACCAAGAACTCAGTATTACATGTAAATATTATTTCAAATTCAAAACTTGCTGCAAAAAGAGGAGAGTCAGGCCTTCCTCCGGGCAGTGAGAGAAGAGCAGGTGTCTGCCATTAGTTTCCTGTGAAATGCCATACTGGTCTCTGCCCTAGATGGTTTTCAATGTTTTCCAAAATTTTTCCTAGTATAAAAAATAATGAAGAGTACTATGTTCTTCACTCTAAGTAATACGTAATACGTGAGTTTCTTGGAGAGAAGAATTAAGACACCAGCCTGACTTTGCTGCTGAGACCTCTACTCAGTGATCTTTCCCTACAAGTTCCCTATTCGCTGTCAGTGCCTCTGGGAACCAGTTTCTTAGCTTTATTCCTTCCGAAGAATCATTCATTTGCCTCATCCAAAAAAAAAAAAAAAAAAAAATCTCTGTTTGTGTTAGTTTCCACCCCTTAAGTGTGAATATAAACACAGATTTGTGTTTCTCTTGTTACAAGAAACAGAAAACAATAATGTTTGGTGAGGCTCCCACTCCTAGGATATGCAAATTCAGAGTCAGAGAAACCAACTCACCAGCTTTCTAGGCTGACAGTCATGAGATCACGTGTCTGCCTGGGTTCCTAAGCTTGGAAGGTTCATAGCTTCAAGCAGGGAAGGTGACAGCCAATGAAGGATATAGGCAGAGAGATCATTGCCAATATTAGGACAAATATTCATTTCGGTGAAGTTTGCATTTCATTGTGCCAAGCTCCTAGGCTAGGGCTAAAAATGACTTTCAGAAAGTTCCCTACATGAAGGTTGGTTTCACACAGCCTCTGTTGCATTTTTTAAAGTTTCTAATTTAAATTTCCAAAATGCCTAGAGACTGTCTTCTCTCTGTCTCTCTCTCTTTCTCTCTCTGTCTCTCTGTCCATCTCTCTGTCTCTCTCTATTCCTCCTCTCCACCCTCCCATTCTCTTCCCACCCTTAAAAGTGACATCTGCGGTTTGAGGAGGCTATCTTCTCTGGGAATAGTTTAAATGTCTGTCTGCAGTGTGTGGCAGAGGATCGCAGCTCTGGCAGCTTCAGAGGAGGGTTTCAGTAACAGTAGAGGGGCAGCCTTGACCTGCTCAGTTGCTTGACTGTTGTACAGAGAGAGTCTGAGAAGGCTAGCTCCCCAGGATCCATTCTGTTTTATCCAGGGTTGTCTATACTCTTCTAGAAACTGGATTCCCCCAGTTCCCCAAAGAAAAGAAGGCTCTAGGACTTCTGCAGCCTTACTGGGAGAAATAAATGATTTGTCCTCTGCCTGGGCACTGGGGGCGGGAGTGGGGGAGTATCATCTCCAGGTTTCAGTAACCTGCTTGCATATATTAGGTCTGAGACTATGGTTATCAAGGTGGGTAGACTGGAGGGGAGACACTGAGATGGGAATGGGAGTAGGAGAAGCTTCCTGCTGTGCACCTTGAATGGCTTCACTCCTGTCAAGAAGGCTTAAGGTTAGGCAGCCTGATGATGATGATAAAGATGATGATGACGACAGTAAATGATGATGATGATGACAGTAAAAACTAAAAAAAAAGAACATAAGAAACAAAGGAGCATGGAGGACTCCATTCACTGTGATTCTCTGTCCATTTTTGACAATAAAGAAATTATATGGACCACAACTGCAGAATAAAGACCTAAACCAGTGAGTTCAGAAAAGAAAGGTTTTAACTTCAATGGAATCTGACACTAAAATGTCCTCAGGCTTACAACTGCTAAATTGCAGGTTTGTTTCTTGCCATGTTGAACGGAAAATCACCCCAACTATTCTTTTGCTTTTGGTTGTATTAAAGGGGTGCTCTAGGATTCAGACGGGTAAAATTCTGAGTTTGGGACTGCCTGGCTGGCTGTTCTCTCTTTAAACAATTTCCTGGTGGCTCTCACTGCGCCAGAAATTATTGTATGCAAAAGACATAAAAGCCTTATCTTGGCCAGATAACCCTGATGCCTACATAAAGTCCATTTGTTAATCAGAATTTGGGGGCTGGCAGCCTGGTTGCCTTTCCTCTGGGATTTGACACTCCTTTTGCCTTTGTTGCTAGGAGCACCCAATGCTCAGCTCAGGGTCGGACAGGCTCTTTGGCCATGTCTGGACAGGCCAGATGCAATGTCTCTTCCTCCCAGAAGGCAAAACAAAACTGTGTGAGCTTATCTTAACCTCGTGCCTACCACCCAACTCTACTGCTGTCTTAAAGAGCTCTTTATCATCATAGTGTCTGAGCTTCTTAGGTTTCAAACCAAGTCTTTGCACCTAGCAAGGGAGCCAGGTATGTGGGCAGCCTGAGTGAAGCACTCTCTAGAGATTCCGGAGACTCAAGTACTCACTCTCTCCAGCGCTCAGAGAGAGGACTTTTGTCAGCTTCGGCTGGGTCAACTCCAGAGCCCACTCCTCTGCCCACACCGCCAGGAGCTGCAGATTGGACTTCCTGCCTAACTGCCATCCGAACCTTTGGGACCCGCAACTACTGTTTCCTTCTAGGTCTCTAGCCACGGCTGCCAGCGGGGTTAGAAGACCAAGGAGAGGATCTCTGGACGACAGTGCCCCAGATGGTCGTGGAGCGCCTCTACGTGCCTCAGCACTTGTGGGGAAACTTCCCCACACCCTCACACCACGGGCCTTTCTCCGGAGCCCCTGCTCCTGGGCACCTCAGGTGACCCGCAGAGTCCGATGTCCCCGGCCTCTTCAGGCGTCTGCTCCCTCCTTCCCTTTTTCCTGAGGCCTCTGGATCCTCGGGGTAGAGCCCATCTGTAGTCTCCAGATTCCCTCTCCCCACCCCCACCCCCGCCCCTATCTCCCGCCCCGCCCCGCACCCCATCAGGGTCTGTGAACCCAGGCGGGTGGCTGCGACACCGAGGTGACCTGCTGCAGCCACTGAGGAGCACGGGGTAGAGGCGGGGAAGGGAGAGAGGGGAGGGAGGAGCCGAAGCCGAGGAGAGGCGGTGGGCTGAGGCCAACTGATCCTCGATGGGCTAAGCAGAAGCAGCTGCTCGTAATAGACGCCGCCGGGAGCGGGCTGGTGTCGGGGTCTCGGAAGCTCGAGAGTACGGAGGGCGAGCGGGAGGACCACTGAGGCGGCTGTGACCCGCGCACCAGGCAGCTGCTCAGCGTGCAGTGCTCACTGCCGACCAGTTCCATCCAGGATGGGCCAGAGTCATAAGGGTTTCCTGATTTGCCCTCTTCACTGGACCAGATGAAGCACCCAAATCGCCCCCATTTCTTCCACCTAAAAGAGTCCCCTCCTTTTCCCTGCCTAGCAATCCAGGAAAAAGTGCTATTCAAATATCTACAAGGAGGTGGTATCTCAGGTGCCCTGCAGGTCCCTTCCGCTCTTTTCTTCTCATAAAGCATCTCCGCAAAATCCAGAAGCCTTATTGTTTCTTTAGGTCTTTAGGTCTAGCTGCAAGGAATTGCTTTTCCAGCGTCTCTTAGGTTACCTCTCCCCAAGAACTTCACACTCGCAAGAAAGGAAATGGCTGGTCCCAGGTGCTTAGAATATTAGCAAGTGTTTGTAAATGAACATTTTTTTGGAAACGTAGGGAAAATTCTATCGCGGAGATAAATCCACAACAAACCGTAACTGATTTCTATCATTTTATCTCTCCATTTATCTACCTAAATGCAAAACCCGGGATTTTCTGTAGTTTGCATAAACCACAAGCATTTGGCATTTGTGCGAGTATTCTATTCCCATACATCCTGGCAACTGGCCTTCAAAATCTACAAAATACATACTTGGCCCTAGAAAAATAAAACCAAGATATGCCTTTTGCATTTACATTTCATGTGTTTTGCTTTTCCTAACTGGAAGAAACTTCTCTCTCTCTCTCTCTCTCTCTCTCTCTCTCTCTCTCTCTTTCTCTCTCTCTCTCTCTCACACACACACACACACACACACACACACACACACGCACACACACACACACTAAGGGGGTTGGTCTCATCTGCTTTGAGGGCCTCTGATTTCTCTACTTCTGTGATACATAGTAATGAAATTTTAGTGACTCCCAAATATAATCAACCTAGAATTTCTTTGGGTGTTTACATCGCCTAGGGTTTTTACTGCAGTTTTGCTGACATGTTTTGCTTAATTGAAGCCATGCTGGAGAAGAAAAACAAAACTCTGTTTTTGTTGGGAAATCGTTTTTTTTATTTTTTATTTTTTTCTAAGCCCTCAGTGTGATAGAAAGGGTAGTAATCTCCCAGATTTGCAATGGAGTGTGTTTGATTTTAGCCTATCGAAGAAGGCAGCTTTGTTGACAATATTTGTCTTTTTTACTCATTTACAAAAATATGCTCTTTCGTTAAAAAATTAAATTAGTGAAACAACACAGCTTCCAGAAGTAAGCGACTCCTCCCCTGCCTACCTGTTTTTAAAGACGCAAAAGCTAAAAAAAAAAAAAAAGAAAAAAAAGAAAAAACCAAAAGTATCTTCATTTTCTCTACTTCTTAAGAGAAGAGAGTCACTATTAATGAATGAAATTCGAATATCCTGTTTGAGGAAGTAGACACATCTTTTAATCTTGAGTTTAGACAAAGGCGCTGTTCATATCTCTTTGGGAGAACTATCTCCCGCATCGAAACAGCCTTGCCAATAGCATCTCTCTCTCTCTCTCTGAGATGTCTCCGAAGTACCCCACAAACATTTCCAGTGTGCTGCTGCTAAGTTTAACACCGTGTGTTGAAACCAGTGTTATCTAGTTTCCACTTTTATCATACAAGCAGGGCTGGAAAGAGCTAAAACAATATATACTGGAAAAGAAAAATAGGAAGGCTCAGACTCTATCCTCATTCCTACTTTCACTTCTCTCCCCGCCTCCCCCTCCCCCTCCCATCCAATTTACAGAACCACGTGTGGGCTTCTACTTCTCCAGCCGTTCTCCAGTTTCTTATACAGTTTGGGTTTGGGGTTTTTTGTTTTCTTTTCCTTTTTTCTTTTCCCTTTTCTTCTATCTCTCTCTTAGTAGTAAGAAAGCCAATGCAGAGCGAGAAACGGGTCTGATTTCGGATTGCAGAGCCACCAGAAAGAGCTACAGGGCCCGCTAATCAGGACTTGCTGGACTAGCTGATCCCCTGGGATGTGCTGCTGGCTACCAAGAAAATCCCAGCCTCCTAGCTTGGAGGGAACAGAGAAGCATTGAACAAGAAGCTAGGTTTACACAGTGGACTGGAAATCAACAAAGGAAAACCCTCCTGTCTGAGGTGAATTTCACTTAACTATCTGCATCCGGCCGGAGTCCTTTGGTCTTTGGTCCAGGACAAGTCCTTCGTAGCTACAGAACAGCATACGACCCTCTGCCCTACCCTCCTCCTCTTCTTCCTCCTCATCCTCCTCTTTTTTTCTCATCTCAGTTTTCAAATGGGTCAACTATTGCTGATCTTGCAAGCTACCTTTCCCAGTATTTCCTGCAGTATACATTTTTCGTTTTTCCGGAGCAAACGGTTTAATCAGCATTTTTAACATGCAATTAATTTTCAAAGTGTATTCATGTCCCCTTCTGTTTGAACTCCCTGGAAAGCCACATTCAACAACACAGGTAAACACACTTCCAGTTTGCCTTCGTCTATGTAAATTAGTCTGATTGCTTGTCAAAATGTGAGTGCTGCAGCAACCCAGACTCATTAAATGACTGACTTCAGACTTTAAGGAATCATACATAACTTCGACGATTAAAACATGCTATGAGCAGCAATTACACTTTTCTTTATTTGTGAAAAACTCAAGAGTCCAGCATTTTATCTTACCCAATTACTAGTGGTTCTCTTAGATCTTTGTCAAGTAATTTGAGTTTTACTTTTGAAAATATAGATTCTATTGTTTAAGAAGAAAATGTCTCTAATGTGTTGAGTTTGTTTAGGTTGGGCACTTGCTTCGGGATCTTCAGCAAATTAATAATTAGAAATCTGGGACAAAGATTTCAGGATTAAAACAGTCAGGAGTATTCAACAAGCTCTGTGGGGATGAAACTAAGAGGCTGAAATTTGCCCCATGGAGTTTCCTCTGTTCAAGCTCACTATACATTATATATGTTACAGCTCTGATTCAGATAATCCACATATTTAGTATCCTGTAAATGCTTGGGTTAAGTGAGTCCATGAAGCAGAATTCAGTTCTGATCCTTAAAGGACATCTTGGGAATTGCATGTGTCTAGTGTTTGAAAAACAATCACATGATAGCAAGAGTAAAACATACCGCTCAGCAAAGCAAGCAGACAACAAAAGAAAAGCAGTCAGCCTCAATCAGCACGTGCAATCTCTGCAGATCGGACTAATACTCCCAGGCACATTAGGTTTTCATTAGGGAAACTGGCCCTTCAGAGTGCCTCCCATAACATGGTCAGAAATGAAGACAAGTGCTCTGCTGGAAGCATAATTTGCCTCACCCGAGACATGCTTTGCTTATCGGAGGTCATTTTTGCTCTCTGCCTGCCACCACTCCTTTGGCACTAATCTTGGCACTTCAGTGGGTCCTGGTTTGGCATGGAGGATAGGAAAGTTTGGAAATGATCTTTACTGCTCCCTCTGATACTGGCCTTCAGGAGTGCTGCAGGCCAATGGACAGCTGCTTATTTTGTCCAAATGGTTGCTCTTCCACAAGCCATGCTTTTTAAGAATAAGTCCTGATTGTTAAAACTGTAAGAAAGCTCAAGCTCTCAAAGATTTACTTTTCCTTTTTATGGTAACAGAACTTAGAATGGAACAGGGTTGGGTCTTTGTTGTTGCTATTGCTTCTTTTAAGTTTTATAAGAACTTACAACTTTAAACCAAAGTGTGTGTGTGTGTGTGTGTGTGTGTGTGTGTGTAATCAGTTATCTATTAAATAGCATGGTAAGAAAGTTGTAATCAAAATTAAACCTAAATAAATTCCAGGAGTATGTGTGGGGAAATAAATAGTCTAAGCAGCATAAACTTGAGATCTAATTCATAATTTTCATGAATTCAACCTCTTTGTTTTCCATGGACACGGAGGAATGCTTGCATAGTACATACTTATTTTCTAAATCATACTCATAGAACAATATATTAGATATTTTTTGAAGTTCGCTTACAATTTTATTCTATATGGGTGCTAAGAAAAAAAAAAACCATGCCATACATGTGTTGGTTACACAACATCATAGAACTTTGAACTGAACAATCGTGCCATTGCTTTCTGGTAGAAGAAGGAAACAGAGGATGGATACATTGAGGAATGATATTCCACCAAGGCTCATGTTAGATAGTATCTTTTTACAGGGAACATCAGGCCAAACATGGGCATATTATTAGGTTGCCTTATTTTGGAAAAGGCAAATTGGAAGCTCTAGAACTTCCCTCTTTTTGAAATCAGTCACTGACAGTCACACACTAGTAAGTCAGGAGGATGATTGGGGTGTGTGTGTGTGTGTGTGTGTGTGTGTGTGTATCTGCCAAGAGAGAAAATAAAATGAGAAAAGGAAAATTGTCAAATTAGGTTTAAAATGCAGAAATATTACATTTCAATAACTGGAAATTTTATCTAAGACTGACATTTCAATATTTTGTTTAAAAAATTAACTAAACATAAACTGACATTTTCCATGGTAATTATTTGTGAGACATGGCTAAGGGTAAACTGACCTCAATTCTTTTCCTAGGTGGAAATCAGGTCAGGAATACTTGTTCCTCACTAGGTCTTCGTGCAGAAAGACAAAAGGAAACTGTCCCCCTCTGGTCATTACAGCCCAGGTCCTTTACTGCCTACCTCAAGACCCTGGGACATTATTAAAGAACCTGGTGATGTCCTTTGACATTTTCATAACAGTAATTGTATTTCCTAATATAATTCACAAGGAGTTGGTTTAGAAAACCAGCCCTTAATATAACAAGAAGCCCTGGATAAAGACATCAGCATTTTGGTGTCCTGTCATAAATTCTTGTCTGCTGATTAACCTAATTTTGTTCCTTTCATAGATGTTTCATGGGATCAATAGAATGCTTTTTGTGATTATAGGATATTCTAGTAGACTGAAGACTACATATGCATATTTATATTATAAAAGTCTTGGAACTTAAACGCTGCCTTTAGTTTTATGCATAACATTTGTTGACTTTATCCCAGTGCTACAATTAATGTTCCCTAACCAACTATGCTCAGCATCCAATGGGTTAATAGTATTCCAAACTGAATCAAGTGATGTAGCTGGGTCAAAGGAGACACAATTTGGCCTTGGAAGAGAATGTTCTGATAAGTGTTTCTCTAGCTGTTCCTGTAGCACACCTGGGGACTCAAATGAGCTGGTCTTTCTCTGATGATGCTCTGGAAAACATTTTGACCTAAATTAAAATAGGCAGTATCTGTTTTCTCTTTTTAAGATTTATTTTTATTCTATGTATATAAGTTTTTCTCCTGCATATATATGTATACTACATGTATGTTTGGTGGCTATGGAGGCCAGAAGAGGGTATCAGATCCTTGAAACTGGAGTTACAGATGGTTGTGAGCTAACATGTAATAGCTGTGAACTGTAGCTGATTCAACTTCAAGAGCAACAAGAATTCATAAGCACTAACCTATCTCTCCATTGCCTCTTCTCCTTATGGAAAACTTCAATCATGAGGTGCACTTGGAAAGCTTTATCTGATTGAAGTCACTTTGTCACACTAAATAATGGGGGTGGGGGGGGTCTTTTAAATCAGGACCAATCACAACACAGCCAGCCACTTGCTCAAGGAACTCTAACTCTTGGAACACTTTCTCTTCTACAGATCTGTATTTAAGAATCTGAGCAGGACCCCAGCTTAACTGTGCTCCTCTATCATGTGTGTTCTGTTTCTAGTTGTAAAGCCGAGTAACATTGCACTTCAATATTTTTGTGCCTATAGACATGTGAAAAGCACTGGCATTTCTTTTTTGTGTATACTGAAAGTTGGAGAGTGGTTGGGATTAGCTTTTATGACATGTAAACAGTTGGATGTCTTAAGTGTAACCCAAGTTTAGAGATGCATAATTGTGCCCTTATGACATTTACTAGTCATGCACAAATTTAGAGATAAAAATATCTATACACACCTCAGTATATGAATACTAACTTATATTCTCAACTGGATAATTAGAAGTGTATGTTCTTATGATGTGTTGGCAGAGGGTTGCCAAAGACATTACATCGCCATTGGAAACATTTTATTTGTGCTACATTAAAAATAAAAAGGATCTTAATGTCAAAAGCAAACCTGTCTTGGGCAGTAGAACACATTTTCTGACTGTGACCCAGGCAGAACTATATGTGCACACTATGTGCCTGTGATTGATTTGGGATGTGGATTTCTGATTTGGCCAAGACATGTGTAAAACCCTCAAGTAGTCAACAGCTCCCTATTGGCTGCTCATCTGAGGGTCTCAGGAGCATTGTTTATTCCAGCAAGTGTCTGGAATACATTATACTCCATGAGCTGGCTTCTGTTACTCCTGCTTTGGAGAAATGAAAACTTTGTATATTGTGCTAAAGCAATGTGCTTTGCCTGAATAATTTTCCTTAAGACAGAATTCTCAATGAGATTCTATCTTCTGAATCTAGTACAGCTAACATTTTAAATAAATGACATTCCTAAATGAGCAATAGTGAAATAATTCTCCACATCTTCAAATTAAAAAACTGATTTAAAATTTTATATGCTTTAATCCCTAAACCATATGAAACTAGGTTTCCACAAATTAAATATATTTGGATTGTGACTTACCCTATATGTTTTAAGAAACACCAAGAAAATGGATTAAAATAATTATTGTAGTAACCATACATATTTTAAAGAATATTTTAAAAAAATAGAAAGTTGATTTCTGAATTACAGGGATTAGTCCTTTATTTAAAACCATGACCTTCCTATAAGACAAGAAGCTCTGGTAGTCTTCGGCGAACTTTCATCAGACACTTGATATGGTAATTTGAAGTTATTGCTGCTGGTCCTTAAATTTAAAAAGAAAAAAAATGATGGTTTAAGTTTTAAGGGGTTCTGCTGTTACTTTTTTGTTATGGGAGTTCTTTCCTCATGAATGGATATAAATGATAAGAAATGGATTAAAAATTGTGAAGCTATCCTTGTGAGCTGGGTTCTTTGGCTTATACTTAGGTCTAAACAATGTGGGAGCCTCCCTCAGCTCACATCCGTTAACATCACATTCCTTCTACAGGCTTTCTGACTCAGTATATTATGCTCTGTTTTGGAAAGTCCTAAATCTGTATACATGTAAGCATCCTACAGTTTAAAATAAAACAAAACAGAAAAGCAGCCTTTGCTTAGATTTCTGCACCTCCCTCCCCTCCAGTGTGCTGTCTGGCCCTATCTGTGGTCTTTGAAGGTGAAGGGTTAGTTCTCACTGTTCTGAGTCAGAGTGGTGTCTAACACAGTCAATAGGTACTCCCGCGGTGACTGACAGAAACAGCAATAAAGCCTGTGAATCTAGATGGTTTTGAAAGACTGTACAAAAAAGCCTTCATTCATGTGGTGCCCCCCCCCACTTCCCCTCCCCCCACACACACATCGTCATCATCTCATCTGAGGGGAGTGAGTGGAGGTGGAAGAGGGATTTCATTTGAGAGAGAAGAGCCAGCGTTTGATGGTCACAGAGAAGTGATGAGTCCTCAGAGCAAGTCTCTTTCACTGCTCTGGTTGGGCTCCCTGATCCAGTGAGAGGAAGTTTCAGAAAGTAGTGTATCTGATTACTGATTCTTAATGGCAGCCGTGTCACCAGTGCACACAGGCTTTAAAGGTTCCGCTAGGCTCTCCCCGTCACCCTTCTGAGGCACACCAGGGTGGTAAAAACTTAGATGAAGGAAAGCTTGTTCCTTGATGCCAAGAGAGAAGGATGAAAGTAGAAAGATAATGGACTAGTCCTGGACATTTGATTCAAGTTTCTCTACCTTCATCTCTGAGAAATTGGAGTTTGGTTCATATCTTCAAAATCATGTTTTAAAGTATTTGACTCATCTTGGATGTTCTGTTTTAGGATGACTTAATATTTAGGATGACTTTTAGACCTGCTGCCTACCACCAGCAGGTCTAAATCTCCAAGTCATTTCACCCACCCTTCAGTTCAGCACTCTCTGTCAGCTCTCCTTGGCCACCAAGAGGTCCCTACCCATCCTTCTGTATATCTGAGTACTCTGGGCGCCCAGGCCTAGGGAAGTTGGGCTTGTGCAAGGGGCTTGGCATCCTCAAAACTCAAGGTGCTAAGAGAGGGGCCCTTGCTAATGCTTGCCCTAGTGCCCAAGCTGAGCTACCACTGGCAGAGCAGTAGTTTTAAAAAGAGAAAAGCGCTAGAGTTTCTGGAAGCTGAGCATGGGGTTACACTGCCAAACTTGGTTTGGAGCTGCTGTGGTCTCTCCCTAAGCCATTTTCAGTTTGTTTTTGGTAGAACCGGTTCCACAGACTGGCTTGGAGAGATAGGGGGAATAGATAGAGTGGCAGTCCCCTGTGGCAGCCACAGTCCCCTTGCTCCCTTCCTGCCACCACCAAGTGTCTTTGGCATCATTGTGGGGTGGATGGTTGTAGATAGGGAGAACAGCAGGAAAGATCTAGGGAAGAGAATGATTGGCTGAGATGCTAGCTGGAACCAGATGAGAACGGGCTTGTAGGTTAAGCTGAGTTCCACAAAATCAGACCTGCCTCTTGGTTAAGAGGCAGTGTGATTGAATGTGTTTCACCCCTGGGAACACGTGGTAACCTGGGAAAAGGTGAGAAAAATGGTACATAGAAAGGTTGTAAAGCAATATAAAAATATAATAGTTTAGTCAATGCCATGCTAAACTTTATAATATTGTACTATCTCTAATCTTAAAGTGCTCCACTAGCCTTCAGCAGTTGACTTACATGACCTGATAGTTATTGGATGTAAAAAGCAGGAGCCAACAACTATCTTTGCATCAGTTTCATAACGATATTCTTTAGTAAGATACACTTGCCTGTACATATTGAGCATGTCCTGCCTGTAGGACACATTGCTAATGTTCTATGTTGTATGAAATCATGTTACAATGCAGCTGCATTGATGACAAAACAGAGTAAGGGATGTTGTCCTGGACTATAGAGCTGATGAGTGCCAGGGTCACAGACACAAATCCTTGCCCTTCCATGTCAAGCCTTTTCTCTTAGCCTTAAGAGTGGCTTCATCATCATCATCATCTCTAGCTTGAAGGAGGAACACAAAGGCAATCTTTTTTTTTTTTTAGGCAGGCAGCTTCTACTAGGCCCTGTAAGGGAGTCTTTGGTCCAGGTATTGGCAAACCAAAGGGAATCCGAGTAAGCTTAATGGATAGACAGGCAGAAATTGACAAAACAAGAATTTCACAGGTACCTTACCACCCACCCCAACCCTAGTGCAGAACAGAGAAATTAAGATTTAAAAATAGGTCATTGGTAGAAGGCTTTGGGCGTCTGTGAGATTAGTGGGTGGCAATGTTGGTCAGATCAAGAGGCCCCTGGTTAACAAGTGATTGTATGCATGTATTTATATTTGTGTATCACAATAATAATTAAAGAAAGAGATCATGAATTTGTGAGAAAATGTAAAGGGACTGAGGAGGAATTAGACAGGCTTGAGGAGGAGTTAGGGGGGATGGAAGAGGAGTTAGACAGGGCAGAGGAGGAGTTAGAGGAAACGGAGGAGGAGTTAGAGGAGACGGAGGAGGAGTTAGAGGAAACAGAGAAGGAGTTAGAGGGAATGGAGGAAGAGTTAAAGGAGACAGAAGAAGAGTTAGACAGGACAGAGGAGTGGAAATGACATAAATACAATTCTCATTTATAAAACTCTCAACATAGTTTAATTTAAAAAGATGTATCATAAGGTCAAAACAGGAGATCTGTTAGGGTTGCAGTTGTAATCTTTAAATATTGCAAAACCAGAAGAATGATGGCTGTGTTTATAAGTGCTCAGAAGAAAAGCTGACCCTAGAGAAGGAAGAGCTTGGTAGGCCAATTCTAGCTTGGTAGCAGGAAAATGCTTCCTTGGTGTGAAGGCCCAGTTCTGCCCCAGGAAGCTTGACAAGCTGGGGACTTGCTGTCCTGAGAGGTGCTCACAGTGGAGCACATTGGCTAAATACCAAGGTTGTCCCAGGGGACTCCTGTTCTACAGGGAAATGCAAAATCCTGTGTCAGGGTTCATCAAGTCCCACAGTGCGCATGTTTGTTGTTTTTGTTTCGTTTTCCTGATCAGCTGGGTTTTCATGGAATCAAGGACAGGAAGAGTTCTCAAACCTCTCTAGCTTTGTTCTCATCTAAGGTATTCTTTTTTTTTTTTTTTTTAAGGAAAATGCAAAACCCAAAAGAAATTCTGAGTAGGTGCCTCTTTTCTAACAACTTAATGCTTTCTCTATCACTGACCTGGCTGTTTGGAGCCTCTGAGGCTGCTATCCTGCTGGAGTACTCACTGAGACAACTCTTACTCTGGGGAAGTAATAGCAAAAAGTGAGAGTCAGCATTCAGGAAATGAGGAAACCACTTTGCTAAACATTACTAGCAATTGGCTCAAGTCTTTGGGGTGTTGTGTGGGGGGAGAGGAGGGAGCTGGGGGTTCTCCAGCTCTCCTAGGCTGGCATGTGGCCTGTGCATGAATTCTAAGGATTTGTGATGACTGTGTTTATGGTCCTGCTACAAAACAGATAGACATTGATGTCTATGATCATACCCAGGTTTGCAGTATTAGTTTTGAATTTAACAGACGATAACAACTATCTGACTTAGAAGTTTTAGCAATCATATTTTCTGAAGAAAATCTACAGTTTGACTCTTTCCTGCTGAGCTCACTGTGAGCAAAGCACGGAGTGTGACTAAGCTCAGGATGATTCTGACTTAAACCCTACAAAAATATTAAATCCTTTAGAACTGCCTACATTGCTAACATATCAATAAAACCCTAAATTATACGCTAGTGTTCAAGAGCCTTACATATTTTCTAACCCTCACCTCTCAAACCAAGATCATATGCCCACCAGTCTGATTTGGCATCCAACTGTGAACACTATGAGTTAGTCTTTACCACTGCTTCAAGTAGGAGTTACTGCAGTCTGTATTGGGGAGGATCACAGGTCAGAGACCAGCAATGGCCGGTTTGATTTAGGGGCTACTCTCATGGCTGGTGAAGGAAGCAGACACTATTAAAGTATTTTTCTCCCTCCTTGAGAGGAAGTAACTAATAAAACATTAATTTGCAACATATTTTTAAAGCTTATTATTATTAACTGGATGTAATGGTGCATACCTGTAGTACCAGCCCTGGAGCAGCTGAGGCAGGAGGATCAGGAATTCTAGGCCAGTCTGGATGACAAGAGGAGGACCCTGTCTCCACAAAAAAAAAAAAAAAAATCAAGCCAAACTAACACAACATTTTGTTTTTGTTTTTGTTTTTGTTTTTTGTTTTTTGTTTTGAGACAGGGTTTCTCTCTATAGCCCTGGCTGTCCTGGAACTCACTTTGTAGACCAGGCTGACCTCGAACTCAAAAATCTGCCTGCCTCTGCCTCCTGAGTGCTGAGATTAAAGGCGTGAGCCACCACTGCCCGGCCTAACACAACATCTTAAGCGTACTAAACACATATCTCTGCGTGTTTTCAGTACTCAAGCAAGGACCCCAGTGCTCACAGTGTATTTCATGTGCTCCAACCTCCCCTTCTGGCTCCCCAAGGTCAGCTGACATTGCCCACGGCAATCTAGCCCCTGGTTGTATAATTATGATTCAACATCATTATACTAAGGTGTTTTGTTTTGTTTTGTTTTGTTTTTCAAATAGTAGGTGATCCATATCTTCCTTCTTCCCTTTGAATAAAGTAAGTCAGTTCATCATTGAGATAGAGCTGCTGAGTTTGGACCAAGCAAACAGAACCATTGAATAGGAATAATTTTTTTTTTTTTTTTTTACTTTTACTATTTACCAGTTGGTCTGGAGAACATTCCTTAGGGAAGTTAAAATTCCTAGTAAGCTTAAAAACTATTTCTGTGATACACAGAATACAGACAATGCTAACCTGGTGTTGGTAGAAGTAGGGGTGCCAATCCCAGCCTGGTGACACTTCAGATATGTGTCATGATTGCTTGTGTTTTAGATAAGTTTTGTTGAACAACTCAAGTTCTTCATCACACATAGGATTTTTCAGGCTGAGGCTCTCAAGACGTGTCCAATTTCTGCATCTATCCACCAACTTCTATCAGTAAGCATGGAATTAGTTTTCTTAACACTGTTAATATAATAAATGCTATATCAAAAATAATGTATAGATCTTCCATTCTTAAAAACAGTTTGGATTCATCTTTATTTGCCAAATAAGTGTATTGTCACTTTCCTAATCTCTGTCTAATTGCCTTTGATTTCATATGAAATTAGACTAAGTCACAGATATAGAAATTCTATAGCATTGTAGGGTGACTGAAGCTGACAGGAATATAGTGTATCCTTCCAAACAGCTGCAATAAATGACTTTAACTGACCTTACCACAAGAACTAAGAGATGTTTATAAGTGATGCACACATTAACCACCCTGATTCTATCATCATAAAATATATAAATATACTGAAATACATGTTATCTTTTGTAAACACATATAAATATTTGACAATCAAAAAGGAAACCTAGTCTTACTCATTTGGAAATTACATAAAGAATAAGCAGGATTCAGAATAAAAACAACAACAACAACAACAAAACCCATTAAATCAGCAAAGTCAGAAAATGAACAAAATGTATAAAACAAAATGAGGGTAAGAATTTGCCTCCATAAAGCAAATCTGCCTCAGCAGGCAGCCTCTGACTGGGTCCCGATCAACCTGGGCTGCAGCAGAGGCTTCAGGGAGTGAGCAGCACCCCTTCCTTTGTGAAAGGCCGGGGTGTGGGATTCCTGAGGATGGCATATGTGCACATGCCTAATCTGTTTTCCTTGATGGAACCAAATTTCTTAAGAAGGCAAAGAAAACCAAAGGAAGGTGACAGTCGGTGCCTTGTGGCTTCTGGAGCCCCTGATGACTGAGCTCCACAGTTCTCTGTAGGTCATTTATCTAACGGTTCCTTTCACTGCAGGCTTCTGTTTGTAAATTTTCTTAGGGTCCCCTTGATTTGATATGTTTACTCAATCTGTAGGTGTAGTCTTCTGGGGCATATCTCAGAATAGCCCTTTTCTTTTCCATAAAGCAATGTTCGATCAACAGTTTCCTTATGCCTCTCAGGAATGTTAGAACACTCAACACTTGGTGAGAAGGCAAAGAGCAAAGCCATGGTGTGCTGTAATGAAAATACTCTTTCATCTGGGGAGCCACAGGTATGAAGTGTCTGATGGGGCTTGGGTTCATTACCAATGACTAATGTGCCCTCTAAAACAATCCATTTTTCAATACCAGCAGGGAGAAAATAAAATACACATGATATGTGACGTAAAAAGGAAATAGTTTTTCCTAATTCCGTCACTCCCTGTTTTTACCTCTAGCCTTTTTCTTTAATGTAGAAATACTGTCTCAATGGCTTACCAACTTTGGCCCTTTCTTTGTCTATTTTGCACACTTTGCAGACAGGACCTTGTGATGAACTAGACCCACTATAAAGCTGACCCTCACATAAGATATAATGCTACTCTTTATCTTAGCAGATGCATGAAAAGAAGATAATATGTGTGCATGTGGTGAAGATTTTCTTGTATTCAGTAAATGATCTTACTAAAGTTGGAAACTCTGGGCTCTGAGCTCTTGAAGCATTTCTTAAAGACCACCAAGCAAAGGAATTGGGAGAAATAACTCAGTAATGTGTGCACCACACAAGCATGAGGGCCTGAGTTACAACCCCATTGTCCAATTAAAACCTCAGGCTTTGTGATACATTCTTGTCATCTTAGGAAAGAAGAGACAGGAAAATTCCTAGAGTTTGCTGGCCAGACAGCTTAGTCTGAATAGTAAGCTGCCAGTGCCAGTAAGCAACCCTCTCTCAAGCACCAAGGCGAATGACATTAAAGTGATGTGTACCCTCCCATGCATACGCTTCTACACACACACACACACACACACACACACACACACACACACACACATGATCTATTTGGGAGAAATTTAGGCTGTGAATGTTAACTAGATGTTTTGGTTCACATGTTTTTGTCTGTGTTTCATATTTTGATAAGCTTTCTGGTCACAATAGTATATCCAAAATTGTTTCCTACTATACCCGGAGCTGTATAGGAATAATTATGTCGTCACCAGGGGCCCAGCTTCCTGGTGCTTCTGGGCTCTTAAGAGGTATGCTGCTAAGTTCTTGGCAGAGTCTATCCTTGGTTTCTATAGAGTTTCCTATTTCACCAGTGCTTAAGTTTAACACTTCCTACTGTTTATTTGCTGGTGTGTGCTCACTGGAACTCCTTCCACTATACTCCAAGAGTGACAAAGGAAGGGAGTTCTTAAAGAGTCCATTAATTCTGTGTGGGCACACCGCACGGAGCTTTTCACTAGCAGCCCCGAGCCTTGCTTCCCACAGCTCCCTTTCTTCAGTGAAGGCCAGCAACAGGCAACCTCCTTACATTCTTCAGCTGGCCTTCTTCAAGGACTTGAGGAGCCTAGTTCCCTGAGGTGTTGAAAAGATATTGTCTCTTTCTCACACAGCAGAGCCTTCCTACTGCCCTTCTTTACCTGGGGGATTAGTTTTCAAGTAGCTAATCCAAGGCTGTGACTACGAGTGTGGTTCTTCCCTCGAGAGCTACAAAAGCTCTTAATATGCCTCAAGGAGTCTGATGTGGAGGGCTGATGGGGATTTTTCTTAGAAAGGGCTGTTTGCCTCTGTGTGCCCTTAGAGAGCAACCAGGTTGCCCCTGGCATATAGAATACGCAAGAGTCTGGTTGTATTTAAATGCATGCCCAGCTGAACCCTGATCAGTAACTTCTTTCTGTTTCCCCAGTGCACCCTTCTTGGGATTCAGGAAGGCACTTTTTGTTTATGCTCAGAGCAGATTACTAACTCTACTAACCTTGGGTTTTAGGTTTAACAGGTAGGGCCCAAGGTACTGCTAAGTCCCTTGGTTTCTCTTGAGAGCACCTTGTACTTTTAGTAGCACAATGGTAGCTGTCTGTCCTGTACAACTTCAAGGGCACTTCATACAGGTCCTAATCATGGTTGAGCTAAGTGTGGCCAAATGAAGGATTTTACCACTTGGAACAAATGCACATATGAGTCCCCCACAGACATATCCAGAGATGGAGTTTTTCCTTGGTGACTGAAATCCACTCAAGATTAAGCATTATAGTAGGTTTCTGCCATTTCAGGAATGAATAACTGCAGAGAAATAGGTGGACGGACAGACAGGAATCAAGTCACCTGCTTCTCTGGAGCCCATTTCTTAGGGTAACTAAAACAAACATTTAGAGCCAGAATGTCCATGGATTCTTTGTAAGTTGCTTGTTAATAATATCAGCCTTTAATTGTTCACTGAATTCTAGCTCAATATTTTTATCCATTCAAACAGTGCGATACATTAACACTACTCATCCACCCACCAATTTATTTGCTGATTCATCCAAAACATATTTAATGGATGCCATATGTGACCAGGACAATAAAGCACAGTCCTAGACCTCAAGGAGCTGCAGCGAGTCAGAGAGACAGGTAGGGAAATCATTGCAGACCCACTGGATAAATGCTGGAATGGAGGCAGGCTTATTTATAAACCATGAAAGATCAAGTCCAGCAAGGGAATTAAGGGCTTGTCTAAGCCAGGCTCCTAAATATCAGTAGGCTCAGTCATGTCATATATTTCATGGCTTGGATTGACATGTCGAAATCTGGAAACAACTATGCTGATTTAGCAAGCACTGCAGAGTTTGTAAATAAAGTCCATGGCTCTCTGTGATTTCTCCAAGTTTCTGAGTGGTAGCCTTTTGGGGTGGAACCTCTACCTGAAGCAGATGACTGCTGACGGCTTTGACTTCTCAATAATCTCAGCCCTTCTTTTTGAGCCCAGGAAACAATAACAAACATGATATTAGTACAGAACAGCTTCATCTTGAGCAGAAATGAAATTACAAATGAAATACCTTTCATGTTCATGTAACTCGACCATTCTTAATACCCCTGTAAGTTCAATGTGCAAATATGGAAAAGAAACACATGGCTAACAACACTAGATATCAGATGTTCAGATTCTGATTAAAACATGTTCTTAGGACAGGTATGGAGAGGTTTGGCGATTTATGGAAAATCGCAAGGTCTTTGTCTTAGCCTGCTCTCTGCTGTGAGCAATGAGGCTAGACTTTGTTCTCAGATATAGATGCACCGTGGGCACTTTGTAGAATGTGCCAGGTCTTGCTGATGTGAAGAAGGATTATGATCCTGACGATCAACCCCCACCTTAGTGCCTAGAAAAGTTGGCACCCTTACGGAGATGAACGTAAGCAATGAAAAAGAGACTGTTTTATTCTGTGATATCTTTCCCTAAGTAGCTAAGGAAAAGCGGCACTTGTGAACTGTGATGTGCACTTTGGGAATTTTGTAGACACATGCAAAATAGAGTACTTCGTTGTGTTTTCCTGGCTTAACTGGCTGAGCAGTGCAATTTTAACTTACTCTGAAGTCGAACTCATGACTTGGACTTGAGAAATTGGTTTCTTGGAAAAATTACAAATAACAGCACGTTAAAAAAAAAGTACTCTCTAATTTCTAACATGATCTATGAGTCTTATATCATCCAAGGAGATTCGCCTTATTGTTGGCAGTGGATAGATCATGTTCATAATTAAAAGCAAACTAAGTAGGAAGAACAACCCAATGTTCCAAAATGACTTTTCAAATGAAGTATGCTTAGATTTTACCAGTAAATTATGTATGCAACTACATATACTTATCAAATAATAAAGTATGAGATAGTGCTGGCTAGTCCTGATTGTCAACTTGACACACTTGGGGTGAAAGAATCTTGCTTCTGTCATGTTGACCTGTAGGTATGTCTGTGGGACAGATTCTTGAATGCTATAGAAGCATCCAGTTCACAGTGTAACACCATGCCACCTCATCTGTACGAGAAGGCTAGCCCAGCACCCTTCAGGGAGAGAAAGCTAGTAAGCACCGTGCCTACTTGCCTACATGGTCTTTGTTCTGTTTCTGTGCTGACAACCTTAAGCTACGGACTACAAGGTCAAATAAACACTTTCCTACCTCCCACACAATCTTCATTATTTGCCTGACCTGTTGATGTCCATCAAACCAAAACATAAAGATACTGTCTTTTGCCTTGATGTTTTTCCTAAATCTGAACATCCAGAACCAATAAGCCTAAAATTAAACTACCACGTGTTCTTTGCTGTGAAATTGTATCTTAGAATTAAAACTTTTTCTTATACTTACTACATATTTACATATCTCCATTTTGAGTTACTGTGAGGCATATAGAATAATTCCTTCCTTCTCATGTCCAAATACAAGAACCAGAGAGTACCTTTTAAGCTCTTTATCTGACAATAGTCATGAAAAGTAATTCTGAAAGTTAGGGAGCGGGATTGGGAAGCTAGATGACTATGCTATCTTTTTAAAGATAGTTAAGTGTAAAGAACTACATTTATTAACTATATTTTGAAAGCTCTTAAACATTCCCTTTTTGAAGGTGTTGAGTGTCTGAAGGTGCAGAGTTGATCAACCATGAAATGGAGACTTAATGTCAACTTGCAAAGAATTAGTATAATAATATCCATGCCCTAAGGGGAAAGCACTCAGCCCGGCGCTGGCTCTTTCATCCTTGCTTGCACCACAATCATATTTCTTTCTTAGTATTTCCTCTTTGCATTGTGGGGCTGCTGACATTGACAGATAGCAGGGGAGAAACTGAATTCTAAAACAAGAAAAGAAGAGGAAACATGTTCTGTACTGTTGGCTCAAAAATATCGTGTGTGTAAAGCTCTCTGGGAGCCTGCTCCTCACCTTTCTTCTTGAGCTGTAGCTGCTGACAGCAGGCACCACTGAGCTATAATTTGGTCACATGTGGCTCATGTAAATTGTGATAAACAGGGAGCCTATAATATTTGTTTTAGAGATTCATTCAGTGAGGTAAGCATTCTTGACTTGTGTATACATGCTGTGAATGGAAGGCTGCAGATGTATGCCCACTATTAACATAGCTGTATGATTTCTGCTCCACACAGGTGTGGGGCATTGAAACCCTTTGAAGAAGTGTGCTGCTAATAGGCCATATATAATTGCGAAGAAGTCTTCAATGGAAGCCCCTCATGAGATAAATGGACAGTCTGTAAGTAAACAGAATGTCAGTCTTAAGCAAAGAGTTATGGCTTTTAAAATTTTAATGACTATTTTTGTTGTAATCTGAGTGTCTGGAAATCTCTCAGTCTCTGTACCAATTTTTAATGATTTTGAACCTTATGAATTAAGTAGTGCACCATTTCATCAGCCTAACCCAATTTATGTCTTTTCTTAGAGGTATCAGCTATCAAAAGTCAAGTCAGAGAAAAAGCCAACCTTTAGGATTATGTAATTACAGCAATATGTACAGCATAATTTTAATGCTTATTACATTTTCCCTTGCCTCAGGGAAAGCATATTGTCTCACAAAACTTAAAATTAATTCCTGTTTTAGATCACTTTATACTTATTTTCTTTATAGTATATAAGATGTGTATTTAAAATGTATGTTTGATATGGAAGTTACACAGTCTAACCAACTCCCAAATGGATTTCAAATAAAGGAACCCCGGGTTACACTTAGCTTATCTTGTAAGCAAAGAAATGTTTCAGACATGTTACTCTATCTCTACAAGAAACTTTAGTGAGGTTTCTCAATGACTTTCTCATTGGAAGTCATCGTACCCAGCTTCTGAGTTGTTTCAGTGGGTTAAAGTTGCTTCCTTAGAAAATTTCTCTAGCAGTATTTTGGGTTAGGATACAGGACTTTGCATTTAGGTGCCCTGCTCAAATCAAAGGCTTTCAGGTTTCACTGCCTGGCTTTGTACACAATGGAATTATCACAAACCTAGAGTGTGATCTTTAGTAATGCTGTTGTGGTTCCTGTAAGTGTGTGTTTTACAAGCCCTTTTGGTGTTATGCAATAAGCTCTGACTGCTAATGGACACGGATTTTAATAACCAATGGTCAAGTGCTATCACGTCAGCTTTAGTTGTACTGTATGCAATTACAGAGTAGACTTTATGGATCCTGTAAGTCTTCTCTGAGGTAATTCAGACAAAGCACTTCAGGACCACTTTGTAAGATGTAGCTTTTGCCCTAAGCAGGAAACAGGCATCAGCAATCTATTTAGTTATTTATTTCATTTAAACTCCTACTAGGAATCAGTGCTGTTTCATTTTATTATATGAAAGTGCTTGCATAATTTACATAGTATCAAGGAAAAATAAAATCACCAGCAGCTCAATGCTAACGTTAAATTTAATGTTAAGGCTGACATGTCGGGGAGTCTGGCAAGTCTAACAACCTTTGTAGAGATGTGTGCTTGGTGACTACACTTTGTATTTTGCCATTCCTAATTTAAGAATAAAGAAATTACGATTTAAAATTAAAATAATTACTATGTAAAAAAGCATAAGGGTTCAGAGGTATGCATTGGCTTTCAACAAAAATAGCATGTTGTCTAAATTTTGAATGTGTATGTTCATGGTACTGTGCTACATAAGGACATTCCATACAACTACATATTATACAACAAATATATTGGCCCCTGTATACTTAACCTTCTTTTCTCCCTCCTCTTGTTTGTCCCCTTCAGAGCAAAATAACATGTCTAGTGGGCAATGTAATTACATGTTATTTTGTTCTTTCTCTCCAACTCCTCCCACTCCCCGAACACGAAGCAGTTTTGCTTTTGACCAGCAGTTGACTAATACAGAGGCGCAAAAGTAGACAGGGCCACTTATCAAAGACAATTGCCATGTGGTATTGATTGGAGAGGTCTTTCCTGGCAATTTGGCTCCTGTGTGCTCAATCAGGAATGAGCATCTTTTCTTCAGAGGCTCCTGTGTAGGGGCTTCGGGTGGGCTGCCTTCTTTCTGCTCTCAGGCTCCCTTTCCCTTAAATAAACAGCTTTAGGATGGAAAGAAGAACCAGAGCTTGGCTGAAAGTGTTGGCATTACTTAAAACAAAAGAGTAGATGGAGCTTCGTAACAGTAACGAGTGTTCACCCCTGCAGGCAGGGAGCCAGTAACGAGTGTTCTCCCCTGCAAGCAGGGAACCAGTAACGAGAGTGTTCACCCCTGCAAGCAGGGAACCTGTAACGAGAGTGTTCACCCCTGCAAGCAGGGAACCAGTAACGAGAGTGTTCACCCCTGCAAGCAGGGAACCAGTAACGAGAGTGTTCACCCCTGCAAGCAGGGAACCAGTAACGAGAGTGTTCACCCCTGCAGACATGGAACCAGTAACGAGAGTGTTCACCCCTGCAGACATGGAACCAGTAACGAGAGTGTTCATCCCTGCAATCAGGGAACCAGTAACGAGAGTGTTCACCCCTGCAAGCAGGGAACCAGTAACGAGAATGTACATACTTGCAAGCAGGAAACTAGTAACGAGAGTGTTCACCCCTGCAAACAGGGAATCAGTAATGAGAGTGTTCACCCCTGCAAGCAGGGAACTAGTAACAAGAGTGTTCACCCCTGTGGAGAGGGAACCAATAAGGAGAGTGTACATACTTGCAAGCAGGGTTGAAATCTCCCTTCCTCCTCTTTCTTATTGCAAGCCAACTGTATTTGAAACAAATAACAAAGCATACTGTACCCCTGTACATGTGCTGTGGACATGTATCTCTTGTTCCATGTGCTGACAGAGACAATCTTCACAGCCAGGTCATGACAAATGAGCAGATCCATATGGCTGTCACCCTGTCACTAAGCACATCCCCCCTCTCCTTGACAACCTTCTGTTCCTGTTTTGTTCAATATGCTCCAGTGACCCCACAGATACACATTGTTCATGGGGTTTCCCTTCCAATCAAGTCTGCCTGTTGCTTCAAAAACTCATGTATTTTGTGTCCTTCCTTCCACCAAGTACCTTGTTTCTGTTTTCCTTTACCATTGTACCTGCAAGATTCCTCAAGGGGGTGTCGTTAGTGGGCAGATTGTCCTTTTTACCTATGGGTAGAGTACACTGCATATATATCTTTTGAAAAACATTAAATATATTTATAAAGTATTTCTTTGAGAAATTTAATTGTAGCAGTAAAACCAAGAGAATGAAAAGTACACCATATGACTGATCCTCTTTGTAGCATTATTGCTATGCAGCTGTCTTCCACTCGTAGCCCTTTGCTCCCAGGATTATCTCACTAGTGGGCTCTTTAGAGGTGTACTTATTGTTTCTAGAATGATTCTTTCCTTGCTTCCTAGATATTTTCATGAAAGGAATCAGACCATTGGCTTTTCTCATTATATACTTTTTAAAGGAAGCCTTTTGAATGGATTTATATACACAGCTAGGCATCAAAGCATATGCATCATGCTCAGCACATCCAGTTATCACTCACTATAAGGTGGTGAAGGAAGTCCTGTGACTCAGCACATCTAGTTATCACTCACTATAAGCTGGTGAAGTCCTGTGACTCAGCACATCCAGTTATCACTCACTAGAAGCTGGTGAAGTCCTGTGACTCAGCACATCTAGTTATCACTCACTAGAAGCTGGTGAAGTCCTGTGACTCAGCACATCCAGTTATCACTCACTAGAAGCTGGTGAAGTCCTGTGACTCAGCAATCCAGTTATCACTCACTAGAAGCTGGTGAATCTCCTGTGACTCATATCACCTTGGTTCTTTGTCTGTGGGTACAGAACTGTAATGAGGAGGGAAAGGATGGTGGCACTCTGTGTGTCTCCCAATTAATCCAGAGAACTGTGCTGGGCATTGAGTGGACAGAAGTGCAACCACAATCGCTAGTCTTTTAACACCCCCCACCCCCAACGGCTAGAAAGCTCAGCCAGTCCCTCTGGACTGAGAGATGTGTCCTTGTCATTTTTGGTGGGTATGATGATTGTGTTTGAGATGATTCTAAACCACCAGTGCCTACACCACTGAAGAAAATCTCTCTGCCTGCCCTAACAACCATGACTGCCTATAGATCCACTGGTTCTGATAGGGCGTCCCTCATGAGTCCCTCCCACCTCTATGGTCTGGTGAGTCGTTTCACAGCACTCCACCCCTTCCTCGGCCTGGAGGGAGGTTTCTCAGCCGCTGTATGACACCAAGTGCTAGTATCTCTTTCTCTTTTTTCTTAGTTCAAATCATAGGTTTGCAGTTCAAATGGAATCATGATTCAAAAAGTGTTTTGAAAAATTTTAAATATGTAACATAATTTGAGTGTACTTTTTACTGGCAACATCTCTAGAAAGGGCTGGAGTGGTGCCTCAATAGCTAGGAGCAATGGCTGCTGCTGAGCTTTGAATCCAAGGACCCACATGGCAGCTCACAAACATCTATGACTCCACTCCCAGGATCCCAATGTCCTATCTTCTTCTGGCCTCCATGTGTACCAGCCAAGCACACGATGCAAAGACATACATGTAAACAAAAATACTCACATTATTAAAGTGAAATAAATTTTAAAATTTTAAATTTCTAGAGAAATATAAGCCAGCATAAGATATCATAGCATATGTGTTGGTAGCTGACAAGGAGGGTTAAACTGAGGCATTTCATTACAAAATTCAGGTAACTTTCTCTAATCTAGAAAGTTTCAGAGGATTATCTTCTAGATCTCTTAAGAATAATGGTACTTTTAGGATTCTATTATAATTCTTGAAACTCAAACTTGGCTCCTTTAAGTTAAGGTAAATTTGCATTGCTAATGACAGTTTTTATTTGGTTATTAAATTTCTCAGTTAAAAAAATAATTAAATAGAACATGCATATATCTTATTTTTGTATTGGGAGATTCTAGAAATAAAAGGTAATTTTGAAATAAAATGGAAAAATTCAATAATAATATTATTAATAGAAACAAGCCTAGCCTATAATTGCTTTCACTAGAAGTTATAATATAAATACCATCTACATTAAAAGCCAAACTAGGGGGGCTGGAGAGATTACTCAGTGGTTTAGAACACTGAGTGCTCTTATAGAGGTGCTGCGTTCAATTCCCAGCAACCACATGTTGGTTCACAACCATCTCTAATGGGATCCAATACCCTCTTCTGGTGTCTCTGAAGAGAGACAGTGTACTCATAATTAATAATAATAATAAAAACAGGCAAACTCTGCAGTTATGGCTATGACACGGGTTTTATTTGAACTTAGGCCATTGTGGCTACATTATGAGAGCCCAGACTGGTAGATAGTCATCGTTGGACTAGCTGGGCATAAGCCTGTGAGCCACTCTAATAAATCATGTATATATACATATCCATATGTGTGTGTGTGTCTGTATGTGTGTCTCTGTGTGTGTGTGTGTGTGTGTGTGTGTGTGTGTGTGTGTGTGTGTATGTGTATATATATTGTATTAGTTCTATCCCTCTAGAAAACCCTGACAAATACAGGCTATTAGCCCTTGATGTGTGTCTTCATGGAAAAATCTAATAATGAACACATGTAACTGTTTTCTAGCACTTAAGGGATTTTCTATAACCATTAGCTGTAGGCTATTGCTTTAGCACCCTGGATTTCTTCTTTCCCTCTGTCCGTCTGAGAGTGTAAGAGTGTATGCTTTTAGCACCAGCTAGTCTGGTCTGAAACTGAGGTTACACTGATCCAGACACACTGAGTGCTTCTAAACAAATGTCAACTTGAACATAGGAAGGTAGGACGTGTAAAGACAACAAGGATTATTAACTGTGCACCAGGATTGGAAACTTAGCTCAGGAGGCAAGCACAAAGTATTGGTTCGTTCCCTTATATTGAGATGAAGAATGGATTTAACTGAGTAGTGTGTAAAGGATTTACTTACGGAATATTTCAATAAATAACTTCAAGAACTCTATCTCTGAGCTTCCATTTTGTTTTTAGAAAAATATCTTCTTAAGATATATATTACTGGGTCCATGCAATAAAGAAATGAAATTGTATATGTCAAAGCACTCTATAAGTTGCAGTGATATAGGCAAGACCCAGAGTTCACTCACCCTTGAGGCACCTTTCCTGTGGGACAGACCTGCTCAGTTTTCCTTCTGCTCTCAGTCAGATTTCTAAGTATCCCTAAGCCATAGTTCTTTCTCATTTGCAAAGTGGGGAATAATACTGTGTGAATAGAAATATTACAACCTAGGAACAGTGTGAGGAGAGGAAGCTGAGTCTCCAGCCAGACTAGTGAGCACACACTCAGAGCTGGCCTGCTCACAAGCTGCTCAACCCCAAAGGAGTGAATTCCCTCTGCTGGGCCAATTCCCATGTCTGACAATGAACTGAGAAGACTAATGGGAGTTCTATGTGTGACTGCTAAGATCACATAGACTTCATGGCCTCTTGGTATTTTCTGTTGTTATTAATACTATCCCAGATGTTCAGTAAGAACTTAATAATATTTCTTACTTATTTAAAGCGTATTTGACTATGGGAGGAATAAGTTACCATCTCTTAACTGAAGTACAATAGACACTTATTCCCAGGGTTATGCTGAATTTATAACTTGGGAGTTCAGATTATGCTGGAAGGAATGAGGGGAAATTTTTCATGTGAGCAGGTCAGTATAGTTAGACACATTAAGAAAGTATGTCCTCAGAGCTTAGAAGCTCGAGATGACTGAGCAAAGCTCACATTGGGTACCAGATTGTAATAGCAGTTGAATGATTTTAGGTAAAAGCTAAAACCCAGACAGGAAAGTTACTCCAGCAGGGCAGGACAGTGACATGTTTCTCTTTCCAGGTCCAAGCACAATGACAAGCCATTCATGGGCACTCAGTAAACATTTGTTTATCTGAGCTGGCCAACATTTTGTGTTCTGGTGTAGCTCTGTTCATCTACATGCTCTACATAAATGGAGTGTGACAGAGATGGAAATTGTTTGTGACTGATGTTAGAAAGAAATGAAAGGGAGAGGTCAGCTGTCCCTTAGACTCTTCTGGTCAGCAGCAGTGATGCATGCGAGGCTGTCTTTCTAAGTAAACACACAGATCTTGAGACTTGATTTATTTTTTTTAAATAGTGGGATCTAGGGTGATCAGTATAAAATAAAAAATACCCCAGCCAGACCTGATGACATACACCTGTAATCTCGGCTTTCATGTGGTAAGGCATAAGGATTACAGCACTGGAGCCAGCCTGAACTTCATCCTGAGCCCTTTACAACAAAGTCCAAAGCCAAAAGAATAAAAGCAAAGAATTGGAGCACAGCTTTGCTGCCATTAGAGGTGATGATGACTGCCATCACTGTGTGATCCACCAGTCACCAGTGCTAACCCCGGAAGCTGTGGCATAAAAGCCACGTGGTTGGTTCCATAGAGGAGAGTCCCAAGATTGTATGCAGACACAGTAAGAAGTTCTAGGATGTCCCCCTCTCCAAGCAGGTACTGGTGAGTGGCTCTGCAATTGCTCTATTATTCCTCCCAAGATTTCTCTAGGCTTCTCCTCGGGCTAGCCTGTTACCTTGGTGCTGACTTCATCAGGCTAGCCTGTTACTTTGGCGCTGACGTCCCTTCTTTCTCTTGCCGGCCTGCATGCATGCTCCTCATTTTTTACCTTGGGAGTTGGGAGCCGATGGCTTCTGATTAGAACTGTCATTCTTTGGGTGTCTACATTGAACTGAGTAGTTGCTATCCACAAACAGTTCAGTGAATCTGTGTGTCATCAAGGAGTGGACATCGGGCATCAGCACGAGCTTTAGTGTTTCCCCACAGCTCCAGGAGTGCATGTGAGCCCCACTGAGATGAATCTCTATGTTGTAGATTCTGCTTTGCTTTCCTTCACACACACACACACACACACACACACACACACACACACACACACACACACCTCTGCATCTCTCAGTCAATATATTATTGTTCCCGGAGCATCTACCTTTGCATCAGCACTAATGTATGATGGTGGTAAGTGTATCCACATTGTAGGCTGTCAGGACTTTATCTGTGATACCCTATGCACTGTTCCTATAACTAACTTTAGCGGATGTGTAGAATATTATGAAGAAAGACACTTCATCTAGAGCCTGAGACACTTCACTATTCCCTTCTTTAAGAGAGGAAACTTGGGCTGGAGAGATAACTCAACAGTTTAGAACACTGACTGAGTGGTGGCTCATGCCTTTAATCCTAGCACTTGGGAGGCAGAGGCAGGCAGATTTCTGAGTTGGAGGCCAGCCTGGTCTACAAAGTGAGTTCCAGAACAGCCAGGGCTACACAGAGAAACCCTGTCTGGAAAAACAAAACAAAACAAAACAAAACAAAACAAAACAAAACAAAACAAAACAAAACAAAACACTGACTGGTCCTGAGTTCAATTCCTAGCAACCACATGGTGGCTCATAACTATCTGTAATGGGATCTGATGCCCTCTTCTGGTGTGTCTGAAGACAGCAACAATATATCCACATATATATGTGTGTGAGAGAGAGAGAGAGAGAGAGAGAGAGAGAGAGAGAGAGAGGCCTTGTTGACAGAACACCTTGGGAAGGACCCTTTGGACCCATTCCCTGAGTGTGGTGACACATTTCTAAGCAGGAAAAAGGAAGACATAATAACATGCAGATGCTAGATCACACACGTCACTGTGGCTCATTTCATCCTCTGTGAAAGCCAGCTGTGATGAGGAGGGGCACTCAAACCGCTCTATGGTCAGGACTGCAACCTTCTGCAGCAACTATGTAAGGGAGACAACGGAGAACAGTTCCTGGGATGTCTGTAGCTCTAATAAAATGCCATATTATAACAAATGTGTATTTTTAAATGTATGTTTGTCTGTCTACCTATCTACATACACACACACACACACACACACACACACACGGGAGGAAGCTAGAACTTTGGGCAAACTACATTATTGATCTGTATTCTCAACCTAGTGTCTGATAATGGGCTATATTCTGGGAGAATTAGTTACACCGTGATAGACAACTAATGGAGAGAACCTAACAATTTATTTTTCAGATAAAATTAGTAAAATACTTTTTTTTTAAAGAGATGTATTTTATTTTTAATTATGTGCATATACGTGGATATGTGTGCTCATTGTCCTTAGAGACCAGGGGTGTCAGATCCTTTAGAACTGGAGTTCTAAGCAGTCGTGAGCTGCCGGATGTGGGTGCTAGGAACTGAACTCAGGTCTTCTATGAGAGCAGCTCTTAACTGCTGAACTGTCTCTCCAGCTTCAAACTCCAGAATTTTTAATGAAAGAAGTGAAGCTTGATAATAATTATATAAGCAAATTTATATAATTATATATGTGCAGTTCCATAAATGGAATTAGTAGTTATTATAATTCTTTGCATCTATTTTTTCTCTTTTTTGTCAACTGAATAAAATCAAAAGTTAATTTATTTATATTTTCTTCTCTTCCCCCTAAAGAACCCTTTCCCCAAACAATAAGTGCTTTGAACTGCTAATTAGCATAGACTTTTTCTATCCTGTGTTGTCAGTCCTAATTTGAAAGTCTGTTTGCCTTAGATCCTGATCTCTTTAAGGAGCACAGTGGGCTGGAGCAGCCCCTGCCTCTGGAGCTGAGGCTCCTGTTTTGCGCTCTTATAGACTGACAAAATGTTTTGGTTGAATGAGTGAATGAATGAATACAATTGCCTAGAGTGAAGGTTTTGTAAACATAGAGAAATCTTCACAGGCTCTGGTTTGGCAGCAGTCATTCTTCCTGGCTCCAGGGAGTCAGGCACCCTTGGAAATAGACCAGAATCTAGTGCGGAGCTGCCTGGTGCTGCCTTGGTTCAGGAAGGTGGAGGTGCTCTTGATCCGACAACTGCCACTGCTAGGAAAAGAAGCAAATGATTGGAATTTCAACACTCCCAACATTTCTGGGAAGAAGTCTCATGAACTGGAATTCCCACACTTGTGGCAAGTTGATCAGAGAGGATGGCAAGAATTTTACATATATGCCTTTATAAAAGTAGGCCTATAAGAAAATTAATATTAGAGATGAATTCAACCTGAGTTAGTGAAAATAAGTGGAAAAAATCAGTTAATTATTACAAATCAAAGATCTTAATCATATTTTCCCCTTAAATAAGCTATATTTATTGAAGTACTCTTTCCAGGGTATCCTTAAGTTAAACTAGATGACCATAATTCAAAAGAATTTTTTATTTTTAGTTTTTTGTGGTTTTTTTTCTCTTGCTTTATTGACAGCTTCTCAAGTAGCCCAGGCTGACCTCAAACTCATTATGTAGCCAAAGTCTTGAACTCCTGTTCTATCTTTCTCAGCCCTCCTACCCTCTAAGCCCCAGTGCTGGCGTTCCATGCATGTGGTGTCATAGCAACCTCAAAGGCATTCTCAATATTTTCACAAGAGTTCTTTCAATTTCAAACAAGATACAGCAGGCATTCAGCTTTAAAAATATACTGGTCCATGTAACTCTGTACATTTGCTCCCATCCCATATTAAAGCAATGCCTGACCTTGGCTTCTTAGTCGGTATGAGTAAGAGGATACCTATTTGAAGGTATTGGAGGAGCCTGCTTGGGTAGAAAGGTGATGAAGGTGGGTTCTGGAAGTTCCAATGGAGTTGCAGCCTAGCTGTGTGCCAACCTCTGCTCATCCCTGAAGCAACATCTTTACCTCTAAAATAGGGATACTGTGTAATCTCCACCCAATTCTATACAGAATTGTTCTGAGGGGCCCACCAATACTAAAACCTTCTGGTTTTGGCTCAAAGATATTGAATATTTTATTAATTTCAGTAGTTGTCTACTGCTGTGTAACAAATGACTCCAAAGTTGGACTTTAACAGATTCTAGAGCATGGACTACAGCTCAGTTACACAGCCTGGGCTTAGTCTAGTCTTCTTCAGGGTTACAAGGATTTGTAAATATGTATGCTGAACATCCTGTATACTTTGAATCATCTTGAAGAGCCTGGCATAGCCATGGATGTAGTCCCAAACTACTTGGAGGCTGAGGTGAAAGGATTCACTTGAGCCCATGAGCTCAAGAGCAGCTTGAACACTGTATCAAGACTTTGTTCCAAACATTAATTAATTTAACAATTTTTAGACTTTTATGATAGCAAGGAGAATGAGAATTATATGTAAATTTTGTGTTGTTTGAAGAATGGTGACACAGGAGATAGCATCCACATGTTCAGTACAGATGCAGCTGTTTTCTTAAAGAGTTCCTGTTGAACTTTGTTTGAATCCATGGCTACCGCATCTCAGTTGTGAGCATTAGAGGTCCATGTGTGTCTTCACTAAGATGTAGCAGCACACACAGATGTGATAAATAAGCACAGACATCTTTCATGCAGCACAACAAAAATGAATCCCAGGAAGATCTGTGGGCCTCCCAGTTTTCTTTCCATAAAAGAGAAAAGAATTCTCATTACTATTATTTGGTGACTCATTATTAGGCTTTCTTACAGGATCCTGGGTAAGAAATATATTTTCAAATTGCTGATTTAATTTAATTTTTTTCATTTTGAAATCTGGAGTTAATTCAAACTATGAATCAGGATGCTGTCTTAACACAAAATGGTTGCCAATGACAGTTTCAAATGATCATCAGATCTGTTTGTAACATTGAAGGAGGGTTATAATTCTACTAGATCATGAGATGGCACTGGTCTGGTGCACACAGTGTGTGCTGGTGATTTTAAAAGTTGAATTAAGCCAGACATGTTATTGCATGCCTTTAATCCCAGCACTCGGGAAGCAGAGGCAGAGGCAGAGGCAGAGGCAGGCGGATTTCTGAGTTCGAGGCCAGCCTGTTCTACAAAGTGAGTTCCAGGACAGCCAGAGCTATACAGAGAAACCCTGTCTCAAAAAAACAAAAAACAAAAAACAAAACCAAAAACAAAAGAAAGAAAGAAAGAAAGAAAGAAAGAAAGAAAGAAAGAAAGAAAGAAAGAAAGGAAGGAAGGAAGAAAGAAGGTTGTAAACATTTCTGCTATCATGGTTGTTCAGGTTAATGGCCCTTGTTGATACATTCTATAGCAGTGGATTAAATTTTGATATCACTTTGGAAGGCCAGATCTGAAATTCTTATAATAGTCTCAACCCATCTTAAAAGAAAGTCATAAATACTAAAGGAACACATATACACATATTCATACATATGTACATACTCTCACACATATTTGCAAGTTTACAATTCTCTGCTCCACATTTTGTCTCCATATTTCCTCCTGTATTTTGTTCCCCCTTCTAAAAAGCATAGAAGAATCTAAACTTTGGTCTTTCTTCTTCTTGGGTTTCATATGATCTGTGAATTGAATCTTGGTTATTCCTAACTTTTGGGCTAATACCCACTTATTAGTGAATGCATATCCTGTGTGTTCTTTGGTGACTGAGTTACCTCACTCAGGATGATATTTACAAGTTCCATTCATCTGCCTGCAACTTTAATGAATTCATTCTTTTCATAATGGAGTAGTACTCCATTATGTAAATGTACCACCTTTCTGAATCCATTCCTCTGTTGAGGAACATCTGGATTGTTTCCAGGTAAATGCAAGTCATTTCCCCTTAGTTTACTATGGACCCCCTGAGTGAACCACATGGAGCCAGGATTGATGGAAAAAAAAAACAAGAGGAATTTATTGTTCCAGTGCACTGGGGTCGTCCCAGACCCAAAGTAGAGGCAGTGACTCCCAACATCCATTCAGCAAGATTTTATATGGTTTCCAGAGGCAGAATAGAGCATCAGCAACTAGGCACAATATGATTGGCAGAACAGTGCACCCTTTAAACTGATTGGTCTTTAGGGAATGAAGTGACAAGGACTTCCCTTGTCTGAAGGTGAGCAATGGTCAGTCCTACAGAATGTGTCCTCACCCGCAGGTCAGTTCCTGCCATGTGGTCTGAGAAATGTGAATTAGCCTCTCCCTTCTGGAGGGGCAAGTGTTTCATGACCTTCCCAAAGTACCTAAGCTGACCTTTTCATGAGCTTCTGGCTATTATAAGTATGGCTGCTATGAACATGTTGGAGCGCTCCATATTGGAGCTTCTTCTGGGTATATGCCCAGTAGTGGTATAGCCGGATCTTTGGGTAGTACTATTGTCCAATTTTCTGAGGAACTTCCAAATTGATTTCCAAAATGGTTGTACCAGCTTGCAATCCCACCAGCAATGGAGCAATGTTCTTCTTTCTCCACATCCATGCCAGCATCTGCTGTCACCTGAGTTTTTTATCTTAGGCATTCTGACTGGTGTGAGGTGGTATATCAGGTTTGTTTTGACTTGCATTTTCCTGATGACTAAGGATGTTGAACATTTCTTTAGGTGCTTCTTGGCCATTCAATATCTCTCAGTTGAGAATTCTGTTTAACGCTGTTCCCCATTTTTTAATAGAGCTATTTGGTTCTCTGAAGTCTAACTTCTTGAATTCTTTGTATATATTGGATATTAGGTTTCTATCAAATGTAAGATTGGTAAAGATCTTTTCCCAAGCTCTTGGATTCTGTTTTGTCCTATTAACAGTGTCCTTTCCTTACAAAAGGTTTGCAATTTTATGAGGTCCCATTTGTTGATTGTTGATCTTAGAGCATAAGCCATTAGTGTTCTGTTCAGGAATTTATCCCCTGTGCCCATGTGTTTGAGACTTTTCCCACTTTCTCTTCTATTAGGTTCAGTGTATCTGTTTTATTTTTGTTGTTGTTGTTGTTGTTGTTTGTTGTTGTTGATGTTGTTGTTTGGTTGGTTGGTTGGGTTTTTGTTTTGTTTTGTTTTTGTTTTTTGTGTGTGTGCGCGTGGTGGTGGTCCTTGATCCACTTGGACTTGAGCTTTGTACAGGAAGACAGGTCATCCAGAGACTGCCCCACCTGGGAATCCATCCCATATACAGCTACCAAACCCAGATGCTATTGTGGATGCCAGGAAGTGCTTGCTGACAGGAGCCTGATACGGCTGATTCCTGAGAGGCTCTGCCACAGGATAACAAATACAGAGGAGGATGCTCACACCCAACCATTGGACTGAGCACCAGGTCCCTGATGGAGCAGTTGGAGAAGGAACTGTAGGAGCTGAGGGTATTTGCAATCCCATGGAGGGAGCAACAGTGTCAACCAATCAGACCCCCCAGAGTTCCCGGGAACTGGACCACCAACCACAGAGTACACAAGGAGAGACTCATGGCTCCGGCTGCATAAGTGGCAGAGGATGGCCTTGTTGAACATCAGTGGGAGCAGAGGCCCTTGAGCCTGAGGGTATTTGATGCCCCAGTGTAGGGGAATGCCAGGGCAGGAAGACAGGAGTAGGATGGGAGGGTGGGAGAGCTCCCTCATAGAGGCAGGGGGAGGGGGATGGGATAGGTGGTTTCCAGAGGGGAAATCTGGAATGGGGAAAACATTAGAAATGTATATAAAGAAAATATCCAATTTTTTAAAAAAGGAAAAAAAAGAAGTTTACAATTATCTTATTAATTTGTCATTAATTTTAAAATGACAAATAAATTCTCCTACAAAATGACAAAGCAATTAGGTATTAGTTTACTAGAGACATTATTCCAAATCATGTTTTTAAGTGCATACAAAACAAAATGGCATTGACAGTAAGTTCTCCACATATTTCTTATACATCCTTAAGTCATTATTCCAATTGGCTGTCCTTGACTTCTACCCCTTAAAGGAAGACATGGAACTGGTTTCTTGGAGACACTGTTCCAGTCCTTAGGTTGGACCCATTGTGACTAAGAATAAATAACAAGTGTGAGTCACTGAGGTGGATCTGCTCTAACAATGGATGCCATGGATGTTGTGCTAACTCTTTGCTGCCTGGTGACTATCTTCTGGAGACTACTGTGTAGAGAATAAGCTGAGATGGGATTGCCTCTAAAATCTTTCCCAAGGCTGAGATTTCATGACCTCAGGATGTATTGCCTCCTGTTTGAGGAAAGAGAGGACATGAGAAGGTAAGGATCGAGGTGGCTTGTCCATCTCCAAGGAGTGAAAGTGCCCAACACTCTCTGCTGTGGGGTGCACAGAGAGGAGAAAACTCCTCATGTTTTCCAGAAAGGCTCACATAGCACACTTACAAATTAGAAATACTTTAAATATTTCTTACATTCTTTCGAACCCTTGGCCAGCTCTTAAGTATAGTAAAAATCCTTAATTCTTTAAAGGTCTAGAAAAATTAAGTACTGACTTGTGATTAAGTTAAGTAAACTTGGCAGGTTATAAATTAACTTAGGGATAATCCTGCTGCTTTTTGAGCTTCTTTTCCTTTGTTTTCTTGTTTACAGATGCTCAAGTGGATAGCCATGAATCTGATCTTAGAGTGGCAACTCCTCTGTCATTACTTGGTACACAAAGAATAATAATAAAAAATATTTGAAAACATCTGCAGCTTAGGGAGAAAGCAAAACATGGTCTTGCTTGTGAAGTTTGGAATAGTTTCCAGTAGTTTGGAAAGTATTAATCTTTGGTTCTCAAAGCAATTCCTCTACTTTATTTTAATTGGAGAGGGATAAATATATAAATATATTTAGATTCTTTTAGATTTTTGTGGCTTAAAGAAATGTGCTAAGAGATCATCCATGCTCCTTTCTTTAAAAATTTTTATAAGCAAGGGGATTCTTGGTGATGTCTCCAAACCTAACACACTTACCCATGCATTCTACTGTTAGACATTTCTAACAAAAGAAGTTACATCTTGTCTTGAATATATTTTAACTTGATTATTTACATATTCATAGAACATTGTCATTCATGTTCCAACTTCTAACAACCTGCCTGTCTGTACTCTTAGAATTCAGACTTTTATTTTCTTGAGTCAGGCTTTCACTGTGTAACCCTGACTGCCCTGGAACTTGCCACATGGACTAGGCTCAAACTTAGAGAGCTCTCTCTCCCTGCTTCTGCCTCCCAGTGCTGAGATCAAAGGTGTATGCTACAACATCTGGCCAAATTAGATATAACATTATGCTTGGTTTATTGTGATAGAAATTTAATCAATATCAAGGATAAATCTAAGATATAATGAAAGAATTATTTATAATCAGCTAATTTTATAGTTCTCCTTGTTTATAAGTGCTATTACCAACTATTTATACTATGTACATTGGCTTCTATTATTCACCTACACCCATATTTAGGTATAGCACATTCTCTTTGGTCCAATTCTAAGTAGTATTGGCTTAGAGCTCAAAAATAAAATGGATTTTTATATATTCTTGAGGATTTTATATACGCATACACTGTATTTTGATAATAATCATTCTCAATAATTATTTTTAAACAACTAAAATTCATCTGTCGATTTAGTTTTTATTTTATTTATATCCAGGTATGCCTATATGAGTTTCTGTACACTGTATGTGTGCAGATTAGGTGCCTGTAGAGGACAGAGGATATGGGACCCCTGCAGCTGGAGTTACAGGTAGTTGTGAACTGTCTAATGTGGGTACTGGGACCAAGCCTATGTCCTTTCAAAGCAGTGTGCAGCAGTAGCCTTCAAACCACCTTGAAGTCACCCAGCCTGGCAACCAGGGTTGGTTTTCTTCTTAAAGAGTGATTATGCAAATGTATCACTGAAGAAATGGTTATCGTCTTCTGACCAGGTCCAGCCTATGATTAAATATTATTTTTACAACTTTTCAAACAGCTCCATGTTGAGATGCGTGAACTTCTGGAGCCTAGAATATTATTCACAGCTGAGGAGAGGGGTGGAAACCACAGGACCTTCTGTAAGTTTTCGAATGAGCATCCATTAAACATGACTTTACTTACTCACTGCCTTGTGGACTGGCTAATTTTGCAGGCATGTATTATAGAATCTAGACAAACATTCACAGCTTCACTCTATGCTTCTGCCCCTCATTACCTCAGCTGTTAAGCCCTTTGAAAGAATTAGGCCTTTGGCCTGAGAGTTAGCCCCTCTCACCCAGGCTGAACTCTGGCCCCCTGGCTGTGGAGGTGGGAGAGGAAGTATAGCTTCTCTTTCTCAGAGGTGTGGCTCTTCTGTTTACCCTGGAAAGAAAAGACACAAGTATCTCCTAAAGTGGATTAGCCATGGCAAGACAAGATGATAAATTCCTACTATAAACTCTCAAGCAGCTGTGAGTAGGCCATATGTGTGAACTTTCTTACCTTCTTAAAAGTCCTGATAGACTTGTAGCTAAGCCCTTAACAGTCAAAAAACAAACTGCCAATGAAGTTTATTTTCTTTTTTGCTGAGTTTTCTGGACCATTGTTCCGCTTGAGGGGCCCTGTTTGTTAGTTTTGGCTCACAGGCTCCTCTTGCTTTAGAATCTGCTCTCCTCAGGCACCGTTAGTGTGCAGGGTTCAGGGGGCGCCTCACTGAGCAGTCACAGCCCAACTACAGCCTGATGTCCTGCCTGACTTCCTGCCTGGGGTGGAGGAGGGGTGCATGGAGTGGGTTTGTATCTGTAATGTAAATATATAACTGATTTGGGGAAAACTGGGATATTTTTGTTTGTTCTCACACAATGATCCTGCTGGAAGTCTCACTTCAAATCTTCTGTGACTTGTATACTGATCTGATTTTCTGCTTTTATGCCCCCTTATTTCAAAAATTTAAAATATTTAATTCAGCATTAGCTGTGCTAGCAAGCTACACAGCAGAATAAAATCACATTACAAACATCGTAGTATTAGATTTTATCACCATTTATTTCTTCTAGCCTGTCCAGGGATTTCTTCATGTTCAATAGAGCTAATTTGCAGTCAGACACTGAGGTCTTCTAGAAGACCAGCAGGCTCCAGAAACTAATTTATCCAAATAACCGGTCCCTCCTAGGCCAACCAGACAGGGACACCAAAATGGCCTAAGAAGGCTGAACCTGCTTTTGAAGTCAGGGATGTTTTGACTTGAAGCAGGCGGCTGGAATGAAAGGATAATTTTCAATGGCCCAGGGGACTTCCCTCCTCTCTCTCTCTCTCTCTCTCTCTCTCTCTCTCTCTCTCGCTCTTGCTCTCGCTCTCGCTCTTTCTCTCTCCATTTTCAAATATTAGGTAAAACAAAGAGAAATTTCTTGCTTTAATTTACAAAGACTTTGTAATCAGAAAGCCACAGAGACTAAGAAGAAAATTCCACGTACAGAGCAGAAAGTTGTTCAAAGTCAGAGATGCACTCTTGGGAAAGAGCATCTCCTAGATACTCCTAGAGAGTATCTCCTAGAGAGTATCTCCTAGAGAGTCGACGCAGCTAGTCAACATATCTGTGCTTTCTGCACCTATATTAAAATCTAGTTCCTATTATTCATGAAATAAAAATATTAATTACTTTGATTTTGATACCATCTTCAAAACAGTGCTTTATTTTAGTCTTGATTTTATTCAACAAATACGAGGCTATCATATAACTTGTTGCACGTTGACTAGAAAGATTTTCAGGCTATTGTATGTTTAAAGTAAACTGTGATGTGGCTGACACACAGGATGGCCAAGAATGCCACACATTTTTTGAGCATCAACTCAGAAGTGGTCAAAGGCATGTTGAAGACATTTCTTACTTATAGTACAGATGAATATGCATTGTCACAGAAAATTCTTTTCTTTTAAATCACCTTTTTTTTTTTGGTTTTTCGAGTCAGCAGTTTTCAAACTGTGGGCCATGATTCCTTTGGGGGTCCAATGAGCCTTCTACAGGGGTTGCCTAAGACCATCAGAAAACACAGATATTTACATTACAATTCATAATAGTAGCAGAATTGCAGTTATGAAGTAGCAATAAAAATAACTTTATGGTTGGGGTGGTCCCCACAACATGAAAACTGTATTAAATGGTTACAGCATGCAGAAGGTTAAGAACCACTGTTCACATGAAAGAATAGAAGCTGGAGACCAAAGTACCATGCACCAAGGTACAAACAGGAAATTCATCATTGTCTGACGTATTCTGTATCACCTATAGAACAAACATACACATCTTAGGGAGAAAGGGAATTAAGTAATACCGTAATTTAAAGTTCTGAGTTCAAGTATAGGACAACTTAGGTTTTGAACTCAGGCCTTTTCTGGTCATTAAATGAAGTCACCGAAATATCAATTATGTGGCTGGCAAGTGTCCATCTCAAAATTAAGTGTGTAATGAATTAAGCAGAAAGAAAACTATAATCTCTTTTGTTTAAGAGTTTTGTTCTTGACTTTTGATTCTGTTGGTTAGTCCTCTGCCGCTTCTTCGTTGAAGCTGTTGAGCCTTGCTCTCTGTATTTGGTTTTCTGCTTTGTCTGAAGGACTGCCCCTAAAATCCAGATTACATATTAGATATAAGAAACTCCCCTAAGCAGAGCCTTTCTAATGGGAGGGAGTGCTGACATTACACCTAACTTACAGAGAGGAAATGTTATTGTCCCGTCATGTTTAAATGGTCCTCAAGTTTTTCTTTTAGCTCCTGAGAGTAAGAAACATTAACACTTTGACAACGTTGTGCTCAAGCACTGCTGGAAAAAGAAGAAACCAAGAGGTGTAATGAGGGCTGCCGGGCTGCTGAGGCCAGCAGTGTTGACTAATTCAGGAGGGAGGGTGAGTTAAGCTGTTTTTTGGAAACAAGATCTAAGACTGTGTAAGTGTAGGGCAGAGATCTGAGGATCCTGTGGAGCTGGAAAATCTGTGACAGTGGCAGACTTGTTTCTCCACCCAGTTGCTATGGCTGCCACATGACTTAAAGGTCTCTGTGTTAGAAATCTTCCAGCCGAGATGTTGGGGGTGATGCATCCTTTAAGGTGTGGGGTCTGCTGGAAGGAATTTAGGACACTCAGGTACTTGGAAGGCTGTATGGTTGTGAGTAAGCTTGTGAGCAGGTCTCATGATACAGTGGTTGTGACAGTAAGTCAGGTTCCTCATTCTTTCTGGCTTTTAATGTCATTATGCAACTTCCCGTCTTCCATGCCCTCTTGCTATGATGGAACCTGTCTAGTGGTAACTCACTCTAACCATCATAACAAAGAAATAAATGTAAAATAGATATATATGTTCTTTACTTGAAATCAAAATACAGTGAATGTATATTGTTCTTTAAATACCACCTTTTGTTTACACAACTTAAGAAAGGACAGTGAATTAAAGGTATCTGATCTTTTCTTTGAAAATATGTCAAAATATACTATGTGGTTACTGTGTAACGGGAAGTTTAGTGAAGTAGGATACATTTCCCAAATATTTAAAATATTTCTAGGTAGATGGGAAATTCATCTTAATATGTTTAACATAGAATATGACTCCACGAATTTAGGGTTGGCTCCTTTGAATCTCTGGGTTCTTCAGCCACGCAGGTGACTTTTGTCACAGATGAAAGTAGGCTGTGCATCTCTCTCTCTCTCTCTCTCTCTCTCTCTCTCTCTCTCTCTCTCATCCTAAAATGGATTTGATGCAAGTGAATGATGCAGAAGCCAGCATACCATGTGGCCTAAGAGTCATGTTGAGGGTCAAAAGGAAGACATGTAGACCCAGGCAGAGAATGAGACTCTAAAGACTTAGGAACATTTTCAAAGTGGATGAGCCAGAGATGGTACAACCCCTGCAGACAAAGGACAGTCCACTTGGTGTCAGCTCTCTTTGAGGGAGTGTGATGATTAATCTCAATTGTCAACTTTATGGAGTGTAGAAACACCAGGGAAAGGAGTCTATTTGAGCTGGCTCAGACAGGTTATCTCTATGAGGTTAATTGGAGTAGAAAGACCGGCCCTCTCTGACTTACAGCATTCCCAGATAGGGATCCCTTACTATATACAAATATGAGAGTGAGTATAACACATACATATATCTGTTGTGTGCTTCTTGATAATGGCTGTGAGGTAACCTGCTGCCTAAGTCCCTGCTGCCTTGATTTCCCTACTGCGATAAGTGGGCCTATGAGTCAGAACAACTCCTTTCTTCCTTAAGATGCTTTGTCATGGCAACAGGAAAGAAAGCTAAGACAGTGAGTAAACTAATCAATGGAGGGTTCAAAAGATGGGATACCATTGATCTGGGCAGTCTGAGTGGGACAGTGAAGGAGGAAATCAGATTGCTTGTATTGACAAATCTAAAAGAACTAAGACATTGGACACAATCCTGAGATTCAGTGAGGCTCTCTAGAAGTTTGGTGGAGTAAAGACTCAGATTTGAAGGGGCTTGAATGGCTGAATAAAGGTTTATAGAAGAAAAAAAGCCTGTGCAGAAGAAGTCATGGGAAGGTCTTTGCTTTATCCCGGCTCTCTCCCTACCTAATGCCGGTGCATCTTAGGCATCTTCTCTTCAAGAGGCACAGCAGTGGGAAATAGGAGAAGCTCCACGAGTTATTTTTGGCCACACTCCACATATTTACATCTACACAGCAGCAAGCAGGCATTTATGTGTGCTGTGGTTTGAGTCGGGAACTGCCCCCATAGTTCATCTTGTGAATATTCTGTTCTTTAGCTCACAGTGCTGTTTTACAGGGTGTGGAGCCTTTAGGAGGTAGGACCTGACTGTCAGAGTAGATAACTAGGGATAGATTAGAAAGTTATACTTTTCAGTGGATCCAGCCATGCTCTGTTTTATGGAGTTATTATCTAATGATAGATGCCATAAAGCCAGACTCACGTGGAGGTTTACTAAGGGAAGGGGTATATAAAGGCTGCCTCTAGTTGAGGGTGGAGGAAAAAGGAGAGTGGGGAAAGGAGGGACTGCCTTTTATAAGAGGATGTGGTGCATGCACAAGGGGAGGATATGTGGCTTGATTCATGACCATGGGTATGTGTTGCATCTTGTCAGCTAGTGATGACATCTGCTGTTGCTAGGTCCCTAGGGGCAGGCAGTGGAGATACCCACTTGCTAACACCTGGTTCACTGCTGTGTGAGCAAACCTCTGCCATGTGCTCCTCCTCCTGAGAATGGCATCTCTCTGTCATGCCTCCCCTGCTATGGTGGATTGAAATCTCTCTAAAAACATGATCCAAATCAACCTTGCCTGTGTTGTCTGTTAGGAAGGTGATCACAGCAACATAAAAGCAACAAATGGGGTTAGACTTTCTCCTTGACTTTACATCCTCTCCTATAACTAACCACTGCCTATTTTGAATTGAAAGACCAGCTCCCATGTGAAGTCTACCCTGATAATTCCAACTGCTTTGTCTTTGTAGAGCTTAAGAGTTAGGGATTTACGTCTAACTATTTCACATTTCTTGTCTAATGATCTTAAGGGATCACCTTGTTCTGTCTAAGTCATGACTCTCATCTTGTGTGGCTTTTAATAGTGACTCAGTTAACAATGAATGAGCTGAGTGCACTATTTTTAAAAAAGCTAAGTAATCGAAAAGGTACCAAATTCTGTCTTAGTGACTAGAGTTATTGACATTATCATATACATCTGCATGTAACTCTCTAAAGGGCAATTTGATGTTTATATACGGAAGGATAATTATTCTAGTTTGTGAAACTTATGTTTACACATCTGTTAGAGTCTTTTTTATTCAAAGAAGTAATATTTTATTGTGTTCATCCTTACTTGTGAGTAGAAGGAAATTAATACAAGTTTCAGAAGAAAGTCTGAGTTGTAAAATGTCTTGCTGGGGGTATGTACAATGTACAGTGATGGTTTTAACAGAGGCTGTAATGTTAAATGGACTGTAGCTTAGAGCTTTTATTGGTTTCCAGCTCTTATTTCCTCTACAACGGTTGTTTCCATTTAGAATTACATCAGAATCTTCAGAAGCAGGAGAATGCAAACGACTGTACAAATGAAAGGACTGGGTAGGATTAGCAACAGTTCTGCATAGTTTTCCATGTTTCCTATGATTTTTCTTGACAGTACTTGATTTAGCATTTTTGTCCATGACAATATATTGGTGTGCAGTCTATCAGTACCAGAAAACCAGCTCATAGGTAATTAGAGGCTTAGTGTTTTGATGCTCAGGCCTAGCCTGTCCTCTACTGAATTCAAGAGCTCTGTTGTGGCCTGAAAGATTCTGAGCTGTACTTAGCTACAAACTTTTCCACAGCTGTGACTGAATACTTCCCTGCTATTAAGAGAACAGGAAAGAGCTTCTCTTAGCATTGAGAAGTTGGAAGTCAGGATTTGGAGAAGGCTTGCTTGGGGATCATATGACTTTGCTTCCCATTTGGGAATGTCCTTTATCTGGTTTCACCTGAGGAACAAGCTAATAAAACAGAGTTGTGAGAAACGCACAATATAGTGAATGACAACCGTCAGCTATTGAGCCAATGCTAGTGTCTTCTCAGCTCTGTCCGACTGCACACTAAAGTGTGTACCTCAGAGTGCGAGCTTGCTCTGTCCGACTGCACACTAAAGTGTGTACCTCAGGGTGCGAGCTTGCTCTGTCCGACTGCACACTAAAGTGTGTACCTCAGGGTGCGAGCTTGCTCTGCTTGAGCACCAGCTGAGGTTGGCTGCTGGTTTATGCTCAGAGCTCTTGTCCCTTTTCTGTTTCAGCATCACTCTTTCTATTTGTCTTACTACTTGCTTTTGTGTTTTAGTTTGCTTAAGAGACTGTGCTATTTTTATGAA
>LR749599.1:1334994-1414454 GCA_902729485.2 Mus minutoides
ATGCATAATAATTGAATTGTGTCATGTGTTTTAATTAAAATGATCCCTGTTATTTTATTTTAAAAGACAAAAAGCAGTGTTCCTAAAGACTTGTTAAAGTATTATCATAAGTAGCATTCAAGGGCATGAAAGATGGCTCAGTGGTTAAGAGCACAGTTTGTTCTTCCAGGGGAGCTGACTTTAATTCCCAGCATCCTCATGGCAGCTCACAACTATCAAAAACTCCAGTTTCAGAGGTTCTGACACTATCACACAGACATTCACGCAGGCAAAACATCAATGCTCATGAAAATGAAAAAAAGAATCTTAAAAATAGCATAATAGAAAGAAATATTAGAAGGAAAAATTATGCAAACTATCACTCAAAGGGTACTTTTTTAACAAGACATATCCACTTCAGACAGTGTCAGGCTTTCTAATGAGAATCTGAGAAATGAGCCCATTTCTAATTAGCAATAATCGTGCCTCGGATAAACCTCATTGGCTATGATACTGCCACTGCGCAAAGCTAATAAGCCCATTTCTAACGAGTCCTCTTCCCCACTTTGTTTTCCTACAATCTTTTGGCACGAGGTTTAGTAAGATTCTGTTATGAAAATTAGAACTTGTCTTATCGTAGGTTCTAAATAGTCTTTGCTATTTTATTGAACTTAGTTTTGTCACCAGTCTCCTGTTTACTTTGATATTTTAAATAGGCTTTCAAGAAGAACATGTCCTTTGACTTTGTACAAGTTAAAAAGACTGCCTGTTTTTGACATTCTACCCAAAAGGAAGCTTTGAAGGGGGCTAGGTTCCTGATTTTGCTCTTCTCCCTGTAATATTTCTAACATTTTGGGGTCTGCCCTAATGTCACCTGCTAGTTGTCCTCACTATTGTGAGAAATGAGAGCAAAAGAACCTTTCCATCATGCATGCAATTACATTATTTTTAATATTCTTGAGGCTTAGTTACATGTACATACAAATTGAGTTTTCCTTATTCTTAGTTTTCCCTTTGTAGAGAACAGTGTTTTTTTGTTGTTTTGTTTTGTTTTGTTTTGTTTTGTTTTAAGATGTACTTTCTAGGAAATTCTGTCGAAGCTTTGTGAGTTGGTAGACCAAATTTTGATTGGAAAGTTCAAGTGTCAATTGTAAGAGAGATTTTGTTTCATTAAGTTTAACATCTTCTATTTCATTCAGGCAACAAATCCTTTGGATATTAATTTTGCTAAACTTTTTAAATCTGTAATTCATCTATTGTCTATAAAATCTGTTCTCATTTCTCCTGGTTCCTTTCTTCTAACTCATTTGTGCTGTTTCTGTTTAATTGCTAATTTTCTTAATTGTTGCTGCTTTCCTTGTTGCTATCATTTTGTAACATTCCGATTTTCTCCTTCTGTTTCTCTCTAGAATTCTACATGCGCCTTTTTTTGTTAATTTGTTTTGTCTTATATCAGGTTTTTATGTTTTTAGGGAGAGATCATACATACACAGTTTTAAACTGTTTCCCAAGCTTCCTGTATTCCCGATGTCTTCTGTGATGTTTATAGCTCTGGGCATGTTTCTGAAATTCAGCTTTGAACTCTCCTGATCTTAGAAGATATGATCATTCATTCATTCATAAAGCCACTCTGAAGGAGTCCTGAGGAAGCCAGTGATTATTTCTGATAAATTGGCCTTGGCACTGTACAAGATGCAGTTTCTCGCACCGATTCAGAAGGCTTGGAGTTCATAAGGGGCTCTCCAGATGAGAACACTGTCAGGAATGTCATTTGATCATGGTAGCAAGACAGGAACAGCCAGGAAATGTGGCCTGCTCTTTACTACTGGGGACTAATCTTCAGACTGTGTGTGTTCTGGCCACAGTCACCAGGAGAGTAAAGAAAGTCTGGAAAAGGCAGAGCCACCAGGGAAACCCTGCAGTCTCCTTGCTGATTCATGCTCCTCTGCTAGGCTTCCAACCGCCTCCCTTTCCTCCCTCTGCTTTGCTCCTGCCTGGTTAGGAAAGGATGCTCAAAGCTGTTTTCCCTGTACACCATTCGATCCCAAGGACTGAGTTACAACAAACAGTAATAACATACCATCGGGAATGTGTAGACCCCTGAGGTTTACAGGAGATGTGATGGTGTCATGGCAGGCAGGCACCTCTCTTCTTCATGGGAGCCTTTCATTCTAGGCTCACTCCTCTATGCTGTCTACCATCCATGTAGTCGTATACACTTCGCCTCTGTCCAGAAAGCTCTACTCAGCTTAGCTAGCTACATATTATTAGGAAACAGAGTACAGCTATTGAAAGAAGATGTTCAATGTGTAATATGTGTTTCACCTACCTTGCTTAGTGAAGTAGAATAAGGATAAGGAAGCCCACTTCTCTGTGTGGCTCTTGTTTTAGTTTGGGCTGCAGGAATGAAAAACTAAAACCTTAAGGTACAAGCACCTAGAACATGGAAAGTCTCTTTCCATCCTGAGGTTGCATTGTCTAAGGTCACGTGCCAGAAGACACCATTCCCAAAGAGTGGTAAGCTCCTGCTACATCTTCACATGATTCCAAAGATAATTGAGCTACCTTGAGCCCTTTTGTATAAGGGCTCTAAATCCCATTCACAAGCGTTCACCCTTGTGACGAATCATCTCCTGAAAAGTTCCACCCCAATACTATTATAGCGAGGATTAGGTTATAGTATAAACTTGTGGGAACTATAAACCTGCTGGCTATAAGTACCCATAAATGGTGCCCTGTAAAAAGCGCCATTGTCCTCATGAGCTCCATATACTTCCAAAGGTCACTGAAGGCCCGAGGGACAGCACTGACGGAGCATTGGTTTTTGAATAGTTGAGAGCAACAGTCAGAGAAGATGACACAGAAACTGAAGAACAAAAACAGGATGGCACTGAAACTAGCTCATCCTCCTACACAGCTGCTGGAACTGCGAAGAGGAGGCCTCTTGGACCAAAAGCTGTAGTCAAGCATCACTGGAGTTCACATACCCTGCCATCTGTGTGTGATGATATAATTGACAAAACTAGGCAGAGTGCAGCCTTACAATCCTGCATTTATGTTCTGCCATTTTACCTTACCTTAAAGGATGGGGTATACTCATATGTCTATGGTTTGTGTTGAACGGTAACTCTTACTAAGATTTAAAATTAGTATCTTCTCCCTAGACCATATGATATATATATATATATATATATATATATATATATATATATATATATTCATTCTTTTTCATAAAAGACAACATACTATACATATGGATTGATTCTTGGGTTTGCTATATATCAGTGATTATTCTATATTAGTTGATAGAACACTGCTTTCTTCGACAGTTACATAATATTCCACTCAAAGACTCTGCCACCATGATGGGCAAGCCTGTGGATATTCCACCTCTGTTTTGTGTTCATTTAAAAAAAAAAAACTACAGGAGCAATAGCTGCAAGTCAGCAGTCGTGCATATGTACATATGTGTGATAAATGGCCAGAAATCAAATTGTTGGATTGCCTTGGTAGGATGTGACTATTTATATTTCAGCAGCAATACATCAGAGTAACCAAGTAAGGTGTGCCTTAGAACATTTTCAGTCTTTGTCTGAAACTGGAAAAATTGAGCTTTGATGTGCTGTAGTGTGCCTTTCTATAGGTAGGAGAGGAAGTGCACCTAGCACTTATTAGTAAACTCTCTGGAAACACCACTTAGAGTCAGAGACTCCTTACTTACCAGCTTGGCAGCCTTGGGACAATGATTTCATTTTTGGTGCCTCTGAATGCTTGTGTATGTACTTCAGATAATTGGAACTACTACCTAGGCTTTAAGGATTGTATGTAACAAAAAGTTTGTGGAACTCACTAGGAGCATGGGGCAAAGTACATCCATTTATGTTCACGGTTGTTGGTGGAATTTGTGGTGTTTTAAGGCCAGTTGCTCCTTTTCTCTCTCTCATTTTATCATTTGGCTTTTCTCCTATGAGTTTTTTATTAACCCTGATATGTTCATATTAGCCTTGTAATATAATACTGTGTTTTATTGAAAATCATGTGCATTTCTGACCTTTTTAATTAGATATTTTCTTCATTTAAATTTCAAATGCTATCTGCAAAGCCCCCTATACCTTCCCAATGCCCTGCTCCCCAACCCACCCACTCCCACTTCCTGGCCCTGGCCCTGGCTCTGTACTGGGGCATATGATCTTACCGAAACCAAGGGCCTTTCCTCCTACTGATGGCCAACTAGGCCATCCTCTGCTACATATGCAACTAAAGACACAGCTAAAGGAGTACTGGTTAGTTCATATCATTGTTCCTCCTATAGGGTTGAAGACCCCTTCAGCTCCTTGGGTACTTTCTCTAACTCCTTCGTTAGGGGCCCTGTGTTCCATCCAATAGATAACTGTGAGCATCCACTTCTGATTTGCCAGGCATTGGCATAGACTCAAAAGAGAGAGCTATGTCAGGGTCCTGTCAGCAAAATATTTCTGGCATATGCAATAGTGTTTGGGCTTGGTGGTTGTATATAGGATGGGTCCCCAGGTGGAGCCATCTCTGAATGGTATTTCCTTCCTTCTTAGCTCTGAACTTTGTCTCTGTAACTCCATTCGTGGGTATTTTGTTCCCCATTCTAAGAAAGAAATAAGTATCCACACTTTGGTCTTCCTTCTTCTTGAGTTTCATGTGTTTTGCAAATTGTATCTTGGATATTCTAAGTTTCTGGGCTAATATCCACTTATCCATGAGTGCATACCATGTGTGTTCTTTTGTGGTTGGGTTACCTCACTCAGGATGATATCCTCCAAATGCATCCATTTGCCTAAGAATTTCATACCACATTTTCTGTATCCTTCCTCTGTTAAGGGACATCTGGGCTCTTTCAAGCTTCTGCCTATTATAAATAAGGCTGCTATGAACATACTGGACTTATTACCAGTGAGAACATCTTCTAGGTATATGCCCAGGAGAGGTATTGCTGGATTTGCTGGTAGTACTATATCCAATTTTCTGAGGAACCGCCAGACTGATTTCCAGAGTGGTTGTACAAGCTTGCAATCCCACCAAGACTGGAGGAGTGTCCCTCTATCTCCACATCCTCACCAGTGTCGGCTGTCACCTAATTTTTTTATCCTAGCCATTCTTAATGGTATGAGGTGGAATCACAGGATTGTTTTGATTTGCATTTCCCTGATGATTAAGGATGTTGAACATTTTTTCAGGTGCTTCTCAGCCATTCGGTATTCCTCAGTTGAGAATTCTTTTTTTGTTGTTGTTTTTGTTTGTTTGTTTAGCTCAGTACCGCATTCTTCCCCCCCCACCTCGGTCAGGTCAACCCTGCCACGCACACTCCGGTCGGCCCCGCTCACTCTGGTCGGTCTCACTTGCTCAGTCCCTGCTCTCTCTAGTCCAAGGATTCATTTTTATTATTATTCATAACTACACTATAGCTGGCTTCAGATGCACCAGAGAAGGGTGTCAGATCTTATTACATATGGTTGCTGGGATTTGAACTCAGCACCTTCAGAAGAGCAGTCAGGTACTCTTACCCGCTGAGCCATCTCATCAGCCCCAGTACCACTGTACTGGCTAGGTTTGTGTCATCTTGACACAGCTGGAGTTATCACAGAGAAAGGAGTTTCAGTTGGGGAAATGGCTCCATGAGATCTAGCTGTAAGGCATTTTCTCAATTAGTGATAAAGGGCCCTGTAGAGAGCCGCGCCCGAGCCGGTTCTGCTGCCATTCCAAGTTGGCACCAACATTCTGTCACCACCCCCAACCTGGGACAAGCAAACAAGTTCAGTGTGCATGTGCTTGTGACAAAGCCACGTAAGTCACTGCCCATCCCGGGGCATAACTTGAGGTAATGGGCAGTCAGCCAATCCTGACGACACACGTCACACTGAGGTGTATTTAAGCGGAAACCATTTTCAGCTCGCCCTCTTCCTCCACATGGTGTAATAAAGGTATGCTTGTAGAAGGATTCTGGTGGTCAACGTCCATTCTTGCCAGCGAGGTGGTAACGTGGACATTTACAGGGCCCCATGTGGGTGGGACCATCTCTGGGCTGGCAGTCTTGAGTTCTATAAGAGAGTAGGTTGAGCAAGCCAGGAGAAGCAAGCCAGTAAAGAACATCCCTCCATGGCTTTGGCATCAGTTCCTGCTTCCTGACCTGCTTGAGTTCCAGTCCTGTCTTCCTTTGGTGATGAACAGTAGTAAGCCAAATAAACCCTTTCCTCCCCCCCAACTTGCTTCTTGGTCATGATGTCTGTGCAGGAATAGAAACCCTGACTAAAACAAATTGGTACCAGCAGAGTGGGGTATTCCTGTGACAATCTGACCATGTTTGGGGGAGGACTGTGGAAGGACTTTGGAACTTTGGGCCAGAAGATCCATTCTGTGTTAAGAGCTCTGTGGGATGTTGTATAAGAGCTTGGAAGATAATGTTGAGAACAGTGCAGAAGATGGAGGCCTGGCTTGTGAAATTTCAGAAGGAAAATTAAAGACTTTTTTCAGGGCCATCACTAGTTTGATTGTGAAGACTCTGTGGTTCTGGTTAGCTGGGGCTGAAGAGTCAGCTGTGATTAACAAGATACCAGAACTACTAAAGCAAAAACTTTGAATTACTGAGACTATTGATGCTGGTTAGCTGGAGCTAAGAAATTAGCAGTGATTAAGAAGAGACCAGCATCATTGAGGTGACATCTTCTGGGAAGTGTTTTCTGAGAGCACGGAGGCTGTGTTCCAGAGATAGCCATAGTTGTACCTTGTGCTGTGACTGGACTTGGTAATATGTAAGAGTTACCTAGGTGGTACTGGTTTTAGAGGCATGAAAGAGTCATGCAGAGCAGCTGAGGCCATGGAAGGCCATTGGTGAAGGTGCAGCCTCTGTTGCAATTGATGGCCTAGGACTGAAAGGATCATGTAAAGGAGTTGAGGCTCGGCACCATGAAGAGAGCCTATGAGAGGCTAGTGTTGAAGCCTAGTTACAGAAGCATTTTGGAGATGCCAGTACCATGAGATGACCACCAAGAACAACAGCAGCAATGGAGTACAGGCATCTGGAGCCTAGAGGACAACATGTGTGCTACAAAGGGCATGGCTGGAGAAGTGACCCAAGCCCTTGGAGGAGCCCAGAAGATCGTGAGTTGGATCCCAGACATTGGAAGGTTGGAGATTGATTTTTGCTTTTGATTGTGACTGTGCCCTGATATTTTTCCCTCATGAAGGAAGTTTTAAAATGAAGCCCACATTTAAGAGACTTTGAATTTTAAAGTACTTTGAATTTTAAAAGAGACTGGATTTTTTAAAAGGATTGAACTTTTAGTATGTAAAGACTGTGGGACTTTTAAGTTATTTAAGATCTTGGGGATGAGTAAGAACTAAGGGTTGAGGCTTACTAGTGATGTATTTGTGTGTCAAGTTGACAAGGGGTCAATTGTACTGGCTAGGTTTGTGTCAACTTGACACAGCTGGAGTTATCACAGAGAAAGAAGATTCAGTTGGGGAAATGCCTCCATGAGATCTACCTGTAAGGCATTTTCTCATTTAGTGATCAAGGGCCCCTTGTGGGTGGGACCATCTCTGGGCTGGCAGTCTTGAGTTCTATAAGAGAACAGGCTGAGCTAGCCAGGAGAAGCAAGCCAGTAAAGAACTTCCCTCCATGGCTTCTGCATCAGCTCCTGCTTGAGTTCCAGTCCTGACTTTCTTTGGTGATGAACAGCAATGTGGAAGTGTAAACCGAATAAACCCTTTTCTCCCCAACTTGCTTCTTGGTCATGATTTTTGTGCAGGAATAGAAACCCTGACTAAGACAACTGCATTCTTTAATAGGGTCATTTAATTTTCTGGAGTCCAGTTTTTTATATATATTGGATATTAGTCCCCTATCTGATTTAAGATTGGTAAAGATTCTTTCCCAATCTGTTGGTGGCCTTTTTGTCTTATTGACAGTGTCTTTTGACTTACAGAAGCTTAGCAATTTTATGAGGTCCCATTTGTCAATTCTCAATCTTACAGCACAAGCCATTGCTGTTCTGTTCAAGAGTTTTTCCCCTATGCCCCTAGCTTCGAGGCTTTTCTTCACTTTCTCTTCTATAAGTTTTAGTGTCTCTGGTTTTCTGTGGAGTTTCTTGATCCTCATAGACTTGACCTTAGTACAAGAAGATAAGAATGGATGAATTTGCATTCTTCTACATGATAACCGCCAGTTGTGCCAGCACCATTTGTTGAAAATGCTGTCTTTTTTCCACTGGATGGTTTTAGCTCTCTTGTCAAAGATCAAGTAACCATAAGTGTGTGGGTTCATTTCTGGGTCTTCGTTGCTATTCCATTGATTTGCCTGTCTGTTGCTGTACCAGCACCATGCAGGTTTTTTTTTTCCACAATTTCTCTGTAATACAGGTTTAAGTCAGGCATGGTGATTCCACCAGAGGTTCTTTGATCATTGAGAAGAGTTTTGGCTATCTTAGGTTTTCTGTTATTCCAAAAGAATTGGAAAATTGCCCTAATTTGTTCAAGAATTGAGTTGGAATTTTGATGGGCATTGCATTGAATCAGGAGATTGCCAATCCATGAGCATGGGAGATCTTTCCATCTTCTGAGAGCCTCTTTGATTTCTTTCTAGACACTTGAAGTTCTTATCATACAAATCTTTCACTTCCTTACTTAAGAGTCACACAAAGGTATTTTATATTATTTGTGATTATTGTGAAGGGTGTTATTTCCCTAATTTCTTTCTCAGCCTGTTTATCCTTTGTGTAGAGAAAGGTCACTGATTTGTTTGAGATAATTTTATATCCAGCTACTGCACTGAAGCTGTTTATCAGGTTTAGGAGTTCTCTGGTGGAATTTTTAGGATCACTTATATATGCTATCATATCATCTGTAAATAGTGATATTTTGATTTCTTCCTTTCCAATTTGTATTGACTTGATCTTTGTTGTCTAATTGCTCTGGCTAAGATTTCAGTACTATATTGAATAGGTAGGGAGAAAGTGGGCAGCCTTGTCTAGTCCCTGATTTTAGTGAGATTACTTCCAGCACCTCTCTATTTAGGTTCATGTTGGATACTGGTTTGCTGTAGATTGCTTTTATTATGTTTAGGTAAGGGCCTTGAATTTCTGATCTTTCCAACACTTTTATCATTAATGGGTGTTGGGTTTTGTCAAATGCTTTCTCAGCATCTAATGAGATGATAATGTAGTTTTTGTGTTTGAGTTTGTTTATATAATGAATTACATTGATGGATTTCCGTATATTAAACCATCCCTGCATCCTAGGATGAAGCCTACTTCGTCATGATGGATGATTGTTTTCATTTGTTTTTGGATTCGGTTTGCGAGGATTTTATTGAGTATTTTTGCATTGATATTCGTGAGGCAAATTGGTCTGAAGTTCTCTATCTTTGTTGGGTCTTTATGTGGTTTAGGTATCAGAGTAGTTGTGGGTTCATAGAATGATTTTGGCAGAGTACCTTCTGTTTCTATTTTGTGGAATAGTTTGAGGAGAGTTGGAATTAGGTCCTCTTTGAAGGTCTGATACAACTCTGCACTAAACCCATCTGGTCCTGGGTTTTTTTTCGGTTGGGGACTATTAATGACTGCTTCTATTTCTTTAGGGTATATGGGACTGTTTAGGTCATTAATCTGATCCTGATTTAACTTTGGTACCTGGAATCTGTGTAGAAATTTGTCCATTTCATCGAGGTTTTCCAGTTTTGTTCAGTATAGCCTTTTGTAGTAGGAGATGATGGTGTTTTGGATTTCCTCAGGTTCTGTTGTTATGTCTCCCTTTTCATTTGTGATTTAGTTAATTAGGATACTGTCCCTGTGCCCTCTAGTGAGTCTGGCTAAGGGTATATCTATCTTGTTGATTTTCTTAAAGAACCAGCTCCTGATTTGGTTGATTCTTTGAATAGTTCATTTTGTTTCCACTTGGTTGATTTCAGCCCGGAGTTGATTATTTCCTGCTATCTACTTACTCCTCTTGGGTGAATTTGCTTCAGTTTTGTTCTAGAGCTTTTAGATGTGATGTCAAGCTGCTAGTGTATGCTTTCTTTAGTTTCTTTTTTAAGGCACTCAGACCTATGAGTTTTCCTCCTAGGGGTGTTTTTATTTTGTCCCACAAGTTTGGGTATGTTGTGGCTTCATTTTCATTAAACTCTAGAAAGTCTTTAATTTCGTTCTTTATTTCTTCCTTGACCAATATATCATTGAGTAGAGTGTTGTTCAGCTTCCATGAGAATGTTCGCTTTCTATTGTTTATGTTGTTATTGAAGATCAGCCTTAGTCCATGGTGGTCAGATAGGATGCATGGTTTAATTTCAATAGTTTTGTATCTGTTGAGGCCTGTTTTTTTGATATGGTCAATTTTGGAGAAGGTGACAAGAAATGCTGAGAAGAAGGCATATCCTTTTGTTTTAGGATAAAATGTTCTGTAGATATCTGTTAAATCCATTTCTTTCATAATTTCGGTTAGTGTCCATGTGTCTCTGTTTACTTTCTGTTTCCAGGACCTGTCCATTGATGAGAGTGGGGTGATGAAGTCTCCCACTATTATTGTGTAAGGTGCAATATGTGTGTTGAGCTTTACTATAGTTTCTTTAACGAATGTGGATGTCCTTGCATTTGGAGCATAGATATTCAGAATTGAGAGTTCATCTTGGAAGATTTTACCTTTGAGTATGAAGTGCCCCTCCTTGTCTTTTTTGAAAACTTTGGGTTGGAAGTCGATTTTATTCAATATTACAATGGCTAGTCCAGCTTGTTTCTTCAGACCATTTGCTTGGAAAATTGTTTTCCAGCCTTTTACCCTGAGGTAGTGTCTGTCTTTGTCCCTGAGTTGGGTTTCCTGTAAGCAGCAAAATATTGGGTCCTGTTTATGTAGCCAGTCTGTTAGTCTATGTCTTTTTATTTGGGAATTGAATCCATTGATGTTAAGAGATATTAAGGAAAAGTAATTGTTGCTGCCTGTTACTTTTGTTGTTAAAGCTGGGATTCTGTTCTTGCAGCTGTCTTCTTTTAGGTTTGTTGAAGGATTACTTTCTTGCTTTTTCTAGGGCATAGTTTCTGTCCTTATGTTGGTGTTTTCCCATTATTATACTCTGAATGCCTGGATCCATCGAAAGATATTGTGTGAATTTGGTTTTGTCATGGAATACTTTGGTTTCTCCATCTATGGTAATTGAGAGTTTTCTTGGGCATAGTAGCCTGGGCTGGCATTTGTGTTCTCTTAGGGTTTGTATAACATTTGTCCAGGATCTTCTGGCTTTCATAGTCTATGGTGAGAAGTCTGGTGTAATTCTAATAAGTCTGCCTTTATATGTTACTTGACCTTTTTCCCTTACTGCTTTCAATATTCTATCTTTATTTAGTGAATTTGTTGATTATTATGTGTTGGGAGGAGTTTCTTTTCTGGTCCCGTCTATTTGGAGTTCTTTAGGCTTCATGTATGTTCTTGAGCGTCTCTTTCTTTAGGTTAGGGAAATTTTCTTCTATAATTTTGTTGAAGATATTTACTGGCCTTTAAGTTGAAAATCTTCATTCTCACCTATACCTCTTATCCATAGGTTTGGTCTTCTCATTGTGTCCTGGATTTCCTGGATGTTTTGGGTTAGGATCTTTTTTCATTTTTCATTTTCTTTGATTGTTGTGTCCATGTTCTCTATGGAATCTTCTGCATCTGAGATTCTCTCTTCCATCTCTGTATTCTGTTGCTGATGCTGCATCTATGGTTCCTGATTTTTTTCCTAGCATTTCCATCTCCAGAGTTGTCTCCCTTTGGGTTTTCTTCATTGTTTCTAGTTCCAGTTTTAGATCTTGGATGGTTTTGTTCAATCCCATCACCTGTTTGGTTGTATTTTCCTATAATTCTTTAAGGGATTTTTGTGCTTCCTCTTTAAGGACTTCTACATGTTTAACAGTGTTCTCCTGTGGCAATGCCCTTCTTAAAATCCTCTACCAGCATTATGATATATGACTTTAGATCCAAATCTTGCTTTTTGGGTTTTCTGGTGTATCCAGGACTCGCTGTGGTATGTATACTTGGTTTTGATGATGCCCCGTGGTCTTGGTTTCTGTTAATAAGATTCTTTCATTTTCCTTTCGCCATCTGGTTATCTCTGGTGTTAGATGTTCTAGCTGTCTCTGTCTGGATCTTGTTCCTCCTGTGATTCTGTTAGCCTCTGTCAGCACTCCTGGGCGACCAATTCTCCTGAGTCCCAGTGGTCAGAACACTCTCAGCAGGCAAGCTCTCCTCTTGCAGGGAAGGTGCACAGAAGTCTGGAGCTCAGATCCACCTCCTGATTCCTGGGGTCACAGCCCTCCAAGGAGGCCAACTCTCCTCTGGCAGGGAAGATGTCCAGGGGTCTGGGTCTCAGCTTTGTCTCCTGGCTGAGGATGGAGGCCTAAAGGGACCCTGTCCAAGAAGCTCTGTTGCTTCTGCCACCCTTGTGCTCTCCCGTGTAGACTGGTCTCAGTGATCCCAAGATTGTGGGTGTGCTAGGGCCTGCTTTTGTTCTTTGACCTTGTTGCTGCTGGCACAAGACCCACTGGGATTTTTGGAACTGATGTTGCGTTCAACTCACCAGTTTATTCAAGATCCCTGGTGTACTAGGGTGCCTGCAGCATGGAGAGTCCCCTGGGGACCTTGGGGCCCTCAGCTGAGATAGCACCCAAGATGGCACGGGCTGGAACTGACCAGAACGAACCCCAGCCACTGGTCAGACAGGTGTCCTTTGTCCCTGTTCCTGCTAGCACAAGACCCTCTGAGTTTTTTTGGAACTGATGCTGCATTCTACTCACCAGTGATCTCGAGGTCCTGGTTTGCTAGGGTGCCTGCGGAGTGGAGAGTCCTCTGGGGACCTTGAGGACCTCCACCAAGCTATTTCTGACCTTTTATGTAGCCAGATCGATCCTTTTTTCTCTTAGATTGTTTTGGGACTTTCAATCACAGAGAATCACTGGAAGGCTATACAGCAATTACCCATGGTGGATATTCCTGGTACTTTCACGGGTTTATTTTTTATAAGTGAGTTCTTGATCCATTTGAAACTTAGACATGTGGTTAGAGGCAGCATCTTAGTTTGCCCTTATGAAATACTCTTTCCAAAACATCACATTTCACTTTTAAGCAACAGCTGACCTTTTGCACACACTGCTAGCATCGTTAAAAAAAAAATTATTAGATATTTTCTTCATTTACATTTCAAATTTTATCCTAAAAGTCCCCTAAACCCTCCCCCATCTCCTGCCCTGATCCCCTACCCACCCACTCCCACATCTTGGCCCTGGCATTCCCCTGTACTGGGGCATATAAAGTTTGCATGACCAAGGGGCCCCTCTTCCCAATGATGGCCAAATAGGCCATCTTCTGCTAAGATATGCAGCTAGAGACACGAGCTCTGGGGGTACTGGTTAGTTCATATTGTTGTTCTACCTACTTGTTTGTTTTGCATTAATAGCATTTTCCCCAACATAATATTTTACTGCATATTTCAGAATTTCACACAATATGCCCAAATATCCCTCCCATCCTGTGCCTTCTCCAACAAAAATATAAAAATAAAATAAAAATTACATTAGAAGAAGAGGAACACTTTATTTTACCAGTATTCTCACCAGAGCATGGTCAAACTCGCAGTGACCAACCCCTTAAAGATATGTCCTTTCACTTTTATACTGTTTTTAGTCCCATGATTCTAGTATGTAATAACATCAACTGTTCCATTCTGCATAATATGAGATGTCTGAAGTCCATCCTTCAAGTCGAGGAAATGAATGAAGTTCACATCTAATGCAGTCATGCAAGAGTTATTATTTTAGAAAATGACTGTGTTAACTATCATTACATGATAGAATTTTGAGGTAGTTTATGTCATGAATGTAAGCCAGCTCAGTGTCTTATACAGCTACATTTTTCTTAATAAAAAGTGCTTTGGTCCTTCTTAGAAAGAGAACAAAATACTCACAGGAGCAAATATGGAGATAAAGTATATAGCAGAGACTAAAGGGAAGACTACCCAAAGACTGTCCCACCTGGGGATTCATCCCAATATACAGTTACCAAACCCAGACACTATTGTGGATGCCAACAAGTGCATGCTGAAAGGAGCTTGATATGGCTGTCTTCCTGACAGGCCCTGCAAGAACCTTACAAATACAGAGGCAGAAATTAGCAGCCAACCATTGGACTCAGCGCAGGGTCCCTAACAAAGGAGTTAGAGAAGGGACTGAAGGAGTTGAAGGGGTTTGCCACCCCATAGGAAGAAAACCAATATCAACCAACTAGATGCCCCCAGAACTCCCAGGGACTAAGCCATCAACAAAGGAGTACACATGGCTCCAGTTGCATATGTAGCAGAGGATGGCCTTGTCAAGCATCAATGGGAGGAGAGGTCTTTGATCCTGTGAAGGCTCCATAGATGCCCCAGTGTAGGGGAATGGAGGGTGGGAGGCGGAAGTGAAGGAACACCCTCATAGAAGCAGGGGGAGGGAGGATGTAATAGGGTGTTTCTGATAGGGAGGGAAACCTGGAAAGGGGATAACATTTGAAATGTAAATAAAGAAAATATCCAATAAAAAGTATGATCCATGAAAAGGAAGAAGAAGGAGAAGGAGGAGGAAGAGAAAGAGGATGAACAGGAGGAAAAGGATAAAGAGGAAGAGGAGGAGAATGATGAGAGAGAGGAAGGGGAAGAGGATGAGGAGAAGAGGAGGAGAAGAAGAAGAAGAGAAGGGAGAAGAAGAAGGAGGAGAAGAAGGAGAAGAAGAAGGAAAGAAGAAGGGAAGAAGAAGGGAAGAGGAAGAGGAAGAGGAAGAAGAAGAAGAAGAAGAAGAAGAAGAAGAAGAAGAAGAAGAAGAAGAAGAAGAAGAAGAAGAAGAAGAAGAAGAAGACAAGGACAGGAGAGAGGTGGTAAAGCTGACTGTGCAAAGGAGTATTGCTTTTTGGTTTCCACCATGTTTGAGGAATGGATATATCAAGACTTATTCCACCAGGTTCTCCAACACCCACAAATATCTGTTAGATCAGAACAGAAGGAATGTGGCGGGTGGTAAGCCCTGCTGTGGTAGAGCCCTCCTACATTCCAGAGTCTTAGGGGTACTGAGAACTGTTTCCTCTTGTAGGTGGTTATCCTGAGAGTCATTCATTCTTGTCTCAGTAGCTAAGCAATAAAAGATGAAGAAACTTAATAGATATGTTTTTGTTGGTATTGCTTCTAGCTAGAGATGGGCTTGCTTACTGATTATGACACATCATGAGAAAATGTGTCACAGAGCTGTCTAGCCAGCTCTTCTGTTCACTGATCCAGTTGTTCTCTACCTTGCTTGTCAACCAGAATCCCCTGGAGCAGTTGGCTGAGCTCCAGACTGGGACCTCTGATGTACTGCCAGGCTGGGAACTATTGTGTTTAATGGTTCTTGTTTTACCTTAAAGACAATGGTATAATGAAGGACAAAACTCATGATTTCTTAAAGTGAGACCCTGGGGCCACAGGTGCCAAAAAAACTGACACCTGTGCCTATTTATCAAAGCCAGGTCCTGTAGCTTGGCTGTATCAGTGAGTATGCCAGGCAATGCTCTACACACACTAACACTTGAGCAAATCTGAAATATGAAAACTAAGGTAAACACAACAGGCTCCATCATAGTTTGTATCTTTCTCTGTTTTAAGTGTATTTATGTTATTGGATTATCTTCATGGTACATAGTGACGGGATTCCTAAAGGTAATTTTGTGCACAAGTGTACTGTGTGTGCCCTTTGACTATATTTTTGGTAGCTTAAATGAGAACACCCAAGTAGGTTCATTGATTTGAATCCCTAGCCCCTAGTTGGTGGTCTGCTTAGGTAAGAATTAGAAGGTGCAGCCTTGTTGGAGAAGGTGTGACCTTGTTGATGTGACCCTGTTGGAGTAGGTGTGGCTTTGTTGGAGAATTTGTGACACTAGGTTTTAAAAGCCCACACCAGGCTCAGTGTGTCTCTCTTTTACTGCCTCCTGCCTGTAGAAAGCTCCAAGCTACTGCTCCAGCACCACACACCTTAGTGCAGCCATGCTCCCTACCATGATGACAATGGACCAACCTTCTGAAATTGTAATCAAGCCCTCAATAAAATGCTTCCTTCGGAAGAGTCACTATGGTCATGGTGTCTGTTCATAGCAATAGAGCAGTGACTAAGATAATGTTCAGTCCTCATCTTCCTACTGGAGTTTTAAAACAAAAAAATGTAACTGTGATCTTTTTTTCAATAGCAAAAGAAAAATGTACAGCAAGGAGATGGGAGGAGATAGTTGGATGGGTGGTTTATAAACTTGGTAGCCATTTTAATTTGGGACTTGGGGCAGGGAGCCTGAATAGTAAATCTATACAATTCATATTTTAAAATATACTTGATTACAAGTTTGGAGTGTTTTATGACTTTGAAAAAGATTGCTTCCTTACATAAAACATTTTGAGCTGAACCAATAATCTTCCAAAAGTCAAAAATTAATTAATGAATCTATTTTTTGTATGTTTGACACAGAGTCTCGCTATGTAGCTCTGACTATCCTGAAATTCACTACGTAGCCTTGAACTCACAAAGCTCCCCCTGCCTCTACCTTGTAACTGCTAGGACAAAAGATGTGAGCCACCACATCCAGCCCTAATGAGTTTACTTTATAGTTGTGAGTTAATGAGTTTTAACAAATGCATACACACTCCAAAATATAACTGTAATACAAACAATGAACATATGTATCAGAAAAAAAATGCTAAAAGCTTCCTTGTGCCATATTTGAACTGTAGTTTCTTCCTCATTAAATATTTTTATGAATTTCCATAGAATTTAGCATGCCTGGTAGAGTCTTAGTAGAACACAAGGCACAACTTTTATGAAGACTACTAACGTAGTCTTATAAACTTTTTGTTATGTTTTTATTTTTCTTTTTGAAACAGATTTGCTATGAATCTCAGGCTATCTTTGAATTCCTCATCTAGCCTAGACTAGCCTAGAATACATGGACAGTCTTCTGCTTCGATTTCTAGAATGCTAGCATTAAGAGTTATTGTACCCAGCATTCATTTCACATTCTTTTTGTGTGTGCATGTGTATACATTCATGTGTTGTGTGCATGGTGGTGCTAATGAACATTTATGTGAAGTTGAATATGCATATGTGTGTGTGGAGAGCATAAATCGGCCTTAGGTGTGAACTTCAATCACTAGTGTATGATTTTTTTGAGGCAGTCTCTTACTGACTCTAGAACTTTCTGTTTGTCTAGGCTGGCTGTCCAGTGAGCTCTAGGAATCTGCTCATTTCTTCCCCGCCCCCATCCTACCTACCACCCCATGCTGGGATTACAAATGCTGCTGTGCATAGCTTTTATATGAATGCAGGATACTGGACCCCGATCCTTATAACTACATGACATACACTTCATCAACCAAACCATCTCTCTTGCTTACATTCAAATTCATAGTAGCTACAGTAATTGAAAACATGATATAGACTCTTTATCTCTCCTCTAAAAAAAGACTTACATGAAGCAAACACATTAGCACATTCACTTTTTGAGGCTTATTTTCAATAAATGATATAAAAAGCAATATGTTATGGTGAGGAACTGAGGGAATTACTGGTTGAAATGACTCATGTGATGTGGGTGCACAGATGTTAACATCTGGAACCTGGATACTACTACATTGAACTGTGAACCACCGTTAAGCCCATGGCTTGGACTGGGGACACTGGCCTCAAGTCCATGTTTTCCTGTGGACTTTACAGCAAGGTACAGTGTACACTGGAGAGCATGGTCTCTTGGTCATGTGGCTGACTGCAAACTGCACCTCACAGCTGACACATCCTCACAGAGAGAATCCATCAGCACAGAGCCAGCCTGGAAAAGGATCAAAGTTCAGAATTTGAGGCCTGGTTTTTACTGAATGTGTCTCACCTGGGCTCTTTTGTAAACACCCCAAATCCTAGTGGGAGCCACTCAAGTTGAAGAACTTCTATACATGTCTCTAGTATCAGATTAGCACAAGAGTGAATTATGCATGTGTATGCTTTATTTTGACAGTGGTAGCAAGCATTATGGTCTGTAAGAGTGTGTTCATGATACCCAAGTATACAGATCTCAAGGTTATTTTTTTATTTTTAAATTGAAGGAACTCTTTCATTTTAAACTTTACTACTTTGTTTAAGTATCTTAGCAACTTTTAAGGATCTGTTAAGTACTTGATGAGAGGTTGCTTTAAGACAGGACCCTGAGCTATTCCACTGAGGGGGAATAGACCTTATGCAGCCTTCCATCCTTTGGAGGTGGGGCATGTGTATGTATAGTAACAATTACAAGTTAATATGATAAGTGCTTCTTTAAAGAAAACAATAGTTAATTAACAGACTGCTTACAAAGGTGACTTTTCATAATGGAATGTATATGTGTTGGGTGAGCCAGTTCAAAGCTGCCCATTCAATTATGATAAAGATGCTTTGTGCCTGGGCAACCAGTGATGGGATATTCTCAGCCAAAGAAGACAAGTGAATGTATTTAATCTGATGCTTTTACAAACAGGCAGGAACAAGTCTGGAGAGCTTGGGAACCTGCAGAGGGGTCACAGATGTGTCAAAGAGCCAGTTTATAAGAAAACTCAAATTTTATTGAGACACATATTTTTATCTGACAAATGACCAAAGTGCAATGGTTATTCTTAGTTATCATCTTGACCACACCTGGAATGAACAATCCAGAAAGAAAGAGCACACCTGTGAGGTTTCAACTCTCGAACTTAGTTTGAAGTTGATGAATAGACTTCTAGCCCAAAATTTGAGGTAGGAAAACATAAGCCTTTAATTTAGATTTTGAGGTAGGAAGACACACTTAAAATCTGGGTCACAAGTTCTGCTGGAAGCCTAGACAAGGGCATGGAAGAAAGAAGCTTTTTGCTAACAAGTCTATTGCTTCACTGGTATTACAGCCAGCTTATTCTGGATTCTAGTGCCTATTGAAGTTTAGCTAAGACATCCAGGCTCTTGAACTGAGAAACTTCTGGATTCTTGGACTTTCCATTCACAGTCAGCCATTATTGTATTAGCTGGATCACAGCCTATAAGTCATTTTAATAAAATCTATCTATCTATCTATCTATCTATCTATCTAATCTCATCTATCTAATCCATCTAGGTCATATCTGTCATATATATGTATCATAGGTACATAGATAATACTTATCTATTGTATATACATGTATGATACATATATAGAGAGGGGAATTTATTCTATGAGTTCTAGGGAACTCTGATTAATACAAGTGAAAGTGAATGAATGAAATTTGCCATGTTTGCCTTGCCGCTCATTCTGGACGTGTATCTTCCTTCTCCTTTCCAGCATTCAGTTTCTCAGAACACCTGCATAGCCCATCACTGTATTTCCCAATGAAAATATTTGGTGGCACAGCACTAAAAAAATGAAAGAAAATTATTTGGAAACCAGATGTGAAATAAGATATATGCAAAACAAGAAAATCTGAACTGTTCTCAGATCTTCTGAGCAGAATCTTGGAGAAGACAGAAGCCATTGACATTTTTAAAATGATATCAATATATGTTAAAGATAATATATATTTTCTGAGAAATAAATTTTAAATACATTTTGTTTTTATAGACTTAGATTTAGGAAACACTTAAGATATTAATATGTAGCAGGTACTATATTAGGGACTTTAACATGTTTTATGATGGTAGGCTGCTGCAAGAAGGTCTTGGAGTTGAGAGATCTGATGAGCCTGCCACCACCCAGTATTAAGAGAAAGGATAAAGAGCTAGATTTGGTGGCACATAACTTTAACTCTAGCACCCAAGAACCATAGAAAGGGAGTTCTCTATTTGAGGGAAACCAAGTCTACACAGCTCATTTCAGGTCAACCAAGGTTAGGCAATGAGATCCTTTCACAAAAATTAAAATAAATTACATTTTTTAAAAAAGGGAACCAAGATGAAGTACTTGCTTTGTTTAAATGCAGATGTCCATAATTTAAGTCCATAGTTCACCAGAATTTGAGTCTGAAAACTGTGTGAGACATTTTTTCAATTAAAATAGCTAAGCAGACAATATTTGCCTCTTTCAGAGAATGTGTGTTCCCCGGGCGGATTTGTTAAAGCCATGTGAAACTCACCCATGCTTTTTGAGTGATTGTAACCTTAACTAAGCGTCTGAGTCAGGGTCACCCTGCTCTTTAGTGACCATGGTACCAGAGAAGCATGCCACTTCTCTCTATAACATCCCAAAGTTGCTTCAGCATCTCACTGCATGAACTAAGGGCTTTTTTTCTTATTTTGCATGGATGTATATAAAGTCTGGCCCACTTGCTGCATTCAATCATTTACATCTGTCTGGACAAAATAGAGCATGCCATACAGTTTTCCCTTGGTAGGTGAAATAATTACAACCCAATAATGTTTTCAGCATAGCTAGTCCAAGATGCAAATACATAATTTAGTTTCCCACAGCATCGAAGACAAATGCCGGTCATGCTTCGCATCAGCTCCGAAGCACAGAATCAGGAGGGGGGCATGTGCTCTTCAGCCATGGGCTGCCCAGCCAACTCATCTAACTCCTGCTTTTTACCCTGAGAAGCTGCTGCTTTTTTTCACCCTACACCTTGATTTATATTCTGGATAATTCTATTTTTTTCTGTCTTGTCCATTGCCAAGTTCAATACACCAAGGTATTATCCTAAAATCAAGTGATTCATGAGATAATATTAATGCAATGAATTTATTTTTGCATGTCAGAAATGCCATAATCATTAAGTTACTAGACTAGGTGACATACTTATATTTTAATGGTGGAGGCTGTGACTTGAGAGCAGCTTGAGACCAAGGTGTGAGTGTAAGGATAAGTGAGAATAGGCAAATTGACCTGAGGAGCGTTTGTTTGGCTGTTTTGCTTTGTTTTTTAAGTCTCTAGAAGTTTATGAAATCTCACCACCAGTTAGCTAAGTTTAGAGCTAACTTGAAATGCAAGGATTATTAATGTTCAGCTGAGGTGAGACTCCATGTTGCTCTAAAGCTCTTTGTCTTTTGTCTTAATGGAAATAAAATCATGGAGTTATATGTATGTGCATATGTGTGCATGATTGCTTGTGTGTACATGTATGTGTGTGCATGTGATTATGTGTTTATGTATGTGTTCATGTATGTATGCAAGTGTATGCATACGTGTGTGTGTGTGTGTGTGTGTGTGTGTGTAAAACTGCCACTACTATCCATCTCCCTTTATCCTAAACTCTCTCATATTCACTCCACACCTACAGCTAGCACAGTTTGATGAAGAAGGCTGAGATTTGGCAGCAGGTTGAGGCCAAGGGCATGTAAAGGGCATGGGTGAAGGCTGAAAGTTCTGTGTCTGAAAATACTCTGGACAAGCTGTCTCCCATCCTCTGCAACAACCTTCCACTGTCTCTGACCTTGCTTTTTAATTCCTGGTTTATTTAGATGTTCCATTCCTGATCCTCTGTATTCATGTCACACTGTATTTGGGTAGTTTACTAACTTCTAGTAGCTTTCTATGCATCTTATAACCACAAAGAAGCAATCAAGCATGCCAAAAATCTCTGGACTCGATCTTTCCTCTGAGCCCAGCAGACTCAGCTAGGGCCTTTCCTGTGCTCCCCACACCCCAGGACATTAGGATCGCATGGGGTTATGCATGAGTGGAGTGCAGCTGGTGGTTTTGGGAGCAGTGGGGGAGCGATTGCCCTCAGGGGCAGGAACCGAAGAACTCCACCCCACTGGAGGCTGCTCTTCTCCCAGCCAGAACACCCCCTACCCTGCCATCTTTCCTCTGAGCACAGCAGACACAGCAAGGGCCTTTCCTGTGCTCTCCACACCCCAGGACATTAGGATCACCTCTGGATCAGGGGACCTTGGGATCACCTCAGGATTACAGAAGAGAGGCAGCCTGCTGGGAGAGTTCTGACCCTATAACTCAGGAAGTTGATCAGAGCTCCAGTCTGCTAGACACCGGACTTGCATGAGAAGAGCTTGCCTTCAGAGAGTGTTCTGATCACTGGATCTCTAGGGGAAGTTGGTCTACCAGAAGTGCTGTCAGAGGCTAACAGAACCACAAGAGGATCAATCCCAATCCAGTGACAGCTTGGACATTAACATCAGAAATCTCCAGATGGCGAAAGGCAAACGGAAGAATCTAACTAAGAGAAACCAAGGACAATGGGCATCATCAGAACCTAGTACGCCCACTGCAACGAGTCCTGGATACCCCAACATGCCTGAAAAGCAAGACGCAGATTTTAAATCATATCTCATCAGGATGGTAGAAGATTATAAGAAGGACATTATTAACACACTTAAAGAAATGATACAGGAGAACAATGCTAAACAGGCAGAAGCCCTTAAAGTAGAAAAGCAAAAATTCTACAAGGAACTACAAGAGAACAGTGCTAAACAGGTAGAAGCCATTAAGGAGGAAATACAAAAATCCCTCAAGGAATCACAAGAGAACACTGCTAAACAAGCAGAAGCTATAGGCAAAAACTGCTAAACAGGTAGAAGAAACGCAAAAATTCCTTAAAGAACTACAGGAAAACACATTCAAACAGGTGACAGAATTGAAGAAAACCATTCAAGATCTAAAAATAGAAGTAGAAACACTGAAGAAAACCCAAAGAGAGACAACAGTGGATATAGAAACCCTAGGAAAGAAATCAGGAACCATAGATGTGAGCATCAGCAACAGAATACAAGAGATGGAAGAGAGAATCTCAGGTGCAGAAGATTCCATAGAGATCATGGACACAACAATCAAAGAAAATGCAAAATGCAAAAAGATCCTAACCCAAAACATCCAAGAAATCCAGGACAAAATGAGAAGACCAAACCTACGGATAATAGGAGTAGATGAGAAAGAAAATTCTCAACTTAAAGGGCTAGCAAATAACTTCAACAAAATCATAGAAGAAAACTTCCCATACCTAAAGAAAGAGATGCCCATGAACATACAAGAAGCCTACAGAACTCCAAACAGACTGGACCAGAAAAGAAATTCCTCCCGACACATAATAATCAGAACAACAAATGCACTAAATAAAGACAGAATATTGAAAGCAGTAAGGGAAAAAGGTCAAGTAACATATAAAGGCAAGCCTATTAGAATCACTCCAGATTTCTCACCACAGACTATGAAAGCCAGAATATCCTGGACAGATGTTATGCAGACACTAAGGGAACACAAATGCCAGCCCAGGCTACTATACCCAGCAAAACTGTCATTTACCATAGATAGAGAAACCAAAGTTTTCCATGACAAAACTAAATTCACACAATATCTTTCCACGAATCCAGCCCTTCAAAGGATAATAATGGGAAAACACCAACTCAAAGAAAGAAACTACACCCTAGAAAAAATAAGAAAGTAATCTTTTAACAAAACTAAAGGAAGACAGCCACAAGAACAGACTCCCATCTTTAACATCAGAAAATGACAGGAAATAACACTAATTTTTCTTTGATTTCTCTTAACATCAATGGACTCAATTCCCCAATAAAAAGGCACAGACTAACTGACTGGCTACACAAACAAGACCCAACATTTTGCTGCTTACAGGAAACACACCTCAGAGAGAGAGACAGACACTACCTCAGAGTAAAAGGCTGGAAAACCATCTTCCAAGCAAATGGCTCGAAGAAACAAGCAGGAGTAGCCATTCTAATATCGAATAAAATTGACTTCCAACCCAAAGTTATCAAAAAAGACAAGAAGGGGCACTTCATACTAATCAAAGGCAAAATCCTCCAAAATGAACTCTCAATTTTAAATATCTACGCTCCAAATGTAAGGGCAGCCACATTCATTAAAGAAACTTTAGTAAAGCTCAAAGCACACATTGCACCTCACACAATAATTGTGGGAGACTTCAACACCCTACTCTCACCAATGGACAGATCCTGGAAAGAGAAACTAAACAGAGATACATGGACACTAACAGAAGTTATGGATCAAATGGATTTAACGGATATCTATAGAACTTTTTATCCTAAAACAAAAGGATATACCTTCTTCTCAGCACCTCATGGTACCTCCTCCAAAATTGACCATATAATTGGTCACAAAACAAACCTGAATATATACAAAAAGATTGAAATCATCCCATGCATCCTAACAGATCACCACGGACTAAGGCTGATCTTCAATAACAGCAGAAATAATAGAAAGCCAACTTTCACGTGGAAACTGAACAACACTCTACTCAATGATACCTTGGTCAAGGAAGAAATAAAGAAAGAAATTAAAGACTTTTTAGAGTTTAATGAAAATGAAGCCACAACGTACCCAAACTTATGGGNATCAGACCTTCAAAGAAGACCTAATTCCAACTCTCCTCAAGCTATTCCACAAAATAGAAACAGAAGGTACTCTACCCAATTCGTTCTACGAAGCCACAATTACTCTGATACCTAAACCACACAAAGATCCAACAAAGAAAGAGAACTTTAGACCAATATCCCTTATGAATATTGATGCAAAAATACTCAATAAAATCCTCGCCAACCGAATCCAAGAACACATCAAACGATCATCCATCATGACCAAGTAGGCTTCATCCCAGGGATGCAGGGATGGTTTAATGTATGGAAATCCATCAGTGCAATCCACTATATAAACAAACTCAAAGACAAAAATCACATGATCATCTCCTTAGATGCTGAGAAAGCATTTGATAAAATCCAGCACCCATTCATAATAAAAGTCTTGGTAAGAACTGGGATTCAAGGCCCATACCTAAACATAATAAAAGCAATCTACAGCAAACCAGTAGCCAACATCAAAGTAAATGGAGAGAAGCTAGAAGTAATCCCACTAAAATCGGGGACTAGACAAGGCTGCCCACTTTCTCCCTACCTATTCAATATAGTACTTCAATTCCTAGCCAGAGCAATCCGACAATGAAAGGAGATCAAGGGAATACAAATTGGAAAGGAAGAAGTCAAAATATCACTATTTGCAGATGATATGATAGTATATATAAGTGATCCTAAAGATTCTACCAGAGAACTCCTAATACTGATAAACAGCTTCAGTGAAGTAGCTGGATATAAAATTAACTCAAACAAATCAGTGGCCTTTCTCTACACAAAAGATAAATAGGATGAGAAAGAAATTAGGAAAACAACACCCTTCACAATAGTCACAAATAATATAAAATACCTTGGTGTGACTTTAACGAAGGAAGTGAAAGATCTGTATGACAAAAACTTCAAGTCTCTGAAGAAAGAAATTGAAGAAGACCTCAGAAGATGGAAAGATCTCCCATGCTCATGGATTGGCAGGATTAATATAGTCAAAATGGCTATCTTGCCAAAAGCAATCTACAGATTCAACGCAATCCCCATCAAAATTGCAACTCAATTCTTCACTGAGATAGAAAGGGCAATATGCAAATTCATCTGGAATAATAAAAAACCTAGGATAGCAAAAACTATCCTCAACAATAAAAGAACCTCTGGTGGAATCACCATGCCTGACCTCAAGCTGTACTACAGAGCAATTGTGATTAAAAACTGCATGGTACTAGTATAACAACAGACAGGTAGACCAATGGAATAGAACTGAAGACCCAGAAATGAACCCATACACCTTTGGTCACCTTATCTTCGACAAGGGAGCTAAAACTATCCAGTGGAAAAAAGACAGCATTTTCAATAAATGGTGCTGGCACAACTGGCGGTCAACTTGCAGAAGAATGTGAATTGACCCATTCCTTTCTCCTTGTACAAAGCTCAAGTCTAAGTGGATCAAAGACCTCCACATTAAACCAGAGACACTGAAATTCATAGGGGAGAAAGTGGGAAAAACCTTTGAAGATATGGGCACAGGGGTAAAATTCCTAAACAGAACACCAATGGCCTGTGCTGTAAGATCACAACAAATGGGACCTTATAAAATTGCAAAGCTTCTGTAAAGCAAAAGATACTGTCAATAAGACAAAAATGCCACCAACGGGTTGGGAAAGAATTTTTACCAATCCTAAATCTGATAGGAGGCTAATATCTAATATTTACAAAGAGCTCAAGAAGCTGAACTCCAGAAATTCAAATAACCCCATTAAAAAATGGGGTACAGAGCTAAACAAAGAATTCTCAACAGAAGAATGCCAAAGGGCTGAGAAGCACCTTAAAAAATGTTGGAAATCCTTAATCATCAGAGAAATGCAAATCAAAACAACCCTGAGATTCCACCTCACACCAGTCAGAATGGCTAAGATCAAAAATTCAGGATGCTGGCGAGGATGTGGAGAAAGAGGAACACTCCTTCATTGCTGGTGGGATTGCAAGCTGGTACAACCACTCTGGAAATCAGTCTGGCGGTTTCTCAAAAACTGGACATAGTACTACTAGAAGATCCAGCAATACCTCTCCTGGGCATATACCCAGAAGATATTTCGACTGGTAACAAGGACACATGCTCCACTATGTTCATAGCAGCCTTATTTATAATAGCCAGAAGGTGGAAAGAACCAAGATGTCCCTCAACAGAGGAATGGATACAGAAAATGTGGTATATTTACACAATGGAGTACTACTCAGCTATTAAAAACAATGAATTTATGAAATTCCTGAGTAAATGGATGTTTCTGGAGGATATCATCCTGAGTGAGGTAACCCAATCACAAAAGAAGTCACTTAATATGCACTCACTGATAAGCGGATATTAGCCCAGAAATCTAAAATACCCAAGATACAAGTTCCAAAACATAAGAAAATCAAGAAAGAACAACACGTGGATACTTCACTCCTCCCTAGAATAGGGATTAAAATATACATGGAAGTATGTGCAAAGACAAAGCTTGGAGCTAAAATGAAAGGATGGGCCATCCAGAGAGTGCCCCTCCCGGGTGGTCCATCACATAATCAGCCACCAAACGCAGACACTACTGCATACACCAGCAGGACATTGCTGAAAGGACCCTGATATAACTGTCTCCTGGGAAGCTTTGACAGTTCCTGACAAACGTAGAAGTGGATGCTCACAATCATCTATAGGGCAGTACACAGGGTCCCCAATGTAGGAGCTAGAGAGAGTACCCAAGAGCTGTAGGGGTCTGCAACCCTATAGATGGAACAACAATATGAACTAATCAGAACCCCCAGAGCTCATGTCTCTAGCTGTATATGTATTAGAAGATGGCCTAGTTGGACATTATTGGGGAAGAAAGGCCCTTGGTGTAGCAATGTTTATATGCCCCAGTATAGGGGAATGCCAGGGCCAAGTAGAGGGAAAAGGGAGGGTAGGGGAGCAGGTTGGGAGGAGGATATAGGGGACTTTTGGATAACACTTGAAATGTAAATGAAGAAACTCTCTAATAATAAATTTAAAAAGTGAAAAAATAATCTCTGGACTCTCATTGAGCAGGGATGGAATTTTACTGTTTTTTGTTTGCATAGTGAGGCATTATGGTTACTTAACAGGGCCTGAGATCCTACTCACTGCTTAGGGAGTTAGTGTTTCTATTAGGATTCTAAGCATTCCATGCTTTAGATTTGCATTTGTAAAACAAAGCCATAGCAGTACCTAATTACTTACACAGGGAGGACAGTGTGTGTGTGGCACAGTCTATGCAGCCCGCTGTTAGTCACCATCATGTAGAGTATGTTCATGTGTTCGCTGTCTTACAGAGCTGAGGTGTATGACAATCATCCCGACAGTTGAGTTTTGAGAGGCTCTGGCTACAGTGGTGAGATTAAGTTTGAGGCTGCTTTCCATTAGGAACCCAAGAGTGTTTAAATGAGCCTCCTAGAAGAGTTTTAGGGAGTCAAGGACCCTAAGTTCAGCTTCTCTAGTCCTATGTCCACAGGCATACCCTTGGATTTAGGGCTACTGTGTCCTTGAGGTTGTGCTGTCCTTTGTTCCTTCCCACAAAGTTGGCCCAAGACACTCAGCCCTGGTCTGAATGGAGCTCATTGTAAACTTTGTGATATTTTGGTAACAATGTTTTGTAGTCCTCTCATGAACAAGGTGGTTGGATTAAAAAAAAAAAAGACAATATTTATGTGTACATTTTAATTGGCAAATAATTATCTGTATTTACTATGTGCAATGTACTTTTACAACATATAGCATTGTTTGAGTAAGTAGCCCTTTTCAAAAATACAATACATTAATTTTCACCACATTGTATAATTAATCTTACCTCTTCAACTAACACCTTCTATTTCATTCAGCTTTGTTCATTTGACAACATCACCTCCACTCTTTTCTCAATTTTCCAGTCTCTTCTATACACATGTGAAACTTAGCTTTTAGGTTCCACGTATAAATGGGATCATTATGTTTTTTATATTTCTATGTCTGGCTTATTTCCTTTAACATAATGTCTTCATGGGTAATCCATAGTATTAAAATGTTAGTGCTTTCTTCCTTGTAATGGCTGGGTAGTTCTCTATGTCTATGTATACCCTATTTTCTAATCCATTTCACACTGATGCTGACTGTATCGTTTGGCTATTGTAAAGTATACTTTGATAACTGTCGGAGCAGCTATTGTTTCTGTTTTAATTTAATATGCTTTAATTTTCTTTGGTTATATCTTGAGTAGTGGGCTAGCTGGATTATATGACAGTTCTATTTTTTATTTTGAGGAATTTCCATATTGTCTTCTCCAATGGCTTTACTAATGAAATTAGCATTGACAGTTGGCTTTACATCTTAATCAGCATATACCATGCTTGTCTTTTTGCTGTTTGTTTGCTTGCTTGAAACAGAGTCCCACTGTGTAGTCCTGACGATTCTGGAACTCACTCTGTAGACCAGGCTAGTCTTGAACTCAGAGACCTTCCTGCTCCTTCCTCTGGTGCTGGGATTTAAGGTGAGTACCACTATACCCACTCCTATCCTTTATCTTTGATAAGTCATTATATCAAACACAAACTGATATTTCCTTGTGATTTTTTGTGCATCTGTCTGATAATCAATAATGCTAATCATTTTCACATGTATGTCTTCTGGTTATGGCTGACTGGTCAGATCCTTTGCCTGTTTTTAAAATTGGGCTATTTGCTTCCTTACTATATTTTATATACTATGACCTTAACAGGTGCACGGCTTATACATATTTTATTCTGTTCTGTAGGTTGATTCTTTACTCTGTGGATCGTTCCCTTTTCTAGTTTGATATAATTCCACTTGTTTATTATGACTTTTATTACCCAGGCTTTTGGAGCTGTGGGATTGAAGTTTACTCCATAACTTTCCTATCCATCAGCCTTGCTAGGCAGTTTGCCCTACTAAAAAAAGTGAAACTGGTTTAAAAATGTAGGTTATATACCTGGTAGATACCTCATTGTTTGTTTGGTTGGTTGTTTGTTTAGTCGTTTTTTTCCTGACTCTTGAAAATTTAATCAGCCACCAACAGCTGAAGTAAATTCACTGGGACAATTAGTTTTCCTGTGATTTAAAAAAAAAAAAAAAAGCATGTGGTGAAATATTTACCTCTGGGGACAGCAATAAAAGGTTTAGGTGCAAAAATAAAGCTGGGTGCATTTTGACATTGCCTCAAATCTTTTAGGTAATCAAGGTACCATGTAATAATTTGGTGTTTTGTTGGTTAATTGTAACTCCTGAGTTAATTCACAGACTAAGAGAAACTGGCTTGAAGCATTAAAAAAAAATGCTGGTTAATTTTCTTTGTGAATGACTATAAGTTCTAAATCCTAGCAAATTCAAGTATGGTAAATTAGAAGCAAAATGGCCTGTTTTGCTCTGACTATTTCACATGGTACTGTAATAGTTCAGTTAGATATAAATAGAAATTATAAATATTTCATTAGACAATTCCAAGATCCCTTCCTGTTTTCCAGTCTGTTTGCAGTATCAGGATATAAGCTAAGTGATTTAAGCACAAAGACCCATAATACAATGCTTTGCATAAGGCTGCCAACACAAATCAGCCTGGCAGTGCTTCAGGTAATGACAATGGGGTTAGCTTAGCTCTGTGGGCTCATGGAAGCAAGCACACAGAGCAATCAGACTCACACACTGATTTATTACCTCGGCTGCAGCTGCTGAGTTTTATGGGAACAGGGGATTATCAGACTTGTCTCTACACAGTTCAGTTCAGTTAGATAGACACTTAAAAGCCACTCATTGGAACAATCAAAAAATTAGAAATAGTGTATTGATTCCTGAGTTCTTTTCCTGAAGTAAAGATGACTTCAAAATGAAAAAATCTTCGTTTCAGTTTTAACAGTGTAAAAATCAAACCAGTGTTTAGGAATACTTGTTTATTTGCCATGAAAAGCTTAACTCCTTATAGAGTCCACCATCATGTGACCCAAACACCCACTCTACTGTTGGGCTTTTGCGTGGGACTGGCCCCTTACCTAGGTGTTCTCTCTGATAGGTGGATGGAAAGGACATTCGAGATATTAGCATATTGTCCCTTTACCCAGAAGACCGTGTGTATTTCCTAATTGTGGAACTGTGGGTGTTCTTATTACTCATCGACATGTACCATATGGCAGTATCTTGATTAAGAATGGTATACAGATGCAAATCTGACCCCCAAAGTTTATACCACTCAGGGAAATCATCACCATCTAAGTTTAATGTAGTAAATGATATAAGGACAAGATCACTTAATGACATAACTGTAAACTTATTCCCTCAATAAGCAGTGCCTGAGTACATTAAATATTGGGCAAGGTGGGGGGAGGGATGACAGAAGGCATGGGAGGGAGAGAGGGAGAACTGGAAGGAGGGAAGGAGGTTAGGGGGGGAGAGAGAAAAAAAGAAGGATAGAGAAAGTGAGAGAGGAAGGGAGGAAGAGAGGGAGGGTAGGGAGAGAGAAAGAACAAGAGGGAGGGAGTAGAATAGAGGGAGGGAGGGGAAGAGGGAGGATGGAAGGAAGAAAGGAAGGATGAGAAGGGGGAGGGAGGAAGGGAAGGCAGGGGTGAAAATATAACTTATGAGTTAAGTAATTATGTTAGCTGAGAAAGAAAATGCAGCAGCCATAGAATTTTGACTTAAAACCAACATCTGATGCTAAGAGTTTTAATAATACTTAGAATTAAATTTCACACTAAACCAGAGAAATTAACACAGTTCTGTTATTTGTATTGTGGTTAAATTTAAAAAAAAAAAAGTGATCTAGGAATACAACAGGCTCAAAGATTTCAAGTATTTTATTGAAGAAATAATGAACGTTTATAACAGTTTTAGGGAACCACTCATCTTGAGCTTTCATGTGGGATATTCACAATTTCTTATTGTTCACAACAACAACACCAAACCAAACAAACAAACAACTAAAACCATAAATTCACGGGGTCAAAAGTTTCAAGTTTGTGGTTTGCCTAAATATTTTCTTTATTGTGATGTTGTTCCAAAGTCAAGGAAATATTCACAAACAGCCTAGAGTTTGCACTTACTATATTTGCAAATTGTAGTATATTGCCTTGGCTGTGAAAGAGAGTTGAACTTTAGACAAGTTTCAAAATGAAGGCTCAGTTTGGGTCTGTGAACTCAGACTCACTTAATAAATATTTTATTGACGTTGGCTCCCAAAATATTCACATATGTGTTACTCATGCTTAATTCTGTTATTTACGGAGTGTTTTCTTCTCTATATTTCTGATTATGAATGCTTGACTTGAAGCAGCTGGGTGCTCGTGCCGTTCCTAACCTCTGCCTGTAAGTCTTGCTCTAGGCAGCTTTCCTTACATTTTCCCAGATCTCAAATACACACTGTTTTCCCTCACACTCTCAAAAGGCAACAAATCACTCACAAATGTTACATGGACACTGAAGCTATTGATCCGCTTTCCTGAACATTCTGTCTGTCCCATGCTTAACCTATAAAACAAAATACTGACTACTGCCTAGGGATACATTGACCAGGCCATGAGAAGAATCTTAGTGTCCAAGCTATTTACCCAAACAAATTACCCCTGCTTACACCTTCACTTGAATACCATACCTTAAATTAAATGTTGGTTAAGATGGGGACAAAGTTGTCTAGCAAATAAGTTCAAAGTGGGCCTCTTGAGTGAATTAGTGTGTCAGTACAAGAACTTTCAATGCATAAGGAACCGAGAGCTTTTACATTTTTATTACCATCTTTAGTTTTATTTTTTTCAGGGTTTATTTAAACCTATAAAACAATCTATAGATCCAAGATATTAAATTATGTGCAAAGCCATTGTGCCTCAATAAAAGCATTGTAACTTATAAAAAGAAACATTAAGTTAAAGCTGGGTTGTATTTTTGAATGTCCCACAATTGTTCTACTCAAATTGTCTATAGACAAATATAACAGCTCTTGAAGTAATTCACTATTTCATTAGATAGCTTCTCTTGAAAACATATTTAATGTATAATATATAATGAAATTCACGCTATTTCAAAATTGGCTTCCAATGAAAAGTGAGTGGTTTTCTTTTACGTGTACCAAATATATGGGAGTTTAGAGGCTTGCTTTATAGTTTTCTATTAATAATTAGTCTTCCTGGTCTTAAGTAGTACAGTTAATTATTATTTTAGGAGAGTTTAATTGTTTGGATATTGTTCGGTATATTGTCTTTTGCATAGTGAAGGATGCTGGCACCGTATCAGGGACTTAGGTACCAAGACCACGCTTCGGGAGTGGAGAGGTGTCTTAGTTGCAAAGTTGCTTGCTGCAAAAGCATGAGGTCTGGAGCTTATATCACTAGCACACACTCTGGGTCCTATGTGCACATATGTACATGAACATAAATATCATAAGCAGCCCCATATACACACAGATTGTGTTTCAGTGTAGAAGTAGGCAATGAGGCTGATGCAAGACAGCAAGAGGGAGAGAGCAGTATGCCTATGTGAATACATGGGATTAGAGTTAAAAGTGTCCTACGGGCAAGGGATGCATGTGCTTATGACAGTTACCATCACTCTCTCTGGCCACCTCCTCTCTATATCATTACATTCAAAGTGTATCACGGTCCTATTTAATCTAAAATAACTGGACATTAAAAAGTGGCAAGCCAGTTTGTTATTTGTTTGGTTTGGCTTACTCTCTGAAGCACATGCACTCACACTTGCCCTTGTACCTATAGGAAATATTGATATAGCCACTATGGCTCCTTTTCCTGAAGCAAGACTCTATCTCAGACTCAGTATTAAGTATAACACTGCTGCTAGCCATTGCCAATGATTTAGAGTCTTATAACCTGAAACCTATCAGCCATGCCGCCTTAGGGACTATTGCTCCTGGACTGGCCTCCTCTGAAGTGCCACTCTTTGTTTTGTTTGTTTGTTTTTATTAGATATTTTCTTTATTTACATTTCAAATGCTATCCCCTTTCCTAGTTTCCTCTCTGAAAATCCCCTATCCCCTTCCTTCTCCCCCTGCTCCCCAACCCACCCATTCCCATTTCCTGGCCCTGGCATTCCCCTATACTGGGGCAAAGAATCTTCGCAAGACCAAGGGCCTCTCCCCTCACTGAAGGCCGACTAGGCCATCTTCTGCTACATATTCAGCTAGAGCCACAAGTCCCTCAGTATGTTTCCTTTGATTAGTGGTTTCGTCCCAGGGAGCTCTGGGGGTACTGGTTAGTTCATATTGTTGTTCCTCCTATAGGGCTGCAGACCCCTTCAGCTCCTTGAGTACTTTCTCTAGCTCCTTGAGTTCTTTCTCTAGCTCCTTCATTGGGGACCCTGTGCTCTGTCCAATGGATGACTGTGAGCATCCACTTCTGTATTTTCCAGGCAGAGCCTCACAGGAGACAGCTATATCAGGCTCCTGTCAGCAGGCTCTTATTGGCATCTGCAATAGTGTCTGGGTTTAGTGGTCGTTTATGGGATAGATCTCCAGATGGGGTAGAAGATAGTCCAACTAGTAATAAGGACACATGCTCCACTTTGTTCATAGGAGCCTTATTTATAATAGCCAGGAGCTGGAAAGAACCCAGATGTTCCTCAATAGAGGAATGGATACAGAAAATGTGGCACATTTACACAATGGAGTACTACTCAGCTATTAAAAACAATGAATTCATTAAATTCTTAGGCAAATTGATGGATCTGGAGGATATCATCCTGAGTGAGGTAACCCAATCACAAAAGAACTCACATGATATGCACTCACTGATAAGTGGATATTAATCCAGAAGCTCAGAATACCCAAGATACAATTTACAAATGACATGAAACTCAAGAAGAAGGAAGACCAAAGTGTGGACACTTCGAGCCTTCTTAGAAGGGAGAACAAAACACCCATGGAAGGAGTTACAGAGACAAAGTTTAGAACAGAGACTGAAGAAATGACCATCCAGAGTGCCACTCTTTGTAATGCCTTCAAGGCCTTTCTCAGGTGGCTGCCCTTAATCTTTTTTCATTCAGTCCCCTCAGAGGAGAGCCTTACCTTGGTGGCCTTAAATAACCTTAATTACAATTTCTAAAACTCTACTGCTGAACATAGTCTAAGGTATTGAGGTTAACTAATTTTTTATGATAAATATCCAGATAATCAACATTAAGAAGGAAAAGATCATTTTAGCTCCCTGTCGTGGAGATAGTTCATGGTTATTTGACACTGTTGCATTTGGCCCTATAGTATCATTGTATATGGAGTTTAGATCACAGCAGCCAGGCCTGAAAGAAGTGCAGGAAGGGGCTAAGGTTTCAGAGTCCCCTTCAAGGACACTCCCCTATTGGACCAACTTAGGCCCTGCTTCTTAAAGGTTCTACAGGCTGAGAAACAAGCCTTCTACACACAGGTCTTGGAGGAGTATTCAGAGCCCGTCCTGCAGAGTGGGTGTGAGGGCTTCAGCATAGGAATATGGCAGAGACACAGCACAGGCCCTAACAACCTGTTTTAGTCTCTGATTAGAACAGTCAGTCTCTGACAGTCTTCTGTCAATTGGAGTCATCAGCTCCAGGAGCTCATTTCTAGACTTGCAAATGACAAGAATCCAGCTTTCCTGAGTAGTGCCTTTTCACTTAATGCTTTCCTTTAAAACTAAATGCAATGTGATGCAGAGTGATCTGGGAAATTGGAGAGTTGAGAACTCCATCCCTATGGCTGCCACTCACAGTCTTGTAGACATGGTGGCCACATGGGTAAAAGCAGAGGACTGTTTGAGACTCTGTCTTACTGTTTCCTCCTTCCACTAAGAGTTTACTCACTTGCTCATTCATGGTTAGCCTCCTGATGTACTTCATTTGCCCTTCATCACAAGGACTGTGTAGTGATAAAAAAAAAAAAAAAAAAAGGCCTGAGCCTCTCATGGGTCAACCTATGGCTCCCTTTCTCTGTGTTTCTTTCCTGGTCAGTGCTAAGTTACTTTCTCAAGGAAAAGTGTCTGAAGTGTTAATATGTTTCCACCTTCTCTACTGAACTAATTTTTTCCCAGTTCATTACTCTGAAAAACTATTTCCTAAAGATGTTACAACTGTTGGAAGTGATTTTTTTAAGTATGTAAAACATGATCACATAATAGTTTATTGAAGTAGTCCTATCTTGTATTTTATAAAAATTATACCTTCTTTTAAATACATGTATACATTATATATTGTGCATATTATATAAACATTTATTATATAATTTATATATTATACACACATATGTACATAATATATTCAGTTTCTTACATATTTTCCAAGTTCTCTCTGTTCTATTTAACATTGGCATTGGTATGTTCTATATTTCTAATATTTATTTTGTAACTTTTATTTTAAAAAAAACACATTTTTAAGAACTTAATTAAAAACATAACTTCCAAAAGGTATATTGTTCTATGAACTGTGTAGAATAACATTAAAAAAGAACCAGCTATTCTGAAATGGGCATTCCAGAATCTGTTACCCCATAGTTACTTCACTGAGCAAATCAAGAAATCTTGTCATTCAGTTTTAATGTTGGAGGATGGCCTCCCTTCAGGAAGTCTTGTGGTCAGCCAGCAAAAATGGCTGCTAGCTTCTCTAAAGCTGAAGGATTATTATGTACTAACATCACCCACAACTTTTATAATAGAAGACCAGCTGTGTAAACTGCAAGATGCTGTCAAAAGAAAGTGCCAAGCAAAACTGTGGTGCTGTTTGCTGACTATGCTGAAGGGCAGAGACACTCAATTCTTGCCAGTTGTTTAGAAGACTGTTAGGAAAAGCACTAGCTTTGGGAGGTGCCTACTCCCCAGGGCCTGTGATCCAGTCCTAGAGATCACGACTTAGCCCAACACCTTTGTTTCCAAAATCTGCCTCCCGACAAGGCCTGGCTCCTGCAGGGCTGGGTTGGAGAAACAGCTGCGTTTGCCACACTCCTGTCCTAGCCATGCCATACCTTCAGGAAACCTGGAAGTAATTCTTTATGTGCTATGGTGTGGTTGCAGCTTTGTCTGCTGAAGTCAATTAAAATAAAACATGTCCTTGACCATGACAGAGTCTACAGAACCCAATTTCCAAGTGGTTTTCAAGCTTTGCAGGCCTGGGCTAGCAGTTCTACAGCTCAGCTGTGTTAATGTTCTGTAGTACATGTGCTGAAACCATTGCCAGATGTCACGTGTTGTGTTCCTAATGCCACTATTTATTATCACCCAAACCGAGGGCTTGAGGAATTAATAGTATAGCTTGAAAGGTGAACGGGGTTAAATGAGAGGGTAGAGAGGAGCCTAAATGCAACACTAGACCTCTGCAACCTTCCTTTATGTTTAATGGCAGCTTTCTCTATAATGTATAACTCATACATTTGTTTTCATCTTGATTCTTCTTCTTATCCTCCTTGCCAGCTCTTGCCTGTGACTGCTGAGTTCCACCCTGCTGGACTGACTGTGCTTCTCACTAAGCTTCATGTAATCTGAAGCACAAGGAATCCTTATCTGTACTCTTCAGTCTCACTCAGTATATTGACTATGGGACCAGGCTTGTCATCGCTATGCAGCAATTTACTGCCTAACTATCCCATACTTTATCCTATATATCACTAATATATATTTGACTTGCCCAATGCACGTTTTTTTAAAAATATACTTTAAGTATAACATTTCTGAGTAGTCTGGTTTTTGTCCTAGTTTTGGACATAAAGGCTCATTTGTTCCAATAATGGTATTGATGGTTGTCCTTGGTTTCTATTGCTGTGTTAAAACACCACAACCAAAAACAACTTGAGAAGAAACAGGTTTATTTCACCCTTTGGCTTATAGTCCATCTTCCTGGGGAGGTTGGACAGGAACCTGGAGTCAGCAACTGAAGCAGAGATCAAAGAGGAGTGCTGCTTACTGAGGTGCTTCTCATGGCTTCCTCAACCTGCCTTTTTATAACATGCAAACCCACCAGTGCAAGGGTAGCACCAACCATAGGAGGTGGGTCCTCCCACATCAATCATTGGTCAAGACAAAAGCCAATCTGTTGAGGACATTTTCTCAATTTATGTTCCCTCTTCCCAAGCAACTCTAGTCAGCACCGAGATCATAAGGAAGATGCACGTTTTAGTTTAGATGGTCCTGCTACACTGTCTTCTGACCCAATAGAAGGTGCTTGTGTGTTGCACCTCACCATCTCCAGGAATGACTCGATCCTCTGCTTATTATTGTTGCGGTAACACTCCATCCCAAATAAGCCCGGCAGTGAAAACATGACACAGTTAATATGATTACATGGTGTGTGTCTAGATTGGTTAGATCTACCACTACACTACCATCTTCCCCAGATAAGAGACCCCTTAGAACTTGCAGTTTCTCCAGGCCATGTGCTTCTGCTCAGCTTTTCTCCTTCTTCTCTTTCCCACATTCAACTCCGCTGTCCCTTTTATCTGCCCAATCATCAGCTCTCCTTTATTTTACAAATTAAGGAGGGAAGCAGGTTTACAGGAAATCACCTGAGTGCTGACTCATTCCTTGTTCGAAGCCACTCACAAGGGAACGGAATTAACATCAAATATAATTAGCCCCAAGGCTATCCAGTAATGGTTCATTAGGACTTTAATCTGTATTTGCTTGAAGCATCTTTCTATGCCTCTGTTACCCTTTTATGTGAAGTGACTGTTTACCTCTCTTTGTTCACTTAGTTTTCCCCCTTAATTGTTCACAGGAACTCATTAGGGAAGGTGACTATGTTGGATATACTACAAATGTTATCTCCCAGTCAGTATTGTGAGTTGTCATTATCATAACGTTGGTTTTGGGGTGTCAGGGATCAAACCCAGAATCTTATGTATGCTAAGCAAGACCTCTGCCACTGGGTTGCATCCCACACCAAATATGGAAGTTTTATATTTTCATGCTGCCCTTCTTACCCCCAAGGATGAGGCTCTTGAGAGCAGGGACTTTGTGCAGTGCCAAGAAGAGAATCTGATCATAGTGAAACACAAGCCAGGCAAGCGCTCCGCCACTCAGAAGGCCACAGCTGACTAAGTAGCTTTGGCTTAAACCAAACACCTTGAGGTTCCCATAGGAGAGAGGTGATAAATAGAGGGCTACACGTAATGATCTCACAGTCTTTGACAAGAAACTACATCGAAGCCTATTGTTATGGGAAATACCTAAATTATAAGTAGAAACTAGAATGGTAAAGAACCGGGCAGTAATTCTATGGTGGATGGTACAGGAAAAGCTTCAGATCTCTGTAGACTGTGTTAAGATCAGCTACTTAGAGAACTTTCACCCCAGAAGGGCTTTTGGAGAGCAGGGCCCTGAACTTCTCATTTTACACAGCAAAATGAATCTGAAGAATGTGAACTAATCCACTGTTATTACAGTAAACCAATGTGAGCATTAGATTTGAGCTTCTTAAATACTATGGGAACTACATCTGCAGTGATTTTCTCCATCAGTCCTAGCAGCAAACACTTTGTCTCGTGGTCTAAATAATACAGTCAGATTTTAATGGTTATTTTCCCGTATCGTGTTTGTTTGTTTGTTTGGTGTGTGTGTATGTGTGTGTGTGTGTGTGTACATGGTTACCAGTGACTGACATTAATCACTTAAGCCTGTGAAACGCTCACAGGGAACTTCGAGAAGAGAGAGTGTCAGGCTGCTCTGCATCTCTGTCTTACTAACCCTGAGTCTGGAGCCACTTGAGAGATGCCACATGAGGCACACTGAAAGCGAAGGTCCTGCAGAGTATGAACTGGGATGTGTGACACAGGCCTCTACAACCAATGTCACTAATATCCTTCCCCCTGCTACCTACTGTTCCTCACAATGAACCTGGAATAACTCCGTGGATGGCAAGCTATGCCTTAAGGGCAGAGTTGTGTTTTGGACACCCAAGTGTCAGCCTTTGGGGACAGAAAGGGCAACCCAGTCTAACCTAACCATCAAACTATGGAAACCAGGTTCATGCCCCTGACTAGCTGCCTACACCAAGCATAGCAGAACCAAGCTAGGCACTTCTTCTCTTGTCTAAATCTCTCAAGTCCTTAAAGGAAAATGTCTATGTGGGCTGCATTTCTCTCTGAGTGCTTGGCCGCGACCAGCATGCCATGCCTTCTCCAAGAGGAGGCAAAACTGAGCAGTAGGGGAAAACAACCTCTCCTGGGGCTCCTGCTCTTCACATGTGCCTTTCCATTTTATTGAGTGACCATTCAGCTCTGGGAAACTGCCCTGCAGCAGCCAGACAGACACAGAGAAAACTCTCTGGGCTTTTCCACATCAGAGCTGATTCTGCTCCACCAAGAGTGCTGTCAGGTGTGAGTGGCCTGCCCTGGACCAGGCCTTAAACACAGTGGGAGCTTGGGGCTGGCTGCTGGACCTCACAGAGCCCTCCTCCAGCCCCCATGTCATTTCTCATTGTGCTGAGATTCCTCTCCAAACTAGGTGCATTCAAGAAATTCTATCCTCCAGTTCCTGGCTCTAGCGGCAGAAGCATCTCGGTTCTCCTTGAAATTTGGCAGAAGCCATGGATTCCTCAAAAGAACAAAAAACACACTCTCCCCAAAGGCCCACAAAAATAAGGTTTATTGTGAAAATAACTTGATGTATTATTTCAGGAAACACAGAAAGACAGTCATGCCATTTCCAGAGATTTTAGAATGGCTCGACTCCTCGTAGGAAGAGAAAAACCACACTTAAATGTAATATTATTTGGAAGTATTTGAGTTCTTATCTTACCTCTTCAGCCTAGTTAGAAATTTAAATTGGGTTCAGAGAATAACTAAGACTATAGGCATTCAAGAAAAACGCAATACATTTAAAAAGCACAACACACAGGAAAGCAAGAAGTATGTTTATGCAGAGATGATTCAGAACTGGGGAAAGATTCAAAAAGTAAATTCTGTGTTTTGTAATCAGTTTTCTCTTGTGTTCACTAGAACTTTTATACTTGAAAACTTTGGTGTTTTGGTTTGGTTAAATGTTTTTGTTTTTGGTTTTTTTTGGTTTTTTTTTTTTTTTTTTTTTTTTTTTTTTTTTTTTTTTTTTTTTTTTTTTTTTTTTTTTTTTTTTTTTTTTTTTTTTTTTTTTTTTTTTTTTTTTTTTTTTTTTTTTTTTTTTTTTTTTTTGGTTTTTTGGTTTTTCCAGACAGGGTTTCTCTGTGTAGCCCTGGCTGTCCTGGAACTCACTCTGTAGACCAGACTGGCCTTGAACGCAGAAATTCGCCTGCCTCTGCCTCCCAAGTGCTGGGATTAAAGGCATGCGTCATCACCACCCGGCTGGTTAAATGTTCATCATCCCTGAGTGTTGTGGTACAAGGCTTTAATGGTGACAGTGGGAAGACAGGGAAATGTAGACTCCTATGTGTTCAAGGCCATATTAGTCTATACTGTCTCAGAAAACAAATATTCCTCCCCAGTCAAAAGAAACGTGACATTTAACACAGAATCTGACATTCTTTGCTAAGGTCTTTCTCTGTAAAGTTCCTTGTCAGTGCTATATAATCCATACCTTTTACAAATTTAATTTGTATTTATGTGGATTTATTTTGCCACTATTATAGAGTCAAGTGTTTCAAATTTGGAAAATACAATTTATTTTATAGTTAACACACATAATGCAAAAAGGTGAAAATTTTTTCCATACAAAATATTTATTCATTTAAGATCTGTTCATTGATCTACTTTCAGAGGAAAATGTGTGTGTGTATTTGCATCTATGTATGAAAATGCTGTCTTAAGTCAGTCAATGTTCTATTACTGTGAAGAGACACCATGACCACAGCAACTCTTATAAAGGAAAACATTTAATTGGAGCTAGCTTATAGTTTAGGGGTTAGTCCATTATTATCATGGTGGAAGCATGGTGGCATGCAGGCAGACACCATGATAGAGAGGAGCTAAGAGTTGTACATCTAGAACAGCAGGCAGCTAGAAAGAGACAGAAAGACACTGTGACTGACTTGAACATTTGAAATCTCAGAGTCTACTCCCAATGACATACTTCCTCCAACACCTACCCCAACAAGGCCACACCTCCAAATAATGCCACTCCCTATGAGCTTACAGGGGCCATCTTCATTTGAACCATCACATATACATCTAGATCATTGTTGAATTTGAAAAGTATTTAAAAATTACTTTTTCTTACTTCACTTACAAAACCACCTACACAATTTAATACATAGCAACAGCATTTGAAATAGAAGTATGCCTTTATCAGACTCTAAATTTTCATTGCACTTAGGAATGATAGTGCAGTTGTTTAGAGGGTTGGAAACCTCAGATGTAGGCTGCTGGAATAGCGCTGTGCTTTGCTGACACAGCCTGTGAAGAACTCACAGCTGCAGGTCCTAACTCAACATTTCTTTACCACCTACCACCTACTACTCATCTACCCTTACCCCTGGGGACAAGCCAATTAAGTGCCAAGGCCTGTGCATGCAGCCTTGATAGAAATAGGATATGGCCGATGGCAGGCTGATCATTGGGCATAGGAGGTATAACAGGTCCTTCCTAGGAATATTTTAAAAGGTGGCAATTAAAAGTCATATTTGCCATGTAATGCTTTGCTTTAATGCTATCCTTGAAGACAGGAAACTTGTCTGTGTATAATTACCTGGCAGACCTCTTAGGCATGTGCCTTGTCTCTGCCTGGGTATGTGGCTCTTGGATCTGCTTTGGGAATAATGCCCAGTAATCCCCTACTGCAGGTGTTACAGCCTAGATCTAACCACCCTAGACAATCACAGTGCTTGGGCTTTCCTTTAGAAATTGGTCCTATGCTCCCTCTAGCATTTTTTTCCACTAGAAATACCACCATCATTTTAGCATTGTCAGGCCATGTGATCCCAGTAGGCAGGGCAACTCATACTCCCACGTGATAATGTTTCATGTCACTCAAGAAGCTGGTGAAACCAAATATATTTATGTAGGGTGTTTCGTCTCCAAATCTCATAAGTATCCATCACATTCTGTGCTGCTTTATTGCTGACAGAACTTGGAACGTGGGCCTTTCTTTGCAGGTGATTTCCCAGCATGTCCAGTGCATCAGACAGGACCAGTGATGAAGTGTGCAAAGACTCATTTTCAAAATGAGCATGCAGGGACTTAGTGACACAGCAAGGTCCTCTCCATGGACTCACTCAGCAAACCATAGCTAATGGCTGCTCTAAGACATTTTAGCCTCCATGCCTTGATTATAGGCTTCACTTCACTCTCATTCCCCTCATTCAATCTAGTGCTTCTTACCCAGCCAAGGGCATTGCATTAGCCTGAAGGGAAATCAAGAATGTCCCTTGGCTTCAATCTGAGAACATGTGAAGGAAAAGCTCTATTAGCTTTCCATTTGGTCTGTTTCAATGCCCCCTCCTTCATTATTTCCAGTTTTGCCTTCCGTCGTTGATGTACATGCACACACACACACACACACACACACACACACACACACACACGAGGGGGAGGGGGAGGGGGAGTTAATGGAGGGCTTTGCAGCCTTGAAATTTGGTTAGAACCTAGTAAGTATATGGCATTCAAACAATGAATGAACTTGAAGAAGGTTGCGTGAGCTTTACATCTTCAGGAGAGAGGCATAGGGACCACTCTGGGCAAGTGCCTTAAGCAGGGGAGCTTTAATGGCAACAATCAAAGCTAAACAAAAAGGTAGAATAAAGGGGAATGGCAGTGTGAGCTCAAAAGCTATGACTCAGCTTTGACTCAGAGGAACAGGAGACACTAATGCATTTGATCAGAAGATTAGTGTGTTGTGTCATATGCCTTTAAAGGTCAGGGATGAAGCAGGGGTCTCAGTTATAGTGGGTGCTCAAGCTTTACTTATATCCATAAGGAAATATAGAATCCCTCATGATTTGTTTGTATCTGGAATGTGCAGCCTCAGCATGTGTCTGTGAGATGTCTCCATGCTATTGTATGCATTCATGGATTATTATTCCCATCCTGTGCACTTTCCCATGACTATGCTACGGTTTATCTATGTTTAGAGACATTCCATTGTTTCCCATTTGTAACTTTTCTCAACGAGGTTGCTCTGAACAGACTAGTGCATGGTCACATGGTGAACACACTCATTAGGTTTTCGTGGGTGTACAACGAGAGACCGAGCTCCTGAGGTATCAGCTGGGCATGTGTCTAACTTAAATAGCTACTGACAGCTGTTCGCAGAAGTTGCACACGACATGCTTAATTGCCCACAGCAATGCGTGAGCACTCCACTTACTCTTCATCCTTTACCTTCCATGTCAGTCCTTCTGCTCTGCTGAGAGTTGAGCACTGGCAAGAAATTGTTATTAAATTAGCATTGTCTAATCAATAGTGATGTTAAATGTCATCCTGTTATTTGTTAGCTCTTTGCATAATTTTCTTGTACAATTTATCTTCCAGTATTTTCATTTTTTTATATTGGACTATCAACCCCTTTGTTATTAACTAGTAGAAATGTTTATATATTTGAAATAAAGACTTTTGTTTATATATGAATATATTTGTTATATATACATATATAATTTCTTCTGTAGCTTGCTTTTTAATTTTTTAAATGGTATTTTTGATAAATAGAAGTTCCAAATTTTGAGGGAAGACAGTGTCCACCTTATGACACACAACATCTGGGATTCTTCTGTTTTTTCAGCTTTTTGCTGAGAAGATATTATCTTTCATATAACACACACATGCACACAAACACACACACACAAACACACACACACACACACACACACACACATCTATTTTCTATCTGTCAGCAGCTTTTCAAGATAAAGCATCATTGGAGCCCAGGTTGACCTTGAACTTACCATGTAGCCAAGAATGACCCTGAGTCACTGAATGTCATCTTTCCATCTCCCAGGTGCAGGGAAAGTCAACATTTTGTACAAACGTCACTTTGTTTGCTTATAGATTTTCAAATGACCTTAAATGTTTATTTTCATTTTTATTTACTATGTAAATTTAATGAAGTTTTAGAAATGTATTCTTGTTTTGTTTATTTTGTATCTTGCTTTTCCCAACCATTAAATTAAAATCCATGTGTTTTCTTTATTTATTGTGTGTAATTTCTCTTTTAATCCTTTCAGTTAAAATACATGTTTAATAGGGTCACAAATTATTATCTAATTTTCTAAAAACTAGTTTTAATGATAGAACTGGAATGCCTCAGGAACTTATTAATCAAATTTTGACTTTTAAAAATTTACTCACTAGAAACAAAAGTCCTATTTAGTTCGCCAATGAGAAATGTTATTTAAAAATATATTTTGTTTTACATTGTGTGTGTGTGTGTGTGTGTGTGTGTGTGTGTATTTTGCAGGGGGAATGGATGTGCATGTAAGTGCAGGAATCATCCAAGGCTAGGGACAGAAGAGCCTCTGAGGGACAGAGTTACAGATGGCTCTGAGCCTCCTGTCCTAGGTGAACTTGAAGTCAATTTTTCTGGAAAATAAATATAAGCTCTCAACTGCTGAGCCATAATTCCAGCCCTGAGAAATGCTATTTTTATTTTAAAATTTTATCCTTTAAAATTAACATACTCATAAATAAAATCCTTTACTTTGTAATGGGCCAATAGAAATAACTGATAATTGTTTTTAGAACATCCTAGTCAGGGAATAATTTGCTTAAGGACTTAAGAGGATCTAACTCTACCTTGTAGCAAAGATTTGGGGAGGCAAGGTGTGATGTGCCAGGTGAACATGGACCCCCTCAGTGCACAGCCTTGATATCTGCGTTCCCTGCTGAGAAAACAAAGGCATCCATGGGACTTAGGCTCTCTGAGGGATGTGGTTGTGTTAGATTTTTCTATAGAGGGAAAATAAGTTGTAAGAGGCTCACCTTAATCTCTCATTTTTACAGACAAATCCATGGAATTTAGTTGAAGTGCTTTGAGACAATGCATGTGTCCAGATGACTTAACTGGTGACAAGAATGGAAAGTGACATCTTTCTCAGCAAACCTCATGCTTTTGTGCTGCCTTGAAGGCCAACAAAGGCACTTCAGTGGGCCCCACTTTGTCTCCTGATAATCTCTCATCATGCACACATTAGGCCCTATTTGTGATTTTTCTCATGTTTCTAAATGAATGTTTTCCTCACAAGTCCTTTCTGTTGATTAAAACTGTCGTGACTAAGTGGCCTTCAGATTTCTCAGCCTATGAATATACAGACAGGATTACAAACAAAAGCAAGGACATTTCAGCAAATATATTATGTCAAAATTTTAATTAGGCATAAAGTACCAAGGATTCATCTTCTTTCCTTTAGAGAAGAAAGAGAAAGAAATTGAACAAGATGACAGAGTACTAAATTTAAGTGACTCCATTTATTCCTCAAGCTAGTAGGAATTGTGAAGATCAGAGAAGAATTAGGAAATGGTTTTTCCCCCAGCTCATTGTTCTCATAATCTCTTGGGATGTGTGTAAAATAAAAACCATTACCTAAATAACGATGTGCCTAGAATCTCTCTCATCTCTCATATAGCTCACTCACACATGCTAATGGCAAGGGCAGGGGTGGGGTGTGTGGTTGACTGACATTCAGGTATCTTAGGAAATGCCGTCTGTCCACTGCTGAGTTACAGGTGTCTTCCTTCTCATGTGTCATGTTAAAGCTATCTTCTCAAGTGTTCTAGAATAGTTTCTCCCAAAAGGGACTTAAACTCTTCTAGTGATTCTGATCGATAGGGCATGCCTTTAATCTCAGGACGTAGAGGAGGCAGGCAGATCTTTGTGAATTCCAAGCCAGCCTACTCTACATAGAGTTCCAGTCTACCCAGGGGTTCATAGTGAGACTCTGTTTCAAAAACAAGGAAAAAAGGGGGAATCTTATTCTGTTCTAAAGAAGGTATGTTTAAAGTATTTTAAATATCTTTATTTAACAAATATTTGTGACTCATGTATTATTGTGAGTGTGTGTGTATGTGTGTGTGTGTGTGTGTGTGTGTGTGTGAGAGAGAGAGAGAGAGAGAGAGAGAGAGAGCAGTGAGCAACATCAACACAACCAGTCTCCATCCTCATGAAGCTTAGAGTCTGGGGGTAGGCCAATAACACTATACACAAATTGCGATAATATCTGGAGCTCATTAAGCTGAGACATGGGTAAAGCAGCTAGAGTAGATGAGAGGATGAAATGCTAGAGATAAATGGGCTATGGTTTTATGTTGGGCTGTCAGGATGGAGAAACCCTGAGGTGTAAGATGAGCAACATTTTGACACCTCGGAAGGAGAGGAGGAATGAGTAAACACAGGGAAGGTTTTGAAGGTGGATTGAAGAGCTGGCATGGAAGCCAGTGCATAGGAAAAGGTATGATGGGTACAGTAGAGGCTAGTGACTGTAGTGGAAGGAGTGTGCACCAGAAGACAGGGGTAGAGAGCAGAGAGGCTAATAATAATGTAGCACCTCCTGGAACCATGGCTTTTATTCTCAAAATTGATAAGGCATCTGCAGGGGAACATAATAAAAGGATCCTGTCATTTTACTTTCCTTCTGATACTCACAAAAAAGGTTGTATCCTTTCCTACCTTGTGTATAGAAGACACTCAGTAAACATTTGCTGAATGCATGAATGAAAATCCTGACACATCCATGTGCATGGTTCTGATCTATTGGGTGATACAGTGCTTTACTAGAGGAGTGTGGTGTTTCATCAGTAACCAAGGAAGTTGGCTTTCCATGGAAGCCTCAGGTTCCTTATCTAACTGAACTGTGAGCATTCTAGAACATGCTGAAGTCTTGCCCACTGTATTCCCCAGAGTATTGGACATTTACCTGAAAGGATCTTTATGTAGCTGGCATCGATAGCACATCTCTAATTTGCTCTCACAAGTAGGCATCTCTACTGGCTGGTTTTGTGTATCAACTTGACACAGGTGGAAATTATCACAGAGAAAGGAGCTTCAGTTGAAAAACTGCCTCCACAAGATCCAGCTGTATGTAAGACATTTTCTCAATTAGTGATCCAGATGGGAGGGCCTAGCCCCTTGTGGGTGGTGCCATCCCTGGGCTGGGAGTCTTGGGTTCTATAAGAAAGCAAGCTGAGCAAGCCAGGGGAAGCAAGTCAGTAAGGAACATCCCTCCATGACCTCTGCATCAGCTCCTACTTCCTTCCCTGCTTGAGTTCCATTCCCGACTTCCTTTGGTGATCAACAGCAATGTGGAAAGTGTAAGCTGAATAAACCCTTTCCTCCCCAACTTGCTTCTTGGTCATGATGTTCATGCAGGAATAGAAACCCTGACTAAGACAGCATCTTCGAAGATGGTGAATTTTTTGAGGTCCTTCTCATTTGTTACCATTTGATTAATTTTGTGTTTTAAGGTAGCCTCAACTTCTTGAAGGATAGCCTATGTTCGAGTGACTCTTCTAGATGTATGAAATCTATCCTGGCACATTTATACCAAATAAGGCTAGTGGGTATTTTTTGTTTATTAAATTGGATGCTGATGGTTTTCAAGTTTTTCTTTACCTGTTTATCCCTTCACATGCTCTCAAAAAAAAAATAATTGGTGCTGATCTTTACTGACCCTGTGGTGCTAGAGTTATTGAAGTATCATTTACATAAGGTGAAATGTGAAACAATTTATTCCTAGTATTTTAACTATTTTGCTTCTACGGTTCTGTGGGTCTTAGTATATTTCCAATGTCTAAAACCATCACTACCACCTAATTCTAGAATATTAACATCATCTATAAAAATAATCCTAATGACATTCCAGTGTGGGACTAGGGCAATGACTCTATGTATAATAAGCCAGGTGGTTCACTACATCAGGGTAAAGAACACTATGCCAGTTAAGGGACTAGAAAATGCTAAAAACAAATGAGCTGTGACTTTAAATAATTTTGTCAGGCTGATGAGCAGGTCATTCCTTGTCCCAAAACCTGGAAACCAGTATTTAGCATAAGGTCTTCTGGATTCATTCCTGCAGTACCATGGATCTTTATGTTTAATTATATCCCACTGTATGGCTACACTATATTTTATTTATCCATTCCTCAGCTGGTAGCTATTTGGGGTGTTTCTCCTTCAACGATATGTAACTAATGTTGACTTTGCTGTAGCTATACATTTATCTTGGGTGCACACAAGGGCAAGAGCTAGTGGGCCACAGGACTCTGTTCTACTTTCTAAGAGATGGCCAATATGTTTGTTGTTGTTGGCACCACTGCATCTCTTCGTTCAGAAACTGTGAGCAATCACGTCTGTGCATCCTCACCAGCACACACTCTTCTCCATTAAAGACAACCAACCTTAGTTTGTGGGAACTGATGAATCTGTGGTTTTGTTTTGCAGCTCCTGAGTGTCTATGACATTGAACATGTTTTCATGCACCCACTGACTCTACATTTTCTTTAAAGAAATATACACCCAAATTCTTTTCTGATTTCTTTCCCTTTTGAGTTAATTCTCAATTGAGTTACTCTTGAGTTGCAGAGTTCATTATGTATTTAGCAAAAACAATTTTCAAATAATATTTTTCAAATTTTTAAAAATTATTTTCAGTTATTTTCACCCACTCTGTTTTTTTTTCATTTTCCTGACAACACACTTATAAAACTAGTTTTTGTTTTTTTAATGTTGGCAAAGCCCCATTCTTTTTTCTGTTATTGTTTGTTGTTTTGGAGTTCAGTTTAAGAAGCCTATATCTAACTAATATCTTTATCTTACTAATAAGTGTCCCTGGGAATGAGCTGTGAGCCATGAGAATGGTCCCCTCTTTTCTCTTCACATGCTCTTTACAGTTGTCCTATTTTATTTACATCTTGGTTCACATTGAATAATGTTTAGATTATTATAAATGCCAATCTTTTGGTCTAAAGACATCACTGTGTCTCAGGACTTTTTGTTTGTTTGCTGTTTATTTTTGAGATAGGTTCTTTTTTTGTTTTGTTTTGTTGTTTTGTTTTGTTTTGTTTTTTGAGACAGGGTTTCTCTGTATAGATCTGGGTGTCCTGGAACTCGCTTTGTAGACCAGCCTGGCCTCGAACTCAGAAACCCATCTGCCTCTGCCTACTGAGTGCTGGGATTAAAGGTGTGCACCACCATGCCCAGTTTGAGATAGGTTCTTGCTATGTAGCCTTGGATAGCCTGGCCTGGAATTTACTTTATAGACCAGCCTGGCCTTGAACTCACAGAGATCCCTCTGCTTCTGCTGCGATTAAAGAAGTGTGCTACCATGCCTGCTCCAGAACTATTTTGGGAAAACTGTTTCTTCCTATTGAATGTTCTTGGCACCCTCATTAAAATAAATTAACTATAAGTGTGTGGGTTATATTTAGATTTTCAATTCTGTTTTATTGCTCGATAAGTCTGTACTTATAAAAAACAGCACAGTATTGTTGAAATACTATAGCTTCATGATAAATTTTGGAATCAGAAAGTATGAATCCTCCAGATTTGATTCAATTTTGTAGTTTGTTGTAGTTATTCTAGGTTCTTTGAGCAGGGTGCCTGACTCTGTTTTTAAAGGTTGGTTGGGGCCGGGCGTGGTGGCACACGCCTTTAATCCTAGCACTCGGGAGGCAGAGGCAGACGGATTTCTGAGTTCGAGGCCAGCCTGGTCTACGGAGTGAGTTCCAGGACAGCCAGGGCTATACAGAGAAACCCTGTCTCGAAAAACCAAAAAAAAAAAAAAAAAAAAAAGGTTGGTTGGGATTTTGGATGTTTTTCTGGTTTGAATGAGAATGCTCCTGCCTCTGAGCTTATATATTGGAATGCTTGATCCCCAGTTGGTAGAACTATTTCAGAAGGATTAAAGGGTGTGACTTTAATGGCACAGGTGAACTTTGAGGTTTCAAAAACTCATGGCCTTCCAGGTTAGCCTTGTCAGCCTCCTACTTGCGGATCAAGCTGTGAGCTTTCAGCTCTTCCTGCTGCAATGCCTTTGCTCTGCCTTCATGGACTTTGGCCCCTGAAACCATAAGCCTAATTAAACACTTCCTTTTCTAATTGCCTTGTTCATGGCAAAGTCACAGCAATAGAAAAGTAACTTAGAAAGAAGTCTATTGAATTGACTCTGGATATCAATCAGGTATTGCTGTTATCTTAACAGCATTCACATTCCACCGACTTAGCTGTTTTAAAGCTTCTTATAGCATTATTTGATAATTTGGTATTCTGGACTTCTCTTTCCTTGGTTAAATTTATTCTTAGACATTTTAATTTTTCTTGATGCTACTGCAAGTGGCATTTTCAGGGCAATGTCACATTTTGAGAAAATATTCAAGTCAGAAGTGAACAGGTCCAATGGTTTTGATATTCAAATTTTATTACATTTATTTACTATGTGAAAGAGAGACAGAGCCAGAGACAGGCAGAGACTGCATGCACCAGTGCATTTGAGTGGAGGTTGAATGGCAACTTATCATCACAGGTTCTCTTTTTCCTTCCTTGTGGGTCCTAGGGATAGCACTTAAGTTATTGAGCTTTATGACAAATGGCTTTACACACAAGTCCATTTTGCCTGGCCCTTCAGAGTTTTGAAAAACAATACTTTAATGAACTAAGCATTACTAAATTAACAAAACTAATACTTGAGTCCAATAAACTCTTAATTAGAATTTATCCAGGTAAGAAGAATGTAGTACTTAAATGAAAACAGTTTTGGCTTTTGGCTTTGTTTGTCCCCATAAAAGTGTAAGTATTTACTTTCTTTAAAATCTTCATGTACTTTTAGAATGGCAGATAATAAATACACAGGGTATAATCGTTTCTGAGGACTTGAGAATGAATTATGGGTAAAGAGGGCATGGGGGACAAGATGGCTGGGTTAAAAACAGGGAATCAGAAACAGCTTTCCCATTCAAGCATGAACTGTGCCTGTTCATACACTGTGAAATTACAGGTGAGTTTCAGGTAAAGTATAAATAACTTACAGTCACTTAGGTAATTTGAAGCAGACACTACAGAGTAAGTTTAAACTTTGATACCAAATTTCAAAATATTCTGACTCTTAGGATGCTTAAGGGACATATGTAGTGAACATTGTTTGAGTCTTTTAAATCTCATTAATTTCAAATTTATTTTTGTAGTATTAGCAACCATTGAGGGCTGGGAAAATGGCTGAATCTATAGCATATTCACCTTGCAAACATGAGTTAGATTCCCCAGAAGCAACTTTAAAAAAATGGTTGTAGTAATTTATGCTTGTAATCTCACCATTAGGTAAACAGAGACAGACAGACTCCTGGGGCTGACTAAACATCTTAGCCTATTTGGTGAGATGCAGGCCAGTGAGAGATCCTATCAGAAAAAGAAAGAAAGGGAGGGATGGAGGAATGGAGCGAGGGAGGGAGGGAAGGAGGGAGGTAAGGAGGGAGGGAGGGAGAGAAAAGAGGTACTGTCAGAGGAAGGACCAGAGTAGAGGCTGTCCCCTGCTCTTCATAGACAAGATCCCCCTCATACCCCAAGCTAAATAGAGAATAATTTCAGGTTTTATTTTAGTACAAATTAGGTTTAAAAAAAATTAAACATGAAAACTACAGCCAGCAAAGGCTTTGGTTGTGAAATCTGCAGTTTCTAAGCATTTGTCCACATAGGCAAGCTGCAGAGGAAGATTTACCAAGCACAAAAAGACCTTGAAGAAGGAAGCACGGCCTTGTGTCTCTGCCAACATACTGTTGTGTTAATTTCAGTCTGAGTTAGTGGAGTTCATCCTGCATAGATTGAAAGAAAGTTATACTGGAATAAAGGGATGTTCTGTGATCAACTGCTTCCCTCTTTACATTTGGCTTATTATTTTTTGACCACATTTTTATGGAAAAGAGTTAAAGTTTGAAACAAGTTCTGCTTGTCTTACTTATTTTTCAGAAAGGAGTGTATGCATATGGCTTAAACATATTTCAATAGGACAAAAGATCAATAAAAAACCAAAACTTCCCTTTATTCCAGAATCTAGTTCCATTGATAGAAATAAACTCAATTCTTTTGGATTAACTTTTTAGAAGGTTTCCTTGCATGGGAGCACATATGTAGCCTTTCCTGGCCTTTCCTGACCAGGTCTGTACGTGCCTGCATTTTCCTCTGATCTTTCTGGATATATGTCAGCACATAAGGTATATTTCATTCTGTTTAGCCATTGGAGACTATTCTGTTGCAAATGTAGACCAAAATCTAGTCAGCCAGTCTCTGTATTGCTAAACATAGAAGTTTTCTTTCTTTTTTGTTTTTTCTTAATTACATAAGTCATCTTTGGTATATAAACAGAGTAGTGTCCCTCAGCTGCTCCCTCAATGACGGCACAATTATTCTGTATAGACTAGAGTGAGGTGTTTTGTGGAAATTATGGTTCTTACAGGTTTGTAGACTACTTGACAGATAACTTAAGATTGCTTGGGTAAAATTGAAAGCAGTTTGTAGCAATGAGAAGGCAGTGAGAACAGAGATCTTAGGGGTGTAGCTCTTTAGGGAATTTCTTTCCTCTGCCTTGCTACAAATCACTGTTGTGGATGCTAGATGTCTTCATGGAAAAATAGCTAGTCTGAATGGCTTCAAATATCTCTTGTAGGCTCTATTATGTTCTCAGCCCTACACTTGTTCAGAGTTATCCAATTATCTGGAATGGCCTACATTGGACAGAAGACACACTTGAAACAATGTTTCTCCTCCAATGTTTCCTATTCCTTCTTCTAGCTCCTACTCACATATAGACCTGGTTAGTAGGTGGAACCCAGAGGCAGGATTTGCTCAAGAAGTAATCATGATGATCCAGAATAACTTGTCCCAAACACCAAGCCTGGACAAAACACAGAAGGAGTTGACTAGTGTTAATGGTTTTTTAATAAGTGTGTTACAGCATTCTCTTAGCAAGTGAAGGAGACTGGATCATCATATTCATTTAACATGATTTAAAGGCACAACAACTAAGTAGTAATACTCGATTTTAATCCTCTAAGCTAATCTGGCTACTTCCCAGCCAAATTCCCCAAGATACTTGAATTTTGTGGCTTTCTCTGCTCCAGTTGCTTTTTGGCATGGTATTTTATCACAGGAATTGAAACCAAACCCAGACATTGCACATCTATCAGTTAATCAGCTATCCAAAAGTTCATCTAAAATTCATATACAATACACAATTGCGTGGAACACTGGTTAGGTGAATGACTTAAGCACCTTGAAATGTATTATACCTTATAAATAATGCCACTTAATGTATGACAATAAAGCTGTGTAAGAAACGTATCCTTTTCTGAGCCTCAAGTGCTTCATTAGAAAGAAATGCAATAACATTGCCAAGAATCTATTGGAGTGAGGATTAAATAAGGTTTATACATAGGAAAGCTCAGCATGCCTGAAATAACAATAATCGCTTTAAAATATTTAGTACCTCATATTTAAAAGATGACCTGGGTTTCCTTCAAATTTGCGTATAAGAGCATTTCAACAATGTTGAGAATTTTAGGGTACCATTTAAGGAAATGATTGTTAATGGGTGATCAGATGCGAGCCATCACCAGCATTTCAGTAGAAATTTTCTCATTGACTCAAACGAGCCTTTAGTGTATTTGTTTGTTGAAAACATTGTATTTAGTCGTGTGCTTTTTCTTTAACAAAATGTTGACAGAGAGGTAAGAGCAGTTGGCTTAAGGTAAGCAGTGTTGAAATTGGCTGAAAGCCCTCTTCTAAAGGGAGAAAAGAAATGATGCTGAAAACACTAGCTTAGCATGCACGTATGGATGCTTTTACAGGAGACAGCTGCCATTGCAAGACAGGGTTCATGTTTTAACGATGAAGGTTATTAGAACCAGTGTTATGCCCTCAGAGTTCTTTGTACATTCTTCTTACAGAAGGATTCCCAGTTTTCAGGAGCATCAGTGATCTCTTTGAGGAATGGGTGTCTATCTGAAGGAGGTTTGCAAGCCTTAAAAGATGTGCACATGAGGCATGATGTGGAGCTTCCACTTTATACCATGTGTTTAACATAGAGAAGGAACTTCCAGAACTTTGCATGATTTAAAGTCAGAAGAAAAACATTGACATTGGTAACCACAGGTATACCCTAATTCCAGAAATTAAATTTCCATGACAGAGTACCCATTCTTTTATTCCTTCAGAAGAAATGATAAGAATATATTTTATTTCTACAAAATATCCCCTTTATCAACTATTTAAATGTCATATGTAGTACCACACCCAGATCTACATATAGCATGAGCTTCATATATAAATAGTACTCTCTTTGACTTTCAGTAAAGCTTGTTTTGAATATATATTAAACTCTATGAATATAATTTGTAAGATTATTATTCCTATCAAATATATCCCTATTTAAGTGGAGATAGAGTAAAATGTGTCTGTCCAAGTGGCAATCTATATTTAGAGAAAGTGTTTGTTTTTAAAAATTACTTACAATGTATGGGAAAAGAGCCAAGACAAAAAATTTCATAATTATATTTAAAGCCATATAACCATTGGAAATTGTAGTTCTTGGAGTACTTCCATTTTTGAAGCTGTAGTAATGCCAGGTTGTACTGTGCATTTCGTGTTTCCTTTGGGAATTCAACGTCAAGGGCTTTGTTTCTCTTCCTTCTAGAGGGCTTCATGACTCAGTTGACCAAATGACATTTATGACATATAAATGTGGGATGCTGTCATTAATTACAGTTTTCACACTTCGGATGGTGTCAGATTGTCTTATGCTTAAGATAATTTTATCCAAGAGTGATTTCTGTAAACCAATTTATGTTATTCCTTTTAATTGAAAACTTATTTTTCCTTACATAATGTATCTTGATTATGCCCCCAACGCTTTTTGGTTCCTCCCCACCCTCTCTACCTTCTGAATTCACTTCCTTTCTATCTCCCTTTAGAAAACAAACAGGCTCGTAAATGATAAAACAAAACAAAACAAAAAGTAATACAGCAGAGTTGGGCAAATTGAACAAACAGAAGAAAAATAGCCCAGGGATCAGAGAGCGACTTATTTGTGTAGTTTAGATCATTCATATAGATATGAGGCTTGGGACTCCCATCCCACTCTACCTCTGTCCACTTATGATATCTATTTTATTTCCCTTTCCTAAGGAGATCTCTCTATATTCCCTAGTCCCTTACTCTATACCTAACATGTATGGTTCTGTAACTGTACCTTGGTAATTATTGACTTAACATCTAGTATCTACAGATAAGTGAGCACATACCGTGTTTGTCTTACTGGGTCTGTGTTACCTCACTCAGGATGATTTTCCTGATTTTTTTTTAAGCTGAGTAATATTTAGTTGTGTAAATGCACCACATACTTTTTTGTACTTTTATATGCATTCTTTTGGGGGATATCTAGATTGTTTCAAATGTCCGGCTCTTATGAACAGAGCAGATATGCCCATGTTCTGTAGTAGAGTGGAGCATATGGAGGCATATGTTTATGAGTGGTATGGCCAGAGCTTGGGGAAGACTGCACCTTCCTGCACTCCCAGGAGCAATGGATTTGTGTTCCTCTTACTTCACATCCTCATCACAATGAGCAGCTGCCACTTGTTTTGTTGATTTTAGCCATTCTGATGGGAGTAAGAGGAAATCTCAAGGTAGTTTTGATTTGCAAATCAATGATGGATCTGGATGTTGAACATTTTTTTAAGTGCTTCTCAGCCCTTTTAGTGTTCTCTCTTGATAATTCTTTGAACTGTACCCCATTTTTTTTTAAATTGGGTTGTTTCCTTGATATTTAGTTTCTTGAGGTCTTAAATATTTTGAATATTAGCTCTTTATCAGATGTGGAGTTGGTAAAAATATTTTCTCATACCTCGGAGGGTCTGGTTTCAGCAGCAGCAGGAACAGAGGAACTCCGCCCAACCGGAGGCTGGGACCTCTTCCAGCCAGGACCACCCCACCCCACCCCCCCTGCCTTTTTAACCTCTGAGCCCAGAGAAGGCGGCTAGGGTCGCTAGTGCGCTCTCCACACCCCAGGACATTAGGATCACCTCAGGATTACTGGTGAGTGGTGCACAGTGTTGGCTTTGAGAACCATGGAGGGTCTGGTTTCAGCAGCAGCAAGAACAGAGAAACTCCACCCAACCAGAGGCTGGGACCTCTTCCAGCTAGGACCACCCCCTCCATCTTCCCTCTGATCTCAGCAGAGGCGGCTAGGGCCATTTGTGTGCTCTCCACACCACAGGACATTAGGATCACCTCTGGATTAGGGGACCTTGGAATCACCTCAGGATTACAGAAGAGAGGCAGCCTGCTGGGAGAGTTCTGACCCTAGAACTCAGGAAGTGGATCAGAGCTCCAGCCTGCTAGACTCTGGACTTGCATGAGAAGAGCTTGCCTTCAGAGAGTGCTCTGATCACTGGATCTCTGGGGGGAGTTGGTCTACCAGAAGTGCTGTCAGAGGCTAACAGAATCACAGGAGGAACAAGCTCAAACCAGTGACAGCTTGGACATTAACATCAGAAATCTCCAGATGGCAAAAGGCAAACTGAAGAATCTCACTAACAGAAACCAAGAACAATGGGCATCATCAGAACCCAGTACACCCACTGCAATGAGTCCTGGATACCCCAAAATGCCTGAAAAGCAAGATGCGGATTTTAAATCATATCTCATCATGATGGTAGTAGATTATAAGAAGGACGTTAATAACACACTTAAAGAAATACAGGAGAACAGTGCTAAACAGGCAGAAGCCCTTAAAGAAGAAAAACAGGGCTGGTGAGATGGCTCAGCGGGTAAGAGCACCCGACTGCTCTTCCGAAGGTGATAAGTTCAAATCCCAGCATCCACATGGTGGCTCACAACCATCCGTAACGAGATCTGGCACCCTCTTCTGGAGTGTCTGAAGACAGCTACAGTGTACTTACATATATAATAAATAAAATAAATCTTTAAAAAAAAGAAGAAGAAAAACAAAATTTTTCAAAAAACTATAGGAGAACACTGCTAAACAGGTAGAAGCCATTAAAGAGGAAATACAAAAATCCCTCAAGGAATCACAAGAGAACACTGCTAAAGAAGTAGAAGCCCTTAAAGAGCTACAAGCAAATACTGTTAAACAGGTAGAAGAAACGCAAAAATCCCTTAAAGAACTACAGGAAAACACAACTAAACAGGTGATGGAATTGAAGAAAACCATTCAAGATCTAAAAATGGAAGTAGAAACACTGAAGAAAACCCAAAGAGAGATAACTCTGGATATAGAAACCCTAGGAAAGAAATCAGGAACCATAGATGTGAGCATCAGCAACAGAATACAAGAGATGGAAGAGAGAAGCTCAGGTGCAGAAGATTCCATAGAGATCATGGACACAACAATCAAAGAACACAAAATGGAAAAAGAACCTTACTCAAAACATCCAAGAAATCCAGGACACAATGAGAAGACCAAACCTACCAATAATAGGAGTAGATGAGAATGAAGATTCTCAACTTAAAGGGCGAGCAAATATCTTCAACAAAATCATAGAAGAAAACTTCCCATACCTAAAGAAAGAGATGCCCATGAACATACAAGAAGCCTACAGAACTACAAACAGACTGGACTAGAAAAGAAATTCCTCCTGACACATAATAATCAGAACAACAAATGCACTAAATAAAGACAGAATATTGAAAGCAGTAAGGGAAAAAGGTCAAGTAAAATAAAGGCAAGCCTATTAGAATCACTCCAGATTTCTCACCACAGACTATGAAAGCCAGAAGATCCTGGACAGATGTTATGCAGACACTAAGAGAACACAAGTGCCAGCCCAGGCTACTATATCCAGCAAAACTGTCAATTACCATAGATGGAGAAACCAAAGTTTTCCATGACAAAACTAAATTCACACAATATCTTTCCACGAATCTAGCCCTTCAAAGGATAATAAAGGGAAAAAAACCAACTCAAAGATAGAAACTACACCCTAGAAAAAATAAGAAAGTAATCCTTTAACAAAACTAAAAGAAGACAGGCACACGAACAGACTCCCATCTTTAACATCAAAAATGACAGGAAGTAACACTAACTTTTCTTTGATTTCTCTTAATATCAATGGACTCAATTCCCCAATAAAAAGGCATAGACTAAGAGACTGGCTACACAAACAAGACCCAACATTTTTCTGCTTACAGGAAACCCATCTCAGAGACAAAGACAAACACTACCTCAGAGTAAAAGGCTGGAAAACAATTTTCCAAGCAAATGGCTCAAAGAAACAAGCAGGAGTAGCCATTCTAATATCGAATAAAATTGACTTCCAACCCAAAGTTATCAAAACAGACAAGGAGGGGAACTTCATACTCATCAAAGGCAAAATCCACCAAAATGAACTCTCAATTCTAAATATCTGTACTCCAAATGTAAGGGCAGCCACATTCATTAAAGAAACTTTAGTAAAGCTCAAAGCACACATTGCACCTCACACATTAATAGTGGGAGACTTCAACACCTCACTCTCACCAATGGACAGATCCTGGAAACAGAAACTAAACAGACACACATGAACACTAACAGAAGTTATGAAAAAAATGGATTTAACAAATACCTATAGAACATTTTATCCTAAAACAAAAGGATATACCTTCTTCTCAGCACCTCATGGTACATCCTCCAAAATTGACCATATAATTGGTCACAAAACAGGCCTTAACAGATACAAAAATATTGAAATTAGCCCATGCATCCTAAAAGATCACCACGGACTAAGGATGATCTTCAATGACAGCAGAAATAATAGAAAGCCAACATTCACGTGGAAACTGAACAACACTCTAATCAATGATACCTTGGTCAAGGAAGAAATAAAGAAAGAAATTAAAGACTTTTTAGAGTTTAATGAAAATGAAGCCACGACGTACCCAAACTTATGGGACACAATGAAAAAAGTCCTAAGAGGAAACTCATAGCCCTGAGTGCCTCCAAAAAGAAACTAGAGAGAGCATATACTAGCAATCTACAGAACACATAGAAACTCTAGAAAGAAAGGAAGCAAATTCACCCAAGAGGAGTAGACAGCAGGAAATAATCAAACTCAGAGCTGAAATCAACCAAGTGGAAACAAAAAGAACTATTCAAAGAATCAACCAAACCAGGAGCTGGTTCTTTGAGAAAATCAACAAGATAGATAAACCATAGCCAGACTAACTAGAGGGCAGAGGGTCAGTATCTGAATTGACAAAATCAGAAATGAAAAAGGAGACATAACAACTGACCCTGAGGAAATCCAAAACATCATCAGATCCTACTACAAAAGCCTATACTCAACAAACCTGGAAAACCTAGATGAAATGGACAACTTGCTAGACAGATACCAGGTACCAAAGTTAAATCAGGATCAGATTAACAATCTTAACAGTCCCATTTCCCCTAAAGAAATAGAAGCAGCCATTAATACTCTCCCAACCAAAAAAAGACCAGGACCAGATGGGTTTAGTGCAGAGTTCTATCAGACCTTCAAAGAAGACCTAATTCCAACTCTCCTCAAACTATTCTACAAAATAGAAACAGAAGGTACTCTACCCAATTTGTTCTATGAAGCCACAATTACTCTGATACCTAAGAGTACTTCAGACCAATTTCCCTTATGAATATCAACACGAAAATACTCAACAAAATTCTCACTAACCGAATCCAAGAACACATCAAAAGGATCATCCATCATGACCAAGTAGGCTTCATCCCAGGCATGCAGAGATGGTTTAATATACCGAAATCCATCAACATAATCCACTATATAAACAAACTCAAAGACAAAAATCACATAATCAACTCCTTAGATGCTGAGAAAGCATTTGACAAAATCCAGCACCCATTCATGATGAAAGTCATGGAAAGATCTGGGACTCAAGGCCCATACATAAACACAATAAAAGCAATATACAACAAACCAGTAGCCAACATCAAAGTAAATGGAGAGAAGCTGGAAGCAATCCCACTAAAATCAGGAACTAGACAAGGCTGTCCACTTTCTCCCTACTTATTCAATATAGTACTTGAAGTCCTAGCCAGAGCAATTCGACAACGAAAGGAGATCAAGGGGTACAAATTGGAAAGGAAGAAGTCAAAATATCACTATTTGCATATGATATGATAGTATATATAAATGACCCTAAAAACTCCACCAGAGAACTCCTAAACCTGATAAACAGCTTCAGTGAAGTAACTGGATATAAAATTAACTCAAACAAATCAGTGGCCTTTATCTACACAAAAGATAAACAGGATGAGAAAGAAATCAGGGAAACAACACCCTTCACAATAGTCACAAATAATATAAAATAACTTGGTGTAACTTTAACGAAGGAGTGAAAGATCTGTATGACGAGAACTTCAAGTCTCTGAAGAAAGAAATTGAAGAAGATCTCAGAAGATGGAAAGATCTCCCATGCTCATGGATTGACAGGATTAATATAGTCAAAATGGCTATCCTGCCGAAAGCAATCTACAGATTCAATGCAATCCCCATCAAAATCCCAACTAAATTCTTCACTGAGATAGAAAGGGCAATTTCCAAATTCATCTAGAATAATAAAAAACCTAGGATAGCAAAAACTATCCTCAACAACAAAAGAACCTCTGGTGGAATCACCATGCCTGACCGCAAGCTATAGTACAGAGCAATTGTGATAAAAAACTGCATGGTAATGGTATAACAACAGACAGGTAGACCAATGGAATAGAATTGAAGACGCAGAAATGAACCCACACATCTTGGGTCACCTTATCTTCAACAAGGCAGCTAAAACTATCCAGTGGAAAAAAGACAGCATTTTCAATAAATGGTGCTGGCACAACTGGCGGTCAACTTGCAGAAGAATGCGAATTGAACCATTCCTTTCTCCTTGTAAAAAGCTCAAGTCTAAGTGGACCAAAGACCTCCACATAAAACCAGAGACACTGAAATTCATAGGGGAGAAAGTGGGGAAAATCCTTGAAGATATGGGTACAGGGGTAAAATTCCTAAACAGAACACCAATGGCCTGTGCTGTAAGATCACAAATCAACAAATGGGACCTTATAAAATTGCAAAGCTTCTGTAAAGCAAAAGATACTCTCAATATAACCAAAAGGCCACCAACGGATTGGGAAAGAATTTTCACCAATCCTAAATCTGATAGGAGGCTAATATCCAATATTTACAAAGAGCTCAAGAAGCTGAACTCTAGAAATTCAAATAACCCCATTAAAAATGTGGTACAGAGCTAAACAAAGAATTCTCAACGGAAGAATGCCAAAGGGCTGAGAAGCACCTTAAAAATGTTCGAAATCCTTAATCATCAGAGAAATGCAAATCAAAACAACCCTGAGATTCCACCTCACACCAGTCAGAATGGCTAAGATAAAAAATTCAGGTGACAGCAGATGCTGGTGAGGATGTGGAGAAAGAGGAACACTCCTTCATTGCTGGTGGGATTGTAAGCTCGTACAACCACTCTGGAAATCAGTCTGGTGGTTTCTCAGAAAACTGGACATAGTACTACCGAAAGATCCAGCAATACCTCTACTGGGCATATACCCAGAAGATATTCCAACTGGTAACAAGGACACATGCTCCACTATGTTCATAGCAGCCTTATTTATAATAGCCAGAAGCTGGAAAGAACCCAGATGTTCCTCAACAGAGGAATGGATACAGAAAATGTGGTACATTTACACAATGGAGTACTACTCAGCTATTAAANAGATTTTCTCAAAGGTTTTTTCAACATCTAATGGGATGATCCTATCTATGATTTTTGTCTTTCTGTTTCTTTGTTACATTTTTTCAATTTACTTATGTTGATCTACCCTAGCATCTCAAGGGTGCAGCATACTTGATTATCACGTATGATCTTTTATGTATCCTTGAATTAAGTTTGCAAATATTTTTATTGAGAATTTTGAATCTATGTTCACATAGGAAATTGGTCTGTAATCGTTTTTCTTTGTTGGGTTGTTCTTTTTTTTTGTAGTTTGTGTATCAGGGTAACTGTGACCTCATAAAGCAAATTTTGAAATGTTTCTTCTGCTTCTATTTTGTACATTAACTCTTTGAAAGTCTAATTGAATTCTTCACCCAAATCATCTGACCTTGGTATTTCATTATTAGAAGATTTTTAATAAACTTTTCTATTTCAGTAGGGGTTATAAGTTTAAATGGCTTATTGACCTTGATTTAATTTTGGTCAGTGGTATGTATCAAGAAAATTAACCATTTCTTTTACATTCTCCAATTTGGTGAGTACAGGTTTTCCAAGTATGTCATTATGGGTCCCTGAATTTCCTTGGTGTTTATTATTGTGCTCCCCTTCATCTCTAACTTTGTAGATTTGGATATTTTCTCTTTTCCTTTTAATTTGGCTAAAAGTTTGTCAATTTTATTGATCTTCTTCAAGAGTAATGACATTATTTCATTGATTCTTTGTATTCACACACACACACACACACACACACACACACACACACACACACACACACATGCATACAGCTCTTTGGTGTTTGTATTTTATTGATTTCAGCCCTGAGTTTGGTGATATCATTCTGTCAACTTCTTTAGTTGTGGTTTCTTCTGTTTTACTCTAGGGATTACAGCTTCTACTAAGCTGCAAGAATGGCATCTCTTCATTTGTTTGTTTGTTTTCCTATCTAGGTACTTGGTGCCTCTTAAAACTACCTTCATTGTATCCCATAAGTTTGGGTATGTTATGTAATTTTTTTCATTCAATTCTAGGAAGTCTTTAATTTTTTTCTCAATCCATTTTTCATTTTGTAGTGAGTTGTTCAGATTCTATGAGTTTATTAGCTTTCTGCTCTTTTTTGTTGTTGATATCCAGCTTTAGTCCATGGTGATCAGATTGAATGCTGGGCATCATTTCCATTTTCTTATATGTGTTGAAACTTATTTTTGTCCAAGTATGTGGTCAGGTTTGAGAAAGTTCTACAAGGTGCCGAGGAGCAGATATATTGTTTTGTGTTTGAGTGAAATGTGCTCTAAATAACTGTTAGGCCCATTTGGTTTATAACTTCAGATAGCTCCAGCTCTAGTAGTTTTTGTAGGGTTGACCTGTCTTTGGGCAAAAGTGGGGTAGTGAAGTCTCCCACTATCACTGTGTAAGTTTCAATGGGTGATTTAAGCTTTAGTAGTGTTTATTTTATAAACTTTTGTTCCCTTGTGTTTGGGGCACAGATGTTAAGAATTGAATGTCAGCCGGGCGTAGTGGCGCACACCTTTAATCCCAGCACTTGGGAGGCAGAGGCAGGCGGATTTCTGAGTTCGAGGCCAGCCTGGTCTACAAAGTGAGCTCCAGGACAGCCAGGGATAAACAAAGAAACCCTGTCTCAACAAACAAAAAACAAAAAACAAAACAAAAAAGAAAGAAAGAAAGAAAGAAAGAAAGAAAGAAAGAAAGAAAGAAAGTATTGAATGTCCTCTTAGAGGATTATCCTGATGTATGTAGCATCATTCTCTATCTCTTCTGATTAGTTTTGGGTTGAAGTTAATTTTGTCAACTATTAGAATCTCTATACCAGTTTGTTTCTTAAGTCCATTTGCTTGGAATATTCTTTTCCACCATTTAACCCAAGATGATGTCTATCCTTGATGTTAAGGTATGTTTCTTAGATGCAGCAGTATAGTATCCTGTAATTACATCCGTTCATTATTCTGTATCTTTTTATTGAGGAATTGAAAACATTGGTTTTGAGAACAATCAATGAGCAGTATTGTTTAGTTTCTGTTGTTTTTCTGGTAGTGGTGGTGGTGGTGGTGGTGGTGGTGGTGGTGGTGGTGGTGGTGGTAGGGTGTGTGTGGATTTGTGTGGACCTGTGTAAGTGTGCTTCCCTTCTTCTGTTCTTTATTTTGTTGGTCTAGAATTTGTTTTTTTATTCCCTGTGTTTTCTTAGGCATAGTTAACCTCTTTGGGTTGGTGTTTACCTTGTAGTACTTTTGGTATGCCTGGATTTGTAGGTAGATATTGCTTAAATTTGATTTTATCATTTTATATCCTCTTTTCTCCATCTGTGGTGATGGCAAGTTTTCCTGTATATAGTAGCCTGGCTGGCATCTGTGGTCTCTTAGAGTCTATAGCACTTCTGTCCTGACTTTTAAAGTCTCCATTGAGAAGTCAGGTGTAATTCTAATAGGTCAGCCATTTTATGTTTAGTCTTTTTCCTTTGCAGCTTTTAATATTATTTCTTTGTTCTGTATGTTTGGTGTTTTGATTATAATGTGCTAAGGGGCCTTACTTTTCTGGTCCAGTCTATTTGGTGTTTGTATGTTTCTTATACCTTGACAGGCATCTCCTTAAGGAGAATTCCTTAAGGTTAAGGAATTTTCTTCTATGATTTTGTGGAAGATATTTTCTATGCCTTTGAGCTGGGTTTCTTCTCCTTCCTCTATTCCTATTATTCCTAGATTTTGTCTTTTCATAGTGTTGCTGATTTTCTGGATGTTTTGTTTCCCGATTTTTTAGAGTTAACATCCTCTTTGATCCAGTTGTCTATTTCTCTTCTATTATCTCTTCAATATCTGAGACTCTTTCTTCTGTCTCTTGTATTCTGTTGGGAAAGCTTGCCTCTCAGCTTCCTGTTCAACTTCCTAAATTTTTATTTTCAGATTCCTTTCAGTTTGGGTTTTCTTTTTTGATTCTATTTTCATTTTCAGGTCTTGAATTCTTTAATTAATTTTCTTCCATTGTTTGTCTTTTCATAGATTTCTTTAAGAGATTTTTTTCATTTCCTCTATCACATTCATACAGACTATTTTAATGTCTTCTTCTTGCATTTCAATTATGTTGCAATTCTCAGGGCCTGCTGTAGAAAGATTGTTAGAATCCAGTGGACACATATTACCCCAGATGTTATTGATTGTGTTTTAAAGCTGGTATCTAGGCTTCTGGGATTGGGAAGATTATAAATTTTAGTTTGTTTTGTTCCTTGAATTCTGTTGCCCTCTCTGGTTCTTAGGAGAATGTTGTGTCTGTGTGTTATTTGGTAAAAAAATTTTTCTGGGATCCTAATATATGTCACCATTAGGGTTCCAGGTAAAATGTATTTCTGGGTATTTAAAGTTGACACTTAGATTGTATGGGATTGGGGCAGGGGTGGGGGGAACTTGGGGCATACATGGGTGGAGGAAAGCAAAGTGTTCCACCAGGATCTGTTTTGTCCCTTGGGCATGGTGACAGAATAATGATAAGTAAATCACAGCAAAAGATCTGCTACAGAGTGGAGATGAGACTGGGGTATTGGACTTATGGGACTGGAGGGAGAGGTTAAGATCTGAAATAAGCCTACTTGCTTTNCTGGAAACCTATGGTTTCCCAAGAACTCCTTACTAGAGCCAAAGGCTGAATTAAGGCAATGAGTTGAGGAAAGGAAATTAGGAGGAGAATATCTCTGAAATCCACTAGAGATGGGTGGGGGATGGGAAGGTAGCCAAAATTGGTGGACTGCTGCTGAGCTGGGATTGAGATTCTGGAATTGGATTTGTAGAAACAGAGACAGAGGTAAAGATCTTGATAACATTCTTATTCAATCCTGCCCAACACACACACATATACAGAGAGACAGACAGACAGACAGACAGACAGACAGACAGACAGACAGAGACAGAGAGAGACAGAGACAGAGGAAGGAGAGAAATTTTTTCTTCAGAAGATATACTCTATAAAGGTGTGCCCATTACCAATTAAAGATTTTCAAAAGTTATTACTATAATTTCCTTTGGAATAAGTAAAAGTAGCCCATTCATTGAAACTAGATGATTTTGTGTTATATTTATGTGAAAATAGTTTTTCTAGGATTAATTAAGGTTAAATATAGAGCCACATATGCATATACACATACATGAGTATTTCTACATACACATATAAAATACTCATATACACAACACACTTGATGAGTCTGCACAAGCCTTGTTAAAATTGTACATGTATGTGTCAGTATATACGCATCAGCCTATGCTAGAATTTACTTTGTACAACAAACTTGTCAAATATTGAAAACAAAAAGGGATCCCAAGCATCTGTCCTTCCCACTGCTCATCCTAATGCCCCACAGGGTAACAGTTCCTCTCTATTTATCTTCCTAGAGTCTAAATGAACTATATTATGTCCCTTTCCCTAGAGCGAGAGGCAATTTGGAATCTCTTCTAATTGAGTCCTGAGAGTCCTATGAAATGTCAGTTTTATTGTGAGCGTTGCTGTTCCCTGAGGCTTGAACCAGTACCACCAAACACAGAAAGTTGAACCACATGTAATTTAAGAACTGCTAATATCTCAAGATGAGTAAATAAAAGCATTAAACTTTTAAATGATGTGGTAAAATAAACAGAAATGTCTAAGCAGATAGACATTTCTCCTGTTTCCTTTTTAAGGTACACCAACACTTATAGCCAGGATAAAAGGTAAATTATATTTCTTTATTTATTGGTAAATGATGGACTGTGGTAGGTTTGGTTTGTTTGCCTTTTCATTGATTTATACATTTAGCTATTTATTACTAAGGTCATATTATTACATAGATATTTTCCTCCCTCTGAAGAATATAAAACATTTGAGAGAAAAAAATCACAATTATACTTCCTACATAACTGATATTTCATGAATATTATTTTTAAATTTTTTCTTCCTTGTATCAGTGTGGCACATTCTATTAACTCATTAGTCACTGAAGGTCCCAAGATCAGAGACTCAGATTCTAGGTATCTCTTTCTAGAGATGAACACTCAGATTCTTGTAGTACTCAAAGCTGGTTCCATCTTACTAATGGAATTTCTACCTGGATTCTAAGTCCTATCACAGGGAGATCATTCTTTCTTCTGGGCAATGTAAAAACTGAAAAGGATGGAGGGGTATGTACTGACTTTTTCAAGTCTCAGATTTTACAAAAAAATCCAAGGAGAAAAAGAAAGAGCAAATCATTTGAATCCAAATACATCCTTCGCCCTTCATTTTTAACAACCGTATTAGAGAGAGAATGCATGCCAGACACAAGCAAAGGAAACTACTTTCCCAATATCAACTAAGTTTGTTTTTCTTCTTCTTAACTTTGGCAGCTAAAAGAGGAAATTGTTGAAAAACTGTTGTTATAGCTCATGCAAGCAAAGGTCTTGTGAACAGTCAAACTTCCAGAAGGGTGGTAGCTGGCTAAACTGGTGACCTCAGGTTCAAAGTTTTATCATTTGGATATCTTAAATCTGATAATCTTCCATTTTGTGTCTTTTTTTTTCTTAATGATCAAATAATCCAAAAAATGTCATTGGTCAAGTCTAGATTATGAACCTACACGGATACATATAAGTTATGTTCAGGAAGAAAATCAAAGGCACAAATATGATAGATATTTAAGGCCCATGTTTGTATACATGGCTGATCCCTGAGAGTGGAGATGTACTGAACTGGTACCTAGCCATGTACAATGTACTACTGGATAATGTGAAAATACTTATATACAATCTCATGGTCTTACACACACACACACACACACACACACACACACACACACACGCACACACGGCTATACACACATGGCCATATACACAAATGATGTCAGCTTTCATGAAACGATGTTGCATCTTTTTGAGGAAAAATCCTCTCATACCCTAGAAAGGCAAAGGTAAATGGATTCTTGCCTCCTGCCAGGCTCTTATTAGACACAAACTCATGAGACTGAGAATCCAGGTCCCTCAATACTACTACTGTGAGGATTAAGTTCCAACATCAATGTTAGAGAGGGAATATTCACTCCATCACAGTGGTCAATAGGAGTTAGCGTACTTTAGATAGAAACAAAGTCTCACGTGTATCTTTGTGCATTTGTATGACTTCCTCTAAGCCAATTCTTTGACTGTGTGCCTAATTCCCAATCTTATTTGCATTTTTAAGAGAATTTTCCTTCTATTTACTTTTTTGAGGAAAAGAGAAACGGGATCAGAGACTTACCTCTTTTGTAGGCACCATGAGAAAGACAGAAGGCAGACCATAGCTCTACCCATCTCTCCTCAGTCACCAGCACATCTCCATTCTAAATGAAATGGCTTACAAGCAACCCAGAGTCTTAGCAGTCATAGCATGCAACAGTTCTTCTCAGTGCTTTCTGGACAAAGTGTAGAGTAAGGAACTATCACCTGTTGGGAAATGATCAAACTTAAGACATCCTGTGTTTTGAAAACATAAGTTAAGTTGTTCCACTTTATCACTCCTTGTTTCTTTAACATTTTTTATTGAATTTTCCATCAAAACCACAGTAGGAAATGTTAGCATTTTTAGGAGCTAATAAATGATCCTTCATTGCTCCCAGGAAAGATGCTATCTTGGTTTTTTGTTTTTGTTTTCTTGAATAAATGATGAAGTTTAGACTGTGATAGGCCATGTCTTCTGCCACATCATCAATTGGAAATGAGTCTGAAAGTTAATTTAAATATAAAGCTTGTAATTTTACAGTATAAAAACAAATAAAATGTTTATTATTGCATTTAAAAGAATGATGCCTGTGGTGGTTTGAATGACAATGATCCCCATAGACTTTGACTCTTTTGATCTCCAGTTAACTTCTGTCTAGGAAGTAGTAGGAGGTGTGGCTTTGTTGGAGGAGTTGTGTCAGTGGGCTTTGAGGATTCAAAAGCCCATGCCATTCCCAATAAGCTCTCTCTCTCTCTCTCTCTCTCTCTCTCTCTCTTTTTCTCTCTCTCTCTGTGTGTGTGTGTGTGTGTGTGTGTGTGTGTTTCCCCTTCCCCTCCCCTTCTCTCTCTCTGCCGTATGATTGTTTTTTCAACATGTAAGCTTTCAGCTACCAGCCCAGTGCCATCCCTACCTGAAGCGAGCCAGCTGAAGCATAGAAATCTCGTTATATTGATGTTATATTTTATATAGCCATAAGTTACTATAATAAATTACATTGTCAATGTAATTTTATTTATTGCTTAAATCATGATCATGCCAATAACTTAAGTGTACTCAAAATATTTTCTTTGTTTGGGGCCAGTGAATCACCCAATGACTTTACTTTGAGCCCTTTACCTTGTACATATTAGGAAAACCAGGAAGATGGCTGTTACCAATGAAGAGGATTTGAATAGGTTGCTCAACAAAGAAAGGTACCTCATAGCAAGAAAGAAGAGAGTGGAAGAGTGATGTAAGAGAAAAGAGTGACAGGAGGGAAGCCCTAAATAGGGCCTAAAGAGGAGAAATGTCTGTGAGGTTATGTTGAAGTGTGGAAATCAGTATTAAATTCACAATTTATAGAAAGAATATTTCTAGGCAAAGTTCAATAAGTTGCCTAAAGGTGAAAATAAAAAAGAAAATGTAGACATGGATAGTAAGGAGGCAAGCAGTGCCTGGAACATAGTAGGCAATTGTGAAGATGACAGTGTAAATGAGGATCCTACAGAGCTGAGTAACCTGAGAGGAAAGGAAAATGGAGGCCATTCCGAAGTATTTTATAGAGGTATCTGCTGATGAAGGTTAAAGTGGCCAGCTTGGAAGGCCACAAAGCTCACTGGACTGAAACTTGAAAGACCTAATGTTTGGAACTATTTTGAAGGCCTTCCTCAGCTTTTGATTTTGTCTTTATCCCACTTTGGATAGATGGATAGGAACAGAGAACCATTCTGTAACAGTCTAAGACCAGATGGGTTATGACTACTTAGACTGGAAAACTGGGCATCTTAAGCAGCTAGAATGCCCAGTGGTAAGTACTAAAGGATAAGGAGGATGACTACCTTCTGTGGTGGAGGAAGCACAGGATTTGAATCTGTGATATATGCCACTTATATATCATAGCAGTGAGACTGAATTCTACATGGGCAAGTCCAGGGCATTGAGGAATGTGTGCCTGCAGCAGTAGATGCTGATGCCAGTATCTACCAAGTGGGAAGATGTTTCAAGGTTATTGGACTGGCAACTTGAGATAAGCCACAAAGAGTGTAGACAGAGACATTTTATGAAGACCCAGGAAAACAAAAATGTGAACCATCTTAGTGTTCATTTCTAGTTCAGAACACCAGAGACAAATAGACAGCTATGTTAGAAGTGATCAGCACCGTAGATTTCATTCCAGCCAAGGCACTGGGAATCTCAAATGTACAGAGAGGCACTCGGGGGGCGGGGGAGAGAACAGAACAAAATGAAATCAAAACCCATCAGACACCATCAGAAGACACTTGTAATATTTTTGCCAATTGGTAAGAACTCCTGTTGGCTCCTCTTACCAACATGCATGACATACAAGAGAAGGCAGAGATGATTTTAACATGTGTTTAAATATATTTTCTTGAAGTAAAATACTGAGTTAAAAGCTATATGAGCCACAGGCCACGTGGCAGCTATAAAACATTATTGCAAAAGATTTATTTAAATGTTTCTTATGATTCTGAAGTCCTCTCAGAAATAAAGCTAAAGGCTTTAGAAAATGTGTTTAAGAAGCTATTGTGCCTGAAACTGCCACAGTGCTGTAGGATTGACTTTACCAAATGCATTTTCCTAGTCAGAAGAGGTAACTGGGGAAGATGGGTCAAAGCTTACGGTGGAGGGAGACCTGTGACATTAACATTTACTCATCTGTGAAATGTGAGAAAGAACCTTACTGTAAATGAAAAATACACATCTCGAAAGCAAGAGCTTAACAGTTACTTAATTAACTTAGCAGGTAGTGGTATATGCCTTTAATCCCAGCACTCAGAAGGCAGAGTCGGGCTGATTTCAGAGTTCGAGGTCCCTTGTTTAGAGAGTGAGTTCCAGGACAGCCAGGGCAACATTCACAGAGAAACCCTGTCTCAGAAAATCAATTTTTTAAAAAAATATTTTACCTCAATACTTACATTCTTGTGGTCATTAGGTGTCAGAGAAGGCCAAAGTAGTTTTCAGCATCTACTAAAGCTGCATATAAGTTTTGTATGCTATTTAATTAATAGTTGTTCAGGAGAGATTTGTTGGATACCTAGTATCCAATTAACCACTGATAAAAGGTCTTCATCTCGGCAGCCAGACACTCAGAATCTATGTTCTAGCAGTAGTAGAAGATTAAATCTGATTTGTTTTCATGATGTACAAATCATTCTACTGAGCAAGGTTAATAAGGGTTACCTGAAATAGAAGTTTTGAGGAAAAAAAAAAATGAGAGTGGATTTTTCAACTGCTGAATCCATCAGATTTCAGAAGCAGATTCCTAACCTTAAGACATAGAGACATTAAAGATAATAAATAAACAAACAAGTGAATAGAGATTATTCTAGTGGAGATGATATAGCTGAAGCATTGCACTGGTTTTCTGTTGTGGGAATTATTAAAAAAGGCAATCGGGCACATTCCCAAGCTAGTGCCAGCATCGGCAGGCCACAGGGCTCCAGCTGAGTGATCTCAACTTGGTGGCCTCTCTACCTGCCAAGTCTCCCATGGGGGGGCCCCAAGTTCCTCTCATTACCACACAAAGCCCCACATACCCCACAGTCAGCCATCACAACACCCAATTACCAGGTAGAATTAAAACTCTTAAAGCTTATAGTTAACCAATCAGATTTATGTGTCAATAAAAATCACAATTTACCTGAGGCCAATACAATAATTTCAGAGCCAATTGATAATAATAAAAGCTTTATCCCAATTATTTCAACCTTATGACATCATAATTACCTGTGGCTGATTCCAGCCACACAGGTTCATGTCAGCCTCCATTCTCCTTTCTTCCCTTCTCTCCTGAGATGCTCTCTGTACCTGCCACTCTTTGCTCTGCCTCCCTTTTCCCTGTCCAATCACAGGCTTCTTCTGCACTAATGTAATTAGACAGGGAAAATCCTGCAACAGTTTTCTTCTGAGACTCGTATTTTTTACAGATTTATATATTTTTAAACCTCTGTATATGTATCTGGGTCTATGTGTGAGCATGTACAGGAGAGGACAGAAGTATCAGGTCCCCTTAGAATTGGAATTTCAAGCCATTGTGAGCCATTCACATGAGTCCTGGGAACAGAACCTGGGTCTACTATGATGGAAATAAGTGCTCTTAACTACGGATCAAGGTCTTCTGTCCTCAAGGAGTTTTTTGATAATGCCTAATTACAGTTCCATTTCTTTCCAGTTTCACACATGGTTTGAATTAGCATCTCCTGCTCTTGGAAAAAATATTACGTCTTAAAATTGTTCTTAGAAAACTAAATCTTTTCCACAAGGAAGTTAGCAGTGGCCATGTTGAGAAATACTTTTCTGATGTTGGATTTTATATCCCTGTCTCTTGTGATGCTAAATCTAGACCATGGCACACACAGCTGAAATCTAACTCTGATCTTAGGACAGAGTTGTTTTATAAGGGCTCAGATGTGAAATCCCAGCTCTGGATTTCTAAGCCTGTATGTGGAGAATAGTGTGAGATGCCTGCCTGCTGTGAGCAAGTAGCATGTCCTGCCTAGCATAGTTCAGCCCAAAGCTATTGTCCTCTCAGCTAGGAACCAGACTGTTCTTAACTGTCATCCCTGGTTGGCAGAACCTTCCCTTCCCATATTCCCTAGTGAGCTTGTCCTTATGAAAAGGATGCCTTAGAGTGTGTTCAAAGTGTTTGTTCATATGTGTGCCTGTGTGCATGCTGTTGCGAGAGCACATGTGTGTTGGAGGCCAGAGGTCATCAATGGACATCTTTCTGTATCTCTCCATCCCTAAGTTTTTGAGAGAGGGTCTGCCACATAACCTGGAGCATACTCATTCAACAAGACTAGCTGACTAGCTCTAGGAATCCTCTGTCTCCATCTCCTCAGCCATGGGATTCCAAGCACATGCCACTATGCCTAGCTTTTTATGTGGGTACTGGTGATCCAAACTGTGACAAGTACTTCAATGACTGAGTCATCTCCCTACTACCCCATGTGATTTTGAGAAATGTGTGTACCATGTAATATTTACCTCAGGGTGAGTCAAACTATCTCCACAAGTGTTTGTCTTTTGTTAGTAGAAAAACACTCAGACTCCTTGCTTCTAGATTTTTGGAGGTGTGTAGTGTACTCTTGTTATTGTTAGATTTCCATTGTACAGAAGTGAAGTCAGAAGTCCAGAGGGACCACCACACTCCCATGGTGGTCACAATACCCTTCATAATAACAATAAAAGGAATCAGACTATGTACCCATAATCTAATGGCAGGGCAAAGAAAATGTGGCACTTATTATTCAATCATAAAAAAATGATGAAATCATGTTTATAAATATTAATCTGCCTTTTCTGACTAAATCTTTAATGCTTTGTGTTACTACCAAAATATATTCACTTAAAAATTTTTTTCTCTAGGTGTCTTTGTCCCCTGCATATGTGCTCTTACATTCTATTCTTGGGAACCGAGTTTATCACTAGGCTTTCTGTAAGCTCTCAGGTGAGAATTCACTAGTCCCCACCTGTAGTCAGTCTCCTGAACACCATGCGTCCAGCTCTACTCAGGTTTCAATCCAACCCTGGAAATCTGTCTCCATGTCCAATCTGATGTACCCCATATATAAACCTCTTCTGCTGTGTCAGAAAGGGACTAGGGTAATTATTGGTTTTATATTCACTGGCCACCTAAAATGCAGTCAATTGATGAGATGAAGAATATCAGAATATCTAGTGGGCAAAACAGAAAAGGACCACTGTGTGTTCTCCTTGAGGGTCTGCAACAATCCATCCACTCAGCCAGTTAGTATAGGCTTGACACTTGTTTAGGAGTCCAGATTCTAGGAATATTGGCATTCAAATTACTGCCTATCTCATGGCTTTAGTAAAAACAAAGATTTCATTAGTATTTGTAATTAAGAGCCATCTGCTCTCTGAATTTTTAACTTACCTAATTAAAAAATGTGCTGTACATAAGAGAAAACCTAAAGCAGATGTTATAGATCTGTTATAGATCTGGGGAGGCGGCTCAGTGGTGATCATGAAAGCATGCCGGTCATGAAAGCATGAGGATCTAAGTTTATTTTTGCAGAACCAAGAGGAATGGCACAGGTTTAGAACCCCATTACTAGGAGGGGGCCATGGAGACTGGAAGAGACCAGTGGATCCAGAGAACTTTTTGACCAGACAGCCCACCTGAAATGACAACATTCAGGGTCAGTGAGAGACTCCACCTCAAAAATAAGTTGGAAAGAGACAGAAAGACATCAACCTCTGGTCTCTACATATACCTACACAAATAAGTACATATACAACATGACACATTCTCACAAGAGCATGTGCATGGACACACAGACATCTACTACCAAGGGCCTGCAAGTTTAGAAGCTTTTAGTGTAAATCTAGCTGGTTTTAGAGCCATGTCATCTAGGGTGTATCAGGTCACTAAACATGCATGGTCACCTTAGCTTCCAGGGTTCCTGTTAGGAGGCACTGTCTCAGAAATTCATCAGTGCATGCATGGTTGTAGGCAATCTCTGAAGCACAATCGTGAAAGACCCAATCAGACATTAACACCAAATCTTATGGGTCGGGATGTTGTTCAGTGGTAGAATACTTACCACACAAGGTCAAGGCCCTGAGTTCTGTCTCTAGCTATCATCACTACATGATGATGACGGTGGTGGTAGCAGTGATGATGAAGATGATGATATTAAATAATGTTTTACTTTATTCAGATCTCTGACATGTGTCAGGCCGGATTTACTCTCTCATCTATTGTCTTGGACAGTTGAAAAATTACCTCAGTTCCCAGAATTTAAGAAGTTCAGCAGCAGCCATTTGCTTAAACTTCTACTTTTATACTTAACCTAATCTTTTTTTATTATTATTATTTTAAACTCCAGATTATATTCCCCTCCTGGTATACCCTCTGACTGTTCCACATCCCATAGCTCCTCTCCACTCCCCTGTTCCCACCCCACCCCTCATCCTACCAGACCTCTAAACTCCCTGGGGTCTCCAGTCTCTGAGGGTTAGGTGTATCTTCTCTGACTAAGCCCAGACCCAGCAGTCCTCTGCTGTACATGTGTTGGGGACCTCATATCAGCTGGTGTATGCTGCCTGGTTGGTGTGCCAGTATCTGAGAGATCTAGGGGGCCCAAATTAATTGAGACTGTTGGCCCTCCTACAAGGTCGCCCTTCCCCTCAGCTTCTTCCAGCTTTCCCCTAATTCAACCACAGATGTCAGCAGCTTCTGTCCACTGGCTAGGTGCAAATATCTGCATCTGACTCTTTCAGCTGCTTATTTGGGTCTTTCATAGGACAGTCATAAGTTTCTTTTTGTGAGCACTCCATAACCTCTGTAATAGTATCAGGTCTTGGGTCCTCCCCTTCAGCTGGGGTCCCACTTTGGGCCTGTCGCTGGACCTTCTTTTCCTCTGTCTCCTCTCTATTTCCATCCCTGCAGTTCTTCCAGACATGAACAGTTATGGGTCAGAGTTTTGACTGTGTGATATCAACCCCATACCACACTTGATGCCCTATCTTTCTTCTGGAGGTGGGCTCTAAATGTTCCTTCTCCCCAGTGTAGGGCATTTCATCTAAGGTCTCTCTCTATGAGTCTTGAGTCTCTGGTACATTCTAGAGGGTCTCCTAAGCTCCTACACCCCCAGGTTGAATATATCCATTCTTTCTGCTGGTCCTCAGGGACTTCAGTCCTTTTCCCCCACCCAATACCTGATCATGTTCCCCTCTCTGCACCCTCCATCCTTTTTCTCTCCCATGTCCATCCCTCCCCACTTGTGGTTGCTTTCTTCTCCCTCCCAAGTAGGACTGGGACATCCTCACTTGGGCCCTTCATATTGTTGACTTTGTTGAGTTCTGTGGACTGTATCTTGGGTATTCAGCACTTTTATTTTTTTGCCAATATTCACTTATTAGTGAATACATGCCATGCATATCCTTTTGGGTCTGAGTTACCTCACTCGGGATGATATTTTCTAGTTCCATCCATTTGCCTGCAAAACTCAGGATGTCCTCATTCTTAATAGCTGAGTAATATTCCACTGTGTAAATTAACCACATTTTCTGTATTTATTCTTCTGTCATGGGACAGCTGGGTTATTTCCAGCTTCTGGCTATCACAAACAAGGCCACTATAAATATAGTGGAACACGTGCCCCTGTGGCATGGTAGAACATCTTTTGGGTATATTCCCAAGAGTGGTATTGCTGGGTCTTCAGGTCACTATATTTCCAATTTTTTGAGGAACTTCCAGATTTATTTCCAAAGTGGTTGTACCAGTCTGCAATCCCACCAACAATGGAGGAGTGTTCCTCTTTCTCCATAACCTCGTCAACATGCCCTGTCACCTGAATTTTTGATCTTAGTCATTCTGATTGGAGTAAGGTGAAATCTCAGGGCCAGTTTGATTGGCATTTCTTTGATCACTAAGGACTTTGAACATTTCTTTAGCTGCTTCTCAGTCATTCGAAATTCCTCAGTTGTGAATTCTCAGTTTAGTTATGGGTTGTTTGGTTTTTTGGGTTTTTTGGGGTTTGTGTGTGTGTGTGTGTGTGTGTGTGTGTGTGTGTGTGTGTGTGTGGTTAGCTTCTTGAGTTCTTTATATAATTTGGATATTAGTCAGCCCTCTATTGAATGTGGAGTTAGTGAAGATTTTCTTTCCAATCTGTAGGTTGCCGATTTGTCTTATCGACTATGTCCTTTGCCTTACAGAAGATTTCCAGTTTCAAGAGGTCCCACTTATTGATCTCAGAGCATGTGCCTTTGAAGTTCTGTTTAAGAAATTTCCCTGTGCCAATGAATTGAAGGTTCTTTCCTACTTTCTCTTCAATTAGATTTAGTGTATCAGGTTTTATGTAGAGGTCCTGAATCCACTTGGACTTGAGCTTTGTGCAAGGTGACAAATAGGGGTCTATTTTCATTTTTCTACATATTGACAGCCAGTTAGATGGGCACCATTTATTGAAGATGCTTTCTTTTTTTCATTATTTATATTTGGCTTCTTTGACAAAGATCAAGTGCCTGTAAATGTGTGGTTTTATTTCTGGGGTCTTCAATTCTATTTCATTGATCCATGTGTCTGTCTCTGTACCAATACCATGCAGTTTTTATCACTATTGCTCTGTAGTAAAGCTTGAGTCAAGGAGGTGATTCCCCAGATATTCTTTCATTGTTAAGTTTTTGTTTTTTTGTTGTGTGTTTTTTTCTGCTATTCTAGGTTTTTTACATTTCCAGATGAATTTGAGAATTTCTCTTTCCATGTCTTTGAAGAATTGTGTTGTGTTGTGGATGGCTTTGTGATGCTTGATTTCCCGGGAGAGGCAATTTGCAATGAGGAATGAGTAGCATACTCAGGTGGCTTCTTGTGAACCAATCCCCTAATGAATAAAGGAGCCAATCACTGGGGTAGTGGACAAGACTTCCAGGTTGGTTGGAGGAAGAGAGGAAGCAGGAGAAGTTAAGCTCTCTTTGGAATGGGACAACAGAGAAGAAAGATGTACCTGCTAGAGTTTCCCAATATCATGGTGGATCTGCAAGGAATCACCACATGAGGAAACAGATTTTAATAAGGCTTACAAGATTAGGCTTTAGTTATTGTGCCCAGAGATTGAGTTACCATTGTTTCTGAACTAAGTTTGTGTTATGTTTTCCTTCATGCCATAGCTTGTCTGTCTTCAAGAGAGAAAAGTATGGTTGCCAAGGGTGGGCTTGCCTGAGGTGCTCCACAAAGGCCATAGGGGATATGAAGCATGTGGTTGGTGTGGTAACAACTCACCAGTGGAAACTTAGCAAGCTGGGTAGAGAGATTGTAGAGTTCAGAATCAGAATCTCAAGATAAAAACAGGTTGGCCATTGCCCACCAGTGCATGGCTGGCCAGGCTGCCGAGACAAAGGCATGAGCGCGGGAGTGTGTCGGTTCTATCATTTTAATATTTCCTGCAACAGTGTTGGGATTTTGATGGGGACTGTATTGAATCTGTAGATTGCCTTTGGTAGGATGGCCATTTTTAGTTTGTTAATTCTGCCAATCCCTAAGCATGGGATATCCTCTCCATTTTCTGACACTTCTTCAATTTCTTTCTTGAGAGATTTGAAGTTGTTGTCTAACATATCTTTCACTTGTTTGGCTAGAATAACCCCACAGTATGTTATATTATTTATGGATATTGTGAAGGGAGTTGTTTCCCTAATTTCTTTCTTAGCCAGTTTATCATTTGTATAAAGGAAGGGTACTGATTTATCTGAGTTAATTTTATATCTAGCCCATTTGCTGAAGTTGTTTATCAGCTTGAGAAGTACTCTGGCAGAGTTTTGGAGTCACTTCTGTATACTCTCATATCATCTGCAAATGGTGATAATTTTATTTCTTCTTTGCCAATTTGTATCCCCTTGATCTCTTTTTGTTGTCTTATTGTTCTAGCTAGCACTTGGAATACTATATTGAATAGATATAGGGAGAGTGGGCATCCTTGTCTTGTCCACAATTTTAGTAGGATTGCTTCAAGTATCTCTACATTTAATTTGACATTGGCTGTTGGTTTGCTGTATATTGCTTTTATTATGTTTAGGTATGAACATAGAATTCCTTTTAACATGAGGAGGGGGTGTTGTATTTTGTCAAATGCTTTTTCTGCATCTAAGAAGATGATCATGTAATATTTTTTGTGTTCGTTTATATAATGGATTACATTAATGGATTTTCATATATTACATCACTGGTATGAAGCCTACTTAATCATGATGGATGATCATTTTGATATGTTCTTAGATTTGGTTTGCAAGAATTTTATTGAGTATTTTTTCCACCAATATTCATAAGCGAGATTGGTCTGAAGTTCTTTTTTGTTTGGGTCCTTGTGTGGTTTAGGTATCAGAATAATTGTGGCTTGTGAATTATATAGTGTTCCTTCTGCTATTTTATGGAATATTTTGAGGAATATTGGTATCAGCTCTTTGAAAGTATCATAGAAATCTGCGCTAAATCCATCTGGCCCTGGGCTTTTTTTTTTTTTTTTTTTTTTTTTTTTTTTTTTTTTTTTTTTTTTTTTTTTTTTTTTTTTTTTTTTTTTTTTTTTTTTTTTTTTTTTTTTTTTTTGGTTGAGAGGTTTTTTAATGACTTCTTATATTTCCTTATGGGATATGGGCCTATTTAGATAGTTTACCTGCCTTTGATTTAACTTTGGTATGTGGTATCTGTATAGAAAATAGGAAAGCTTCATTTCATCTAGATTTTCCAGTTTTGTTGAGTATAGGCTTTTGAAATAGGATTTGATGATTTTTTTGTATTTCCTCCATTTCTGTTGTTATGACTCCCTTTTCATTTCTGATTTTGTTAATTTGGATACTGCCTCTAGGCCCTTTAATTAGTTGGGCTAGGGGTTTATCTATCTT